>CAJNYU010000311.1:5361-49017 GCA_905331475.1 Rotaria socialis
CCCCCCCCCCCCCCCCCCCCCCCCCCCCCCCCCCCCCCCCCCCCCCCCCCCCCCCCCCCCCCCCCCCCCCCCCCCCCCCCCCCGTTAATGAATAGGCAAGAAATAATGTAGAAAAAAAAATAATATGAAAATAGATATGTTTCTTATGATTTGTCGAGTTGCTTATAAGGAGCCGTGCGTGCAAAAGAAAATGGTGAGTGAACTGTAGCTACACAGAAGGTGACAACTCTAGGATACCCTGTTGAGCCTTCCTCAGTAAAATTACCGGTGCGGGCACCCATACAGGCACTTGTTTAATAAACATACTGCTATGGGTACCCTGAACTCGGTACATGCTCTAGGGAAGCAAATATGTATTTATGCTTTGCTAGTTACTTTTGTCCCTTCGACGGTCAGTCAAACATCAACTAGTCATCATAATTAACCTCAAACAGCTGACTCCGATAGTAATGATCTTTCACAGGATTATCTTTATCTTAAACTTCGTTCATTTTTTCATTCTATTACCTCGATTGATCTAATTTATTTGTTTATTTCGTTTTTTTTTTCTTATTTGCTATTGCCTATTCCATATTGGCGATGCGAAGTGTAGCAATCAATTTATCTTCACTAATAACAAACGTAAATCCATTATCATCATTATCTATTCAACCTCATCGAATAGTGAATAATTCGAATAAACAAACTTCATTACTATCTGATCGTTCATCATTCTAATTTGTTTTTCTTCCGGCATTATTCTATTTCATATTATCCGGTATTGAACATTCATGTCTGTATTTAACATATCTATTCACCCAGGTCAATGATTCCAGAGGACGGATACCGTATGAATCGGCTGGAAAGATACGGAAAAATCCCCGTATCCTGTTGGGAAGCACGGATAATCGCTGGAAAGTGGAAGCAGTATTCCAGCCTGAAAGTTCCGGGGTTTTCCTGTGGATTCCGGTCAGTTTTCGGTTGTATGTCCACGACCTGGGCAGCAGAAAAATTCAATTATCAGCAAGAAAAAGTTTACTATTTCAAATTTGTTATTTATTGGGTCGTTTAATCGATATAATTATTAATCATATCTGGTTTTTAGTAAATAAACCTATCAAAAAGCAATCAGATCTCATCACAATAAAATCTTCAATATTTTTTTGTTTAGTTATTTTATTTCTTATTTGTTTTTCATATTACAAGAAATAAAGTTAGAAAAAATGTTGGAGTATGTGGGTGTGAAGCGAAGACCCACACCAACACCCACCCGCACTCACCTATATCGAAATCCAAGAGTTGGTGGGGAATTTGATTTTGCGGCAAAATCAAAATGCTTATACCGCAATACCGCAATACCGCAATAACAATTGCGGTATTGCGGTATTGCGGTATAGTGGCATTGCGGTATAGCGGCAGTGCGGTATAGCGGTAGCTAGATGTTACATATCCCTTACAGAGACAAAGCGGCAAGGGGGAGAAGGTACCACCCACGCACCCTCACTAGGTACCCCATCCNTACACCCACACTAGGTACCCCATCGTATAGTATAGCGGTATACTAGTACAGTTTTTATTTTGTCACAAATAGAGATGATTTTAATGAAATCGATTTTGCCGCAAATTCAAATTCCCCATCATATGAAATCCAAACCCATACTCAGACCCACACCCAGACAGACACCCTTGTAGCCGGTGTGTTCTTATCGGTCCTTATCAGTTAAATGAAAATTCTAACATGACATGATTTTATGTAACAAAACAAGATAACGGTAACTTTTGCATGCACTTATTTAGTGAATAAGCCAATGATGATTGTAGGTACTGTCAAAACATTTTAGAAGCGTGTTGAATACATCAATAATTCAACAGTTGTTGTCCATGGATCGAGTCGAGGTTGCCGATGTCAAAAATATAACTGTACGTATTGTGATACTCCTATGGGCACAATAGTGGACGCATCGTATATATTTAGCGCAGCAAGTTATATAACCGAAGCATTGCTGATCGAAGCAACTCTTTTGAGAAGTTTTGACAGCAAAATATATAATCGAAAAACTAGTTTTCAGAAAAATTCCACCGGACTTGATTTCATGAAAAAACTTGCGAACAACACGGCTCACATCGAATAGAGATTAGCACAGGGCAATTTTAACCTCCTGTCCTATCATGTTGTGCTACATCTCTTTCGTGTGGCGAACGGTAGGACAGGAAAATAATCTCTGCGGTCTTGCTCTGTCATGTTACACAGAACAGGGCAGCACAGGAAACTGAGCAGGACACTTGGGATACTTCTTGCTATATTTGATAATGTGAAATATACAGGTTGGATCAAAACTTTTTGGGTCGAAGGAAAAACTGAATATCTCCGCTACAGTTTGATCCAACAGGCTGATTTTCTATTAATGATGAAAGAGTGTTCACAGTTTATTTTCATCAGAAAAACGTTCAAAGTAGGAAATATTGCATAAGCATCAGTATTACGAAAATGCTAATACTTTTGCATTACCGCTATACAAGTACGTTAATATTTAGATATTGGCGTTACAAAAATAATATAACACTTATGCATTACCAATGAATTAGCATTTCGGTTATGCAAACACATAGTTTGCAAAAACAGAACCCTTTTATTCTGTTATTTGGAGGAAGACTCCCAGAGTGAAACGAAGCTGTTTTATTTTATGGAATTATATATGTTTGAGTGTTAGTGTCGGTTTGGGGAGTAGGTGCGTGGGCGTGGATATGGGTGTTACTGGATGTGATGTGGGTATCGGTGTGAATGTTAGTGTGCTCTCTAAAAACAAAATGCGTCATAATGAATCTTTTTTAGGTACCATTTTCTGAATCATTTTTCACTTCTAGAAATGTTCACTAGAACCGAGAACTGTTTAGACTAAAATTTTGGAATATGTAGGAGTTCTATATTTGCTCAATAGAACTGAAAAAGGGTTTTAGAGAATGGTACTCAAATATAGAACCGTAAGAAGTTCAGGATCTTGGCTAAAATCTGAAAAGGTTCAGAATGACACTTGCTTTCTTTTAGAGAGTATTTTTTATCTACTTTTTCCGTAGCATGCCGTTGGCAGTTGACATAATGGATTTCTGTTTGTTCTTTTTTAATACTCTCTAAAAACAAATAGCGCTCATCAATATATTAGTTCACCTTTTTCTGAAAGGTAGTCTTCCATAAAAACCTGAAATTGCCATTGTTTTCAATGGTATGAATAATTTATTTAGCGATCAAAATGTAGCAATAGTGGAATTGGTCTTGCGTATTCTAAGTCTTTACTTTTGATGTTCGCAAAACTCACTTGTTACTATTTAGCTCGTAAAAGGCTCAGAACCTACCAGAACTTACTTCATTGGGATTTAATCAGAACTTTCAATAAGTGCCATACAGTTCCACAGTACATACAGAGTGTATATGTGTTGGAATATCATCATAATTGATAAATACTAATACATCTCTAAGAAACAAATAAGCCCAGAAAAAAATGAACCCCAAACAAATTATGCGGAGTAGTCCCTTACAAAGCTTTCGTCATTTTTACCAGGATAGAGTTTAAGATTGTAATACATGCATTTCAACAATTTTTTTCATACACAATCGGAAGGTATTAAACCAGATAAAAATTTTTGGTTCTAAATCAGTCGGTATAGAAAGAAACCAACAGATTATGGTTTCCGCTAGTATCAGAAAAAATTCAAAGAAATACAATATATTTCTAACAGCTTAATGTAGGGCTGTGCTTCTCATTAAATCTCATGAAAAGCTGTTAACATTGAAATATTCTCATTGCACTTGCATGCTGCTCAATTTGAAATGCTAATACTAAACCTAGAACCCTTATTTGCCGTACATTAGGGATAAGAAGTTATTGTTGTTTTCAAGATATGGACGTTATCAGTCGACATGGTACCCCAACACTTATTTATTTGCGTAGTTTTAACTTGCAATGAGAAAAGGCTTATTTTTTACCAGTTATAGACTATATATAATCCTCATGATCTATGACTATTTTAGGTTTACGTTGCAAGGGACAATAATGATTAAGTATATCCTAATAGTTATTGTGTAAAATATTTTTCGCATCCGATTTGTTAACATTTCGCTCTCTGTATAAAATTCGTGCACGATAGCATTTCTTCTATTCTATCATATCTTGGTTCTCCAGCCATGTGGTCTCTGTTCTAGCTACGATTTTGGGTATGGGTGTAGATATTTATGAATGTTAAAGAGGACACGGACGGCACACCTTAGTCAACACTCACATCTCAGGTACAGTGAAGTCATCCGACCCTCGGTATCCTACTACCGACGACGAATTGATGGGGAGCCCCTCTATCTGCAAGTCATTACTCACTCATCATCTGAGGATTCGCTTGTGCTTCGATGGTGAACTTTCCTTGTCTCTGGGAGAAAAAGAGCAAATTGTCTATTCCGAGTATTAATCGACATTTTTCGATGATCAACCTTTTGCTGTGTATTAATTGCGCTAAAAGAATTGAACAAAATTCTTCGATGAAATCTTTTGACAGCCTCACTTTCCACAAAAAGAATTTGGTCATAAATATGGTTATTACTACACATGTCGTGCATCTTTTCTTGTCCGATAATCATCGGTAGGAATGCACCAAATTCAATTCTATAATTTGATTTGGCAGTATTTGGAGTTCAATTTGACCGGATTTGGATTTAGTGCATCACTATTCATCAGTTTTTGATATTTAGGACAAGAAGGTGGCTCTACGGTCAGAAGTCATGAAAAAGATCACCAACAAATATAACCAGAGTCAGTATAAAGTGAAAAAAGTCGAGCATAAAAATATTCTGATTGTTGGTCGCACACGCAGTGGAAAATCTACAATCAAGCGTATGCTCACGGATCCAACAGCAGAGCCCATCGCATTAACACTCAAGTCGGAAACGAAAGACGCTGATTTTAGCTCTTTCCTTGTCGACGATAGTCGAATTGTGCTCAATATCATCGACACGCCAGGTCTGTTTGAAACCAATACTGAAGAGCAACAGATTCGTGACAATGACACAATCATAAGCACAATTCAACGGTGCGTTAATCGTGAGCTAACTAAATTTCATCTCATCTGCTTCTGTGTGTCCGTTATCGCTGGTATTAACAAAGAAGATGTGGCTTCTCTGAAACTGTTTAAGGAATATCTTGGCGAGCAAGTTTCGAGCAACTCTTGCTTGATAATAACGCGTTGTGAGCTCAAAGATGAAGAAGAGCGAGCTAAAATTCGCAAGGAACTTGAAGAAGATACCCATTTTAAACCGATTGCCGGCTTTTTCTCACAAGGCGTCCATTTCTCTGGCTCTCTGGATTATGATGCCTATAAAAGTTCGCCACTTACACTTGAAGACCAATTCGACACTATCATGCAAGATCGAGCTCAGCTCATTCAACTGCTTCTTACAGATATCAAGCCCTTCAATGTTAGCAATTCTCTTATAAGCGATCTTTTTCAATGGCAGCTCTTATTGGCCAGGAAGCAGGAAGAAATTGACCTTCTGCAAACCGACAAAAACAGCTACATCAACGATATTGAACTTATGAAAAATAAGAAACAAGAGCAGGAACTTGTGATTAAAAAGCTGAAATTGGAAGCAAGAAAGCAAAATGGTAATGGATGCACGATTTCCTAAAACAGATGCGTACATTATAATATCCTTTTCAATAAAAAAATCCAGAATCCGTAAAAATGAATATCTCAGTTCAATTAGATAAATACAGCAGGATGAAGGTTGTGGGTGTGTGCATAAGAGTTAAATTTCAAGCTGCATGCGACGCCTTTGGACTGTTGCTTAAGCAATCATCATCAGGTAAGTTCGAAATCATAGTACTGCATAGATTTAGCTAAATATTTAAAGCATTATTTACCGCTATACTTGAGAGTGTGGGTGTGGGTGGGTGTAAGTGTTATCTGCCTCCTTCGGCACCCACATCCCTGCTCTGAATCCGATAGCTGCTGAGGGGCTCAAAATCGAAACAGAACGAACACAAATGATATAGTTTACACTTTCGAGCTCTCGTCGCACCCATCGCGCGCTTTTTAATATTTGCTTGTGCTGTATGTGCAATCAAAAGCGGCCAGAAAAAGAAACAAACGTCCGTAACTTCAAAAAATTTAAAAGTCAAACACATGCATTACAGTTCATCATTTTTGTTCCAAAACCAGTTGAAACCTTTTTTTAATTTTTCACCGAAATTTTGAGCTGAATTGATACCGGTGGAAATCAACTTCGAGAAAAATGCCGTGATACCTGGTGGTTTTTCTTTAAATTCGGCCATCATTATAATTGTGAGGTAGTCTTTTCCAATTTTACCAAAAGCGACTCTTTCGTATATAACACCTTTATCATGATCACCAGAGTCTACTATTTTATCTGTTTGTGATTGTGTAACGTCGTTCAAACCCTGGAATACTTGCTCCATATTCATGAGTTTGAATTTTGGCGTTCGTGCTTTCAACGTAGCGATATCTGGAATTTTATTCCACAGAACAATGTCTTTGTGCATTGTTTTAAGCTGTTTGTTATCTTCAAGATAGTTTGCAATTTGAAAATCCAAATTGGAAATCGAGTCACGGAGATCTCGAGAAGCTTTAACTTCTTGTAGGGCAATATCGATGTTGTCGGCTTGATTCATACATGTTGTTATTGTAGAAATCATAATAAAAATGTAAATTATATTAATCGTTTCTATAAGAAAACACTGGTGCATCTTAGTTAGAAAGAATCATCCCGTTCAATAGGAAAGACTCATAAGTAGTTCCATCGATAAACAGCAATAAAAACGCAAAAGTCCTGAAAATGTTTTAAACAGACTCTTTTTCGTACACCTTTTCGAGGTGATCATTTTGTCATAAAAAATATTCTTAACTTCAGCAAAGAATGGCAATAATAGGGTCGAAATATTGAAACTCGTAGAACTCTTCTACAGCTACTGAGCGATTTGATGGGTGTGAGTGTTGGCGTGGCGTGGATATGGAATGGGTATGACGTGTTTCTGGATGTGGCGTGCGTTTTGGTGTGAGACTGAATCAGGGCCTGGGTGCTAGTATTCACTTCATCGCTGTAACGATTTCTGATAGAAGAGATGCCTGTGCTGATGGGATTACACTTTATTTAACTCTCCAAATCATAAATCGCCTCGATTACATATAAAACACACGGCTAAATACTCAACCATTTGAGAGAACGAAGGGAAATGAGAGATAAAGACAAATATTAAGGACAGAAAGATAAAGGCAATATATGTGATGAGAAGAAATGGCGCCATAGGGCCAAATACCATGCACAGGCCACACTCGAACGGTAGCGTTACACTCCCGCGTGGAATTTAGAGGCACTCCGCATTTATCGTTACAATCGCGACGGTCGACACAGCCACCACACTACAAAACCCAGATCCATACCCAGGATGAGAATTACAACGAGTTTAGGGATGCGCCAGTACAAGTATACTGGTGACCAGTAATACTGGTTTTCTACTTTCGAAAATAACAATTAGCTAAATGAATAATTTTCTCAGTCATCACTTCTTTTGTCTATATTCAAGTGAAAAATTGAATTTTGAGGTATTTGAAACAGTATACTATATTGTATATTCAACTAGCTGATAACGTTATCTAGACATTTTTCAATAGTTTTCAACGTTTTTGAAGAAAAAATATCATTAATTCAGATTATAGTCATAGTAAAAAAGAAAGTGTGCTCGAAAATCTATATTGAGCATATTATATAGCACTAAAAGTCAATCAATCGAGAAAACAATAAATGTATATGTTATAAACAAGGGTGTGGGTGTGGGTTACATGAATGCCTCTACCCTCTTCGGCAGTAATTTTAATAGGATCACTACATGTGCGATAGTTTAGTAAAACATCACTTCCATACATGACAACATACGATGCGTATATATGTATTGAAAGTACCCATATAATAAAAATCACATGGAAATCGGCGATTAACCACGGTTTTATTGGTCCGCTTACCGGCTCCCATATCAGTGTAATTTACCGCAAAAAATGATTCGGTATTCGCAACGTGGGTATACAACGTAAAAGGAAATTCTCGAAAGACTACGTTAATACTGCGCTTCGAAGATAATTTGCCTCTTGATTGTCTTACTGGCTTTAAACAAGGATCGTTCTTTTCCTTAAGAAGCTATTGAAAAGCTGAAAAATTACTGCTACAAAAAAAATGTATTTGTCAAAGATTAAACATATTATAAAGAACCAATAGAACAGCTTATTGAAAACAATACTAATTCTTCAAACCACGAACCGAGCATGATTAATATTTTTGTTGTGAATTCTGACCAGTCTTCATTTGAATTATTTGAGTAGAAAGATAAAGTAAGAATTCAATATTTTAATGTCAATTAGATTTAACAACTCACCTTAGCCAATATTTCTCGATCATTTTTTTCTATAATAACATCATTTATTTTCGCTTTTTCTGTGATACATGAAAAATCTTTATTTGATAATGATAAAATATTGTATTGAAGAATAATATCTGCGAATATCTCATCCTCTTTGCATAATCATCTAAAGAAAGAATATCTGTTAATTTTTAAATAGTTCACTGCATCGATCAATACACAATGTTAGCGATCTTTGTCATTATGAGAACATCAATCAAATAAACTTAATTATAAATTTATTCAATAATCTATTCAAGTTTTATTATTCTTAAAACCTAAAATTTTAAAAATCAATTAAAAGAAGTAAAAATTGATTATCTTTCACAACATACCCTATAGACAGCTAAGGTTAAATTTGAATACTAGTGTTGGCTACAGTAAAACCTGTATTGTGCTTGAACGTTTATTTTAAATATTCAATAAAAATGCTATTCTATGTAATGATGGCTGCTCTTTTTAATATTTTGTTCTTTTTCAAAATGAATAAATGAGATAGTTCCATTATTCAATGCGTAATATTTTTATTCGGGTTATGTTTCCTTTCGACGAAGGAGATACAAATCTTAATATGCCTTACCATCTATAAAACTGTGTAGTTGTTAATCTTGTAGTTTCCAACGAATTCATTTCATATAGTTATTAAAATGTTGCTGAAAGAAATAATATCTGAATTAGTTCATGTAGAAGATAATGAAAAATAGTTTTCTTTTTGATATACGTATATTGTTGTGATAGAATATCATAGACTGCATTGGTTTTTGTTTTATTAGATAGTGTAAATTCAAAAGCTCAGGCTAATTTTATCCAGATTTTTATTATCGGCTCACAAACCTTCCAAACTATCATTTGTTAAAGGACTCAATAGTCTTCTTTTTTTTCATATGAAATTCATAGCTTCTGGCAACCTGTTTTGCGGCAGAGATTTCATTTATTTTGATCTTCAGAAACCCAATAATTTCTTTTCTTTTGTACAACTGTAAAGTTATACATCTGAGTTGAGCAAATCAATTTATATATTCACATTAAAAACGACTAGGTCTCTACAAAGCTTTCGGATCTTCTATTATTTCAATTCGAACCTATGTATTGCTTTCTGTAAATATGCTGATTAAATTTCCAATTATATTAAAATAAACATGCAATACACCAATCATGTTCAAGTGCATCTTGACAGTGTTGTATAAAAAGAGTAGCATATCTTTTTTTTGTATATTTATTAAGAGTGTATCATTATTTACGATTTTGTTGTTTTATTTGTTGACGTTCTCGCTCGGCTCGACACGCCGGGCAATCATCATAAAAAACTCCTTTTTCTTTCGTACGACATTCTGTACACGAACAATTACTACAAGTTGAACAATGACTACATGTTGAACAGCCGCTATAACTCGATGACGATGAACATGACGATGATGGTGATGATGATGCTTTTCTTTGAACAGGTACTACTATAGGAATTGTTATAAGCATTTTTTTCTTCGATTCATCTTCACTTGAATCATCTTTATGGATATCAGGTTTAGTCTTTTGAATTCGATAGATCTTTGATAGTTTATATTTTGTCTCTTTCTCATGTATTAAATCACGAGAATTATTATTCGAAATAATACCGTTCATTATTTCATTATTTGGATCACTTGGTTTTACAGGATTCATTCCATTAGGATTATAAGGATATGATTGAGTAGAAGGCACTGCAGGATATCCTGGTCTATATCTAGGCGGAGCAGCTACTGGTGGATAACTTAATGGTTGCGCTCTATAACCAACAGTCATTGCTGCAACATTTGTATTTGGATATCCTGTATACATATATGGACGCATAATTGATTTGCAAACTAGAATTGTTTATAAATAAAAAAATAAAAACATGCTTTGCACTTATTGTTAACAACACATTGCTATTGATGTTTTCAATTCATTCAAAATAATATGACAATGCCGTTAAATTGAAACAATTATTTGTTTCTTCCTACAGAAAGTTTTGTTTAAAATAAAAATAGAAAAAGAATATTGAAAAATATAATCAAAGAATTGTTTACATATCGATATGTTATTATATAGCAGAGTGATTCATAGTAGCATATAGAAAATTTTTTGGTTTCACTCTATCTTAATTTCATTCTTATTACATATCAACGGTTTCTTCGGTTATGACTTCTCGCGTTTCATAGCGATACACTCATTTGTTGTTTTTTTTCAGGCATTGTCTTCTGTTGATTTATTCTGTGATCGACAGGTACTTTTCTTATGCTTCTGATTTTTGCTTTTCTCTCTCTCGTTCGAAAGTCTCTTCAAATTTTCTTGTTCATTCTCGTTCGAGTAATTCCTTTCAAGGTTGTCAATGTATGACGTTGATTGAAATTTTTTATGATATGTTTTAGACTCAACTTTCAAGTAGTCGTTTGCAAGTGACTTAATCAAAAAACAAAAAACAATAGTTTCATTGTACTAACGAAATGAAGTCGAAGACTCTTCTGCTATTGCTGGTAGCTGTTATAGCTCCCGGTAGGTTTATTCTAATTATATAATCTTCGACAAATGATTTTATTTTTATTTTATAGAACTGGTCTTGTCTCAAAGTTGTTTCGCAACAACATGGAGTACTTGGGCTTGCAGTGTAACTTGGTATGTGAAAATTAATTGAGTTTCTATTTCATAAGAATTTTTATCTTTTAGTGGCAATGGAACATATTCACGAGTAAGAATGATGAAATTTTGTTATATCTGACTTTTTATGTTTTCTAGACAAGAAATTGTATAACAAATACAACAGCTTCTTGTAATTCATGCTGGGAAACATCGTATACACAATCTCAAACGCAAACATTGGATTGTATACGTGGTGCATGTCCGTATTGTTCATGGACAAATTTCACTGTATTTCCATGTTCAGCATCATGTAATACTGGTTTTCAATTACAAACACGCCAATGTTTGACAGCCACCGGCCAAGCATGTGGTACATGTGATGGTAGCGATGTGATATCACAGCCTTGTACACAGCTACCAGCATGTCCTAGTATGTAGTTAGATTTGATGCTGTTTTTTTCTCTTGTGTCTAGTATAAAAGTTTATTTTTGATAGATCTATGTCCAATTAATAGTCATATCGAACGAAACTATACGGATTGTAGTATTACTTGTCAAAACCGGACTGGCAATTTACCTTGTACTGTACGTTCTGTTGGATGTGTATGTGATGCGGGTTATTTTTTCGATTCTATCGGCGGACAATGTATACAGGAATGTGATTGTGGTTGCATCGATTCTGGATCACATTATCGTGCAGTAGATATATTTTGATTCTGTGAAACTTTCATGCATTTTAATTCTATAGTTAAATCAAGTATGGAATGACACTTGTAGCACATACATATGCAATTCTGGTGGTATTATCGATAGAATTGCCACAATTTGCAATACTAGTAAGTACACTATAAAAACAAAATAGAAATAATTCATTTTTCGTTTATTTTGTTTTCTTTTAGGCGTGATACCGACGCCAGGTAAGTTTTATTTCATTCCTACTATGTTGATGTGTTGCTGATGGATTTATAGTCAATGGTGGTTGGACTGCTTGGCAAACTCCTACTCCAGTTGTTTGTTCAGCAACTTGGTATGAATATTATTTTATACATAATTACAAATAAAAATATATTCTGCTTTTTTTGTTTTAGTGGCAATGGTTCACGACCACAGTGAGTAAAATAATTTAATTTTGAAATAAAACAAAAATAGACTTCTTTAATAAATATATATTAGATATCGTACTTGTACGAATCCAACACCGCAAAATGGTGGTTTATATTGTTCTGGTTCAGGCGTACAACTACTTAATTGTTCAACAAATATTACCTGTCCTGGATCAAATACTTGGTCAACTTGGTCAGCATTTAGCGGATGTAGTGTTACATGCGGAAATGGTACCCGTACAGCCTATCGAAATTGTACAATACCAGCATCAGCCTCATCGGGCTCTGCTTCATGTAATGGATCTAGTACTAATGTCACCAGTTGTTTTGCTGGAGCTTGCCCGAGTATGACTTTTTCTTTTCAAACCAACAATTTTCTCTATTTATCTTTTATTCTACTTGTTAGTTAATGGTGTTTGGACAGCTTTTAGTAATTATTCAACATGTTCAGCGATTTGTTCTGGTGGTCTGCAAGCTAGTAGTCGTGATTGTGTGAATGAAACATCGGGTGGCTTGACATGCTCTGGATACGGACTACAATTTCAAAATTGTTCAGGCTATGATGCAGCCTATCAATGTGATGGTTTGTATTTATCAAGAAAATTCAATAGAAAAAGAGATGAAAAATTCAATTTATTTTCGTAGCTATTGGTTTTTGGAGTAATTGGACTAGTTGGAGTACATGTTCAGTATCATGTGGCGTAGGCTTTCAATTTCAAACACGAGTATGTCTTGGTGCTGGTTTTGGTTGTGTTGGTGAAGCAATAAATACAACAATTTGTAATACAAGTGTAGCTTGTCCTGGTAAGTCACAATAATATTCTAGTAAAACTATTTCTAAGTCGATTTGTTTTTCCCCCGCAATAGTTGATGGAACCTGGACTAGTTGGTCAACTTGGTCGTCATGTCCGACAACATGTGGTACAGCTACTGTATATCGTACGTTGTTCAATTTGAAGAAGAAAACAAAAGATTCTATTGTAGTTAAAAATCTGATTCATATTCTAGGAACACGTAATTGTACTGGTGCATCCAATGGAGGTGTTTGCTTGGGTTCAGTACTTGATACGCAACTATGTGATACAAATATTAGTTGTACTAGTAAGTTAAGATTCTTTCTTTTTTTAATTTACATATACTATTTTGATTTCGATCATTATTTTTAGGGTTTCCATATAATGCAAGTAAGATTAAATCATCTATAATGTGTCAGTAGAGAGTTTCGTTTTGTTATTAATTAGCTAACGGAGGTTATACTGCATGGTCAAAATGGGGTTCATGTTCTAGTACATGTGGCACAGGTGAACAAATACAAACAAGGTTGACTATTGTATTTCGTTATGTTTGTATTACTTTCATTTTTCTATTCACTAGATCTTGTACGAATCCGTTACCTACATATGGTGGTAATTATTGTGTTGGATCTCCTATTAATATAACATCGTGTACTGCAACACAACCATGTCCAATCGATGGTAATTGGGCAACATGGACAAATTTTTCAAGTTGTAGTGGTACGTGTGGAAATGGTACAATGTCACGTATAGTAAGTTTTGTCAAACCATCGGCATTTAAAACTATACAGTTACAATAGCGTCTATGTGCTAATCCATCGCCATCGAATGGTGGTCAACAATGTCCAGGATCAGCGACTGATATCAAAGATTGTGAAACTGGTATTGATTGTCCTGTTGATGGAGTGTGGGGAAATTGGAGTATGGTTTAACTGGATTTTGAATTATCAGAATTCTTTTTTCATTTTTTTGTACAAAGCTTTAACTACACCATGTTTTGGCGTTTGTGGTAATGGTACATTAATTTATAAACGTAAGTGTACGCCGCCAATTGGTGGTGGTCTTATGTGTGTTGGCCCAACACAACAAACCAATACATGCGATCTTCAGCGACCATGCCCAAGTAAATTGAATAGATTCTTCTACGTGATTTATCATTCACGTATATATTTAGTTGATGGTGGTTGGAGTAATTGGACTAATTATACAACGTGTAGTGTTACGTGTGGTGTTGGTGTTTTTTCTCGAGTCAGTTATCTATAGTTGATATAAATAATAATTATTTTGAAAATTTTTATATCACAGATTCGTAACTGTAATAATCCAGTACCACAATACGGTGGAGATTTATGTGTTGGTCCACCGCTTGAAACCGCTTATTGTTTAATAAATGTGTCATGTCCAAGTTAGTATTGTGAAACGAAGATTTCATTTGGATTTTTTTCTATTTGATTTTAGTCAATGGTGGTTGGACTTCTTGGACAAGTTGGTCGAATTGTTCATTAAATTGTTCTGGTGGCATGCAAACACGAACAAGGTATCGTACGATACATTAGATTTATTCATATGTTTATCTGCGTTTTCTTCTTCTTTTTTTTATAGAAATTGTACGAACCCATCACCAGCTTATAACGGAGCTCCATGTATTGGTTCAAGTTATCAATATCAAACATGCAATGATGCTATTCCTTGTGTTATATGTAGGTTTTTCTTCTTTCTTAATAACATATTTACGATATCTTTTCGTTTCATTGTACAGTGATCACCGGTGCTGCAGGTAAGTTTTTTTTAACGATGAACTCTATTATATAATTTAGTTCGCTTCTTTTTGCTGTTTGTTAGTTAATGGAACTTGGGGTTCATGGACTACTTGGGCGCCATGTTCAGGTACATGTGGCAATGGAACTCAATCAAGTAAATTTTCCTGTAATGAAAAATATCGAATAAAATTCTTCAAAAATTTATAAGGATTTCGTAATTGTTCGGGAGAATATAATGGCGGTAATCCATGTGTTGGGCCCACACTTCAGTATAACACATGTAATACGAATGTAGCATGTCCGAGTTAGTATTTCAAGAAAAGAATATTTTTTCATGATCAATTGCCGTTGCATTCTATTTATAGTCAATGGTGGTTGGTCAAGTTATACAAATTTTGGACCATGTTCAGCAACGTAAATGATTTTTATTTAAAAATATTTAAAAAATGTAAAATCAATTTGTCTTTAGCTGTGGAAATGGAACCAAAGTACGAACACGTGATTGCAATAGTCCTGCACCTTCATTTGGAGGTAATACACCAAGATTCATTGATTTTTCAATGCAATGAAATTTTGATATAGGTTCACAATGTGTTGGCAATTCAAAAGATACACAAACATGCCTAACAAATATTAGTTGTCCAAGTATGCAGATTCGCCAGAAGATTATTTTCATACATATTTCATATTCATCTTATTAATATAGTTGACGGCGGATGGTCTGTTTGGACTCAATCTCCATGTTCATCAACATGCGGAATAGGTTATCAAGTTCGGCAAAGGTAGAAACAAAAGAAGACAGAAAGAATGAAAAAAAACTCTGTATGTTCTAGAAATTGTACAAAACCAACGCCACAATTTGGTGGCATTTATTGTCTAGGATCATCAATTGATACAATCTTTTGTAATGTATCGAATGTTACATGTCCAGGTAAGGAAGCAAAATACTAAAAAAGACATGAAACTTGTATTCAAACAAATTTATTAATTGTAATAGTGATGGGAACTTGGGGTGCATGGAGTAATGCTACATACTGTTCGGTAAGAATTAATTGTTAGCCGATTCTGTTACGTATATATTCAACGATTTAAAGGTTTCTTGTGGTTTTGGTATTAGTATACGCAATCGAACATGCCTACCGACTGGTTCGATTAATTGTGTGGGTGATTCTGTTGCAGTTGAAACATGTGACTCGGGTGTTAGTTGTGCTAGTATGTCATTTTCTTGCATTCGAATTACATTTTATGTATGTATACTTTTTCTCACTGTAGCCCCAGCTCCTTGGAATTCAGGTAAGTGTCATTCGCATAATCAATTAAATTTAAAACACCGGAAACAAAAACCATTGTAAAACTTAGTTAATGGTAATTGGAGTGGATGGTCTAATTGGTCACCATGTTCTGTAAGTTGTGGCAATGGTACTCAATATCAGACAAGGTAAAATATCGGATATTAACTATGGATGATTCTTCCATTTTTTTAAATTTTACTCTTATAAAGAGCTTGCAATACAACAACTCCTTCACAAGGTGGTTCATTGTGTAGTGGTGATGCTCTAAGGACACAAACTTGTACTACAAATTTGACTTGTCCAGTAAATGGTAACTGGACAGAATGGGGAGGTTATTCACCTTGTAGTACAACGTGTGGTACCGGCATTCAAAGTCGAGTTCGTATTATTATTCATCGATATTCTTATATTTAATTGACATATATATATTTAGATTCGATACTGTAATAACACTAATAATTTTGCTCAATTGTGTATTGGACCTGCGTTGGAAACACAATTATGCAATCAAAATAGCACATGTCCAGGTATGTATAGTTTGAATTGCAATCAAATACAGTTTATTATATGTGTGCTTATTTATAGTGGTTGGCGTTTGGCAAACATGGACTGGTTGGAGTATATGTAGTGGTAGTTGTGGTACTGGTCTTCAAGTTCGGTAGTGCTTCTCTTTAATAGAACTATTATTCTAAATAGTAAATTTTCATTTCCAACAATCTATTTAGAACACGAAATTGTACAGTAGTAGCTGGAGGTCAACAATGCTCTGGTTCAGGATTAGATGCTCAATCATGTAATACAAATATATCATGCCCAGGTTAGTGAATTATTATCTTGATGTATTAAATATAATCATTTTGAAATGATGTCACATATTCTAGTTGATGGTGGATGGGGACCGTGGACCAATTGGACAGATTGTTCATCGGGTACATGTGCTGCTGGTAGTAGCTTTCGGTTTAGGACATGTAATAATCCGCAGCCTTCGAATGGGTAAGAGTTATGAAAATAAGCACAGAGACCTTTTGTATGTAACATTTTACTTCGTATGAAAGGGGGCAAATGTGTACGGGCGATGCAATGCAAACAAAAACATGTGATGGAGTATCGATCTGTCCGATAGATGGTGGTTGGTCATCATGGACTGCATGGACAGGATGTTCGTCGACTTGCGTTGGTGGTCGTCGCTATCGATATCGAAATTGCTCTGATCCTGTACCATCCAATGGTGGTATATCATGTGTTGGATCATCAGTTGACGTTGATAGTTCATGTGGCAATAGTACATGTGGTATGTCGAGTGAAAGAATATTTTTCAAAATAATTTTCTATATTCATATTTGTTTGTTTGTTTGTTAGGTTCTACGCCTGCTGTTGGTAAGTTTCCTATGAAATAAGAAAAACGAAAATATAATAATTCAATTCTGATAGCAATCGGTGTATGGCTTAATTGGAATGCATGGTCAGATTGTGCAACTACATGTAAGAATGAGAATTTTATTTCAATTCTTTCAATGGTATCTTATTTTTTTTCTTGATTCTCAGGTGGATCTGGTATCAGAATACGAGTGAGTAGCATTTTTTACAGGAGAAACAAACATTAATAAAAAATATTTTCATTAGACAAGAAATTGTACTACAACAGGTTTACCTTGCGTTGGCTTAAACTATGTACTCGAATCATGTAATTCATCTATTAATTGTCCTGTTGATGGCATATGGGGTGCTTGGAGTAGTTTTTCTGACTGTACTGCTTCATGTGGTATGGGTACACAAACTCAAACACGTCTTTGTCTTAAGCAATCCAATGGTGGACAAACATGTTACGGTTCACCGACAAAAACAATTTCATGTAGCACTAATATCACCTGTCCAAGTGAGAATTCTGTCATCTAGATAAACTATCTAAATTGTTTCTCTTGTGATAAATTAGTCAATGGTCAATGGACAATATGGAGTTCACAAAGTCCTTGTTCAGCTACATGTGGTACCGGCTTTGTGAGATAATAGTTCAAATAATAATTTCATAAGATTATAGTTTATTTTTTAGACGGTTCGTACACGTACTTGTTCACAAATAATACCAACATTCGGTGGTGTGTCATGTCCTGGCTCATCTTTACTTTATGAAACTTGCACAGCATCACAAAATTGTTCAGGTATAACTATTTCGAATATAGAATGAATTGTCTATGTGTTTTTCTTTGTTCATCATTTAGTCGATGGACAATGGGGTTCATGGAAACCATGGTCAGCTTGTACGGCTACTTGCGGTAAAAATTCTACGAAATATACTACTCGACTTTGTGACAGTCCAGCACCATTATACGGTATATTGTACAGAATCATATCATTCAATATATACAAAATATTTTCCTCATAGGCGGCAATGGCTGTGCTGGTTTAGCATTTAATGTAACGAACTGTATTGAACTACCCGATTGTTCACGTAAAAAATTTTGTTTTGATTTATAATTTCATCAGTATTCACCTTTTTCTTCTAGTATGCGGGTCAAATCAAGTATTCACAAATGCAACTCCTGCATCATGTCCATTACTTTGTTCAAATCCAAATAATGCAACTTGGTGTTTGAAACGTACATGGATACCAACATGTTTGTGCCAATCGCCCTATGCGTGGAATGATGCAACAAATACATGTGCATTATGGTGTGATTGTGGTTGTTATGGAAACAATAATGGAAAATATGCTGTATATTTCTATAAAACAAAATCGAATAAATCCATATTTGTTTTTTAAAAACTATATTTATAGGTTGGAACTGTTTGGCAAGAAAATACTTGTCGTACCTATCAATGTATGCGTCAAAATAATACTGCTGATGCTGCTCCACGAGCATTGTTAATATCTAGTAATTGTACAAGTAAGATATTTCAACTATTTGATTTTTTTTAGAAAGTGAAGTGTTTTCTCTTGTTTTTTTTTGTTATAGATTGTTCCTTTTTTGGTTGGTCAACATGGTCGGCATGTAATACTTCATGCGGTCAAGGTTATCAAACACGTACTCGATCGTGTCTCTTCTTAAATTCTAACACACCGTGTAATACATGCAACGGAAACAGTACTCAGATGCAAATATGTGACAGTGGACCTTGCGAAAGTTTGATTAATTATAAAAGCTAAATGTAGATGACATCTTAATTGTAATTTTAGCATGTGAACTTGGTCCATATGAGCCAGCCACTGATTGTTCAAAAACGTGCGGAAATGGTACACAAACATTAAATCGAACATGTCTTAATATAGCTTCAGCAACTTCATCAATACCACAAACATGTTCAAATGTATCTCAATGTGGTACGAATATAAGTACTGTTGGAATATGCAATCCAGATGTATGCATCAGTAAGTATTTGCATAGACGATAGCAGAATAGGAAGATTCTACCAATATTTTTAGTTTGTGGTTGGTCTACGTGGGCTAATGGGCGATGCTCTGTAACATGTGGTACTGGCTCATACATTCGAACCACATACTGTAGAGATCAGTTTTCTAGAAATTGTACAACCTGTATTAATAATACAGCTACGATTAGCACTCGGCCATGCTTCTATCCAAGTTGCACAAGTAGAGTTTTATTTTATTTTATTTTATTTTATTTTATTATTTTATTCAATTTATTTCGTAGCACGTCGACGACGTAGTTTAACCAGTTGGCTATTATCGTGGCTTGGTGATTAAATAATGTGATTAACTTTTCATTGGACTTCTTTCTTTTAACTTCTTAATGTATGGTTTTTCAATATCTTTTTTTCTTTATATTTTTATGATTCATTTTTAATCAACTCTTTTATGCTCTAACAACTTTTTGAATGAATAAAGATATTTGTTTTGTATTTGTGGCACTTTGCGTTTAATAAAATTCAATACCTTGCAGGAAGAAATTTTTCTCCTTTGGGCTACTAGGGAAAATATTCTTCTAGCGAAAATTTTTCGTCAGTGAAAAATATACATTAGATGATATGTTAAATCTGATTCATTTTATAAGTCTCATAGAAAATGCTCTAACTTTTTAGAGAGTAATCAAATGTATTCGATTCCGTTTTTAAGCGCATTGGATTAGTTATCAGTAGTTGTACATAGTCAGCTGCAAATGTATGCGTGATCGATACAACGTGAAGGCGTATAAAACTAATATTCAGGCAAACAGTTCTTATACGTAATACTGCTTAGATCTGACGTAAGTAATGTTAGCACGATATTCGAATATTTCCAGTCCTGATTCACTCTTTGACCTGTGATGGGTCTATCACAAGTTGTGTTGGATAGAGAATTTCGTTCCCTACTGAATGATACCATTTTTTTTATGGGATCATCTGACAAAAAATATGGGTTGTGTGATCATTTGAGTGAGAACTTGGGTCAGTATGTGTCATGTTCGAAATGAAGAAAGCAATGCTTACAACCGCTCAAAGTAGCCCAGAGAAGCGTTCCGGATAATCTATTATGACCACACTCTCTCATTGACACCATCAAGATGGACTGAATGGAATGTTAAGCCACACAGAAATCCCTCAGCAAAGCCATTATTTTGTAGAATCACTATGTTTTTGTAGATGTTCGAAAGAATATTTTCATCCTAGCGTCTGCTTTTTAATCCCATTTATGCACTTATTTCACGGTTTGCTCAAATGCGAATTTCGATGACGAAAAATGAAATTGTTCCCATCCAGCTTGGCGCGTCTAATTATTTTGTTCTAAAGGTTCAATATCATTCTTGTAACGGGGAGGGGTAAGTGACATTAAATAACCATTCAACTTCCTAGGTTACTGCTACCTCTGTTTCTATGTGCCACACGATTAGTATTTAGATTATATGGCATACATTATGCCAATTTTAGTGAGTTGTTGGCGCTTAAATAAAAGTGTGATCGAATGAACTCAGGAGAGAAAGAAGCATGATGACACGTATAAGAACTACTAGCCTGGCATCGACTCACGTGCCAGTATCTAAAATCATATCGACTTTTTTTTCCAAATACTGAACTAGCGCTGTTTAGGCCTCCAAAGAAGTAAATATAGCGACTATTATAATCTTTTCTATTAAATGCCCGTGAGAAAAAAACTACGAATCGAAGAAAAATTTACTTGAAATCATACCCATTTATTCTTTAACGCAACAATATAGCTTGACACTTGTTAATATTATAACATCTGCTAACATAGCTAAAATAATAGTGTAACGCCTGCAGTGTTAAAACTTCTAATTACTATTGGTGAATTGGAATACGTAGAATATTGTTCCATAATATGTTAAGTTATATATGCTGCTTGCTGCTTGATAAAACTTTGTTTATCTTCTACAATTGAAATCTAAAAAAACAGAATATACAAACCTTTTTGACTTTTCTTAAAGTAGCCTGCTATTTTTAATAAATTTCTTTCCGACATTTGCGTACTAGGAAATCCTTTTATTTTTCTCCCGGAATTCACTTTTATATATCTATGTTTCATTTCGATAATTTTATCATTATTAAGATTTTGACGTTCTCGTTTATACTTCAAGATTAATGACCCCCTTCATGAATCCTACTATATAAAATAATGGCATTTTTGTAGCAATAACCTTTCATAGTCACTAAACGCATTTTTTGCATCGTGCTCAATATCTAAATGATTCAGTATACCAATGACAACCATTATATATTGTTCTCCCATCGGGTATCTATTAAGAGAGGAAAAACATATAAAATCAATCTTCAATACTAATGTTTAACGTAGGCAATTTTATACTTCCAATTCGAACTTTGATCTATCACATGATAAATCTCATTTGCATTAACTCATAGTCGGTCGACTTTTTTGGTTCTCTTACAGTTGTCTTTTTATACGCTGTTTTTAAGGCTTCCTCACTGAATTAAAAAAGATACTTGACTTAATGTTCATAAACAAACAATAGATAACCACTAATATCAAAATATTGTATAATTGAAACAAATTAATTTCCAAAAAAAACGTTCTTGTAATAGTTCAAGGAGCAATTACAATACCGGGTACATCATCCACTGTGAAAGTTCGTTTTTTGAAAATGAAAACAATTAAGACTGCTCTCACAATGGATGAGTGTGTGTTGATAAGCAAAAATGAAGGATATATTCAGATCAAATAAAAGCTTTTATCACCAAAGTAACAATGTTAAAACATGAGCTGTCCTAGGCTTGCCTAGAAGGAGATATTCGATTTTTAAGATATTAATCGTGTATGTAGTATACTCACAAGGCAAAATTTGAAGTGAATTTTTTTTTCTGGAACTCACTTATATTTTCGACGAAAATGGTGAGTGTAAATTGAAAGGCGAGATTTTGGCAGCTTCCCACCCCTCCCCATTACAGACATTAATGAGTTTAAGAGATCATTTACATCGAACAAAATAAAAATATCGCATGTACACTATTATTGGATGTTTTATTCAAACTTTCGTAATGTCCCTTGGAAGGGACATTTGGCTTTTAAGAGTTAAGTAACATCCAAGTTATCATTATTTTCAAACATTCAAGGAAATAGAGCTAAAATGTTGAATTCCTTGCATTTCAAACACTCTTTTTAAAATTTGAAACATACTTTTTTTTTTATACAACTCGACGAGTTCTATCCAACCATAATTGAAAAAGAATAATGAAAAGATCCCCAGTATTGATGAGTATTGGTAAAAAAAACGGTAATTTTCATCAATACTGGGGATCTTTTCTGTTGATATTGGTATTTTATATTCACCTATTAGATAGAGCTAACTTCGCTGGTTATAACTAACGCAAAGTATTGGTTGGTATTAGTAGATTTTCATTGTGAAAATTGGCAATCTTTACGTGTCTCAAAATGGTACTGTTACATCCCTACTTAGCTTATACCCTGCAGAAAGAATCATAAAAAAAAATAATTAACTCTATCGGAATAATACAAAACATTCATATTCGTAAGATGCCTCAAAAATATGTTTGAGGGGTTCAGTGCCCGTCCCCATTAATTGTGCTTCGGTTTTCAAAACATTTCATTGCTGAAAGGAACATTTCAAAATGATGGTGCAACTTCCAGTGTTTGTTTATTTTTGATTAACGCCACTTTCTATCACGATGTTGCAATGGTGTTGAGTATGAAAAAGAATATAAAGAATTTTTTTTAAAGGAAAGATAAAAAGCAAAAAAAACAATAGCACTCACTTTCACTTTCATTCTGTGTGTCAGTGTGTGGAACACAAGAAAGCTATTGCATTTCGTATAACATGTGTGAAGCACAAAAGACACGCGGCTTTGAGTATATCGACGAGCATTCAATCAGGGACGAGCTCAAGTGCAGCATTTGCACTGAACCATTCATCGATCCTGTAGTGACATCGTCTTGTGATCACACCTTCTGTCGTTCAGGCATTGAAAATGCACTAAAGAGGAAGGCTGCCTGTCCCGATTGTCGTCACGAGCCGCTCTCATCTGGTGAACTAAAGCCGTCGGGTCGTATTCTCTTAAATTTACTCAATCGACTTTTGGTAAGATGTACGAACTGCTGTCAAACCAACATTCAACGAGGACTTTTTGATGATCACATCAAAAAATTGTGTCCAAAAGTAGATGTAGCCTGCTCAGCTGCGGATCTCAAGTGCGAGTGGAGGGGGCCACGCGATCAGCTCTCGAATCATCTTGCGAATTGCATGATTGAGCCAATGAGACCTATTCTTGGCCAGTTTATTCCTATTACAGAGCGCATCGATCGCAGTGAACGTGAAAATGAGCAACTCAAGTTGAAGGTGGCTGCTCTCGAGCAACGGTGCAACGAGCATGAAATCGAAATTCAACAATTGAAACAGAAGATGACCGAGAAGATGAGTGAGTATAAGGATAAAGTAGAGTCTTGCACTGGCAGGAATTTTGGTACCCAACTTAGTCTATGTGGGCTGTACCACAATCCAGTTGTATATCCGATAAAAATAGAAATTTTCATATGTTTGAAACAACGCTTTTGTTCATAACCATGATATGCTCAACTTCATCTGATCATTTTTGACCAACAAGACTTTATCAGATTATTAACGAAAGATGCTCTGGATTTCGTGTCTGGAGCATCACTTTTTCTAGATTTTTTGTTCTACATGTGATTTATCCACTAATTTGGTCGGAGGTAAACTAGGTCTGTGGCAGTTCCTGTTAGCTGTAATGACTGTGATTATCTGCCAGTTCTTCTCTGCAGAACTACAAATTTTAGGTGGTTCTATTTTGCAAAACCACTTTAATTAAAAGTGACGTAGATTACCATTTTACTGCGCCACATTTACAGCGTTTTTCGAAAGAAATTATATTACACAGAATAGAAGCAAAACGTCAAATTTTCGGCGCTTGGACAAAACACTGCAATATCTCTCATAGTTTAAAATTGTTGATCCAGAAATTGACTCGAAGAATCTACAGAATGAACTTTGATATTATGATTTCTATAGTAGCCCCCAGCGAGCTCCCAGTAAGGGTATCCATATGACTATACGTATGGATATAAAATATTAATAAGCCAGATATATATTCTCATTCCGAATCAATGGCACAGCTACAGATATCGTGAACTGTTTGAAATTGAATTATCCTAGGCCGAACAGTCATCGAAAACCTCCGATTCCATCCGACTTTGCATAACCCAAATGTCACTATTTCCGAAGCTGGCCTCAAAGCTGTTACCCCCGCAAGCGGCTGTACTCGGTGTATGTATGCAAAAGTAAATGATGTTTCGTGGCAACATGGACGTCATTATTGGGAAATCACATTAGAAACGTTGGCTGGTACGATTTCACTTTTACCTTTATGAGTAATGTATGGAAAGCGCTTTAATCGTTTGCTAGGTTGTTACGCATCGATGGGTGTTGCCATATCCGGATGGACTGCAGATAAACGTATAGGTGATGATTCTTATAGTTGGGCTTTAAGGATCTATAATAATCATAGTAGTCATGAACATTCTGGATTGCGGCACGATGGTAAATCTTCCGATTATTATAAGTTATTTCCTGTGGGCACTCGTGTTGGAGCACTGCTTGACTCGGACGAAGGCACTCTCGAGTATATTG
The DNA here is from genome assembly GCA_905331475.1 of Rotaria socialis. Taxonomy (NCBI): domain Eukaryota; kingdom Metazoa; phylum Rotifera; class Eurotatoria; order Philodinida; family Philodinidae; genus Rotaria; species Rotaria socialis. The sequence continues at coordinate 30,399 of CAJNYU010000311.1, forward strand.
TTGATGGGGCGAAGAAAGGTAATGTACATATTAAATCTATAAGTGCTGACACCAGCGACTTCTTTATACTCAAATAGGTGTAGCTTTCAACAACTTGAAAGGGCATACTGTCAGTCCAATCTTCGAGTTCTGTCACAATACTACTTATCGAATGAATCACAACGCAATACTACCGCCCAACTAGTGTTAATTATACCTGTGACTATTTACATTTTATGCTGAAGTTTCTTGACAGATTAAAATGCATTTCGCTGTCTGTTGTGTATGCACTTCTTGACGTTTTTCAGTAATGGAAAGTACTCTGTTATTCTGCTATCTAGATACTATGAAATCACCAACTGAAAGTTCTTTTTCTTATAAATTGAATATAATCATGTTGTATGAACAACATATTTTTAGCATATTGAGAGCGATATTTGCCATACTATTCTTCTTAGAAGTTACTGATGTTAAAAAAAGAAAACATGGCGAAACCTTACAAAACATTTTCATATCGTTTGGTCAATATTATCAATTTTTTGTTTCATATTAAGAATATAAATGTATGTTTACATAGCCTAATATACATTTCAAGTTGAAGAAAAACTATTTTATTTCATTAAAAGATCAGTTTCTTCTTCTTCTGAAGGTAAATCATTATTATCGTTAAAATTCTGATTATTGAAATTAGCCTTTAATGCAGCTAAATGTGCCAATTCTCGAAGATGATCAGATTCAGCTGCACCGGTTTGATCAATTAATGATGTAAATTCAGATTCAGAATTACGTAATAATGCATAGGGTGAATCGAATTCTAATAATTTTCCATGACTCAGCACCTGAAATAACAGTTCAACATGTGTATACTGCAAAAAGAAAAATAAAATATCAATCGGTCATACCATAATACGATCACTATCAATCACTGTACGTAATCGATGAGCCACTGTTAATACTGTACAATTTTTAAATTGTTCACGAATTGCTCGTTGAATTAATTCATCCGTTCTAAATTATAACACATTGGGAATTTCAATGAAATAATATTTTATTTAAGTTCACTTACGCATTATCAACATTAGCAGTTGCTTCATCAATTACAAGTATTTTATTTTTTTTCAAGATAGCTCTTGCTAAACATACTAATTGCTTTTGTCCAACACTTAAATTTGAACCGCTTTCACTGATCAATGAATGAAGACCATTAGACATTACATCACTGACTACTTTTTTCAATTGTACCTAAATTAACGAAAGAATTTAAATTGAACTGTTCCAAGAGCAATGTATTTCTGTTAACTGACTTGTTCCAATGCGCTCCATATTTCAGCATCCGAATAATCACCAAATCGATCAAGATTACTTCTCATTGTTCCCGTAAAAAGAATAGGATCTTGTGGAATAATTGAAATTCGTCGTCGTACATCATCTAATCCAACCGTTGATATATCAATATTATCAATAAGAATTTGACCATTCACCAGTGTACCCATACGAAAAATAGTTTGAATAAATGAACTTTTCCCTGCTCCAGTTCTTCCTACAATACCAATTTTTTCACCAGCTTGTATATTTAAACAAATATTATCAAGAACAACCGATGAATTTGATTCATTCGAATGCGACATGGAAACATTCTTGAAAATAATTTGCCCACGTGATGGCCAATTGGCAGATGGCCGGTATTTCGGTGGTGCCTGAGCAGGCGGTTCTTGCTCAAGTAGACAATATTCAAGTACTCGCTCGATTGATGTCATTTGTGTTTCGAGTTCAACTGATTGTCTAAATAAATACAGATAATAGTTATTTATAGTTATATTTAGTTTTGTTTTTATAGAAACAAACCTGATACTCCACTGCATAAGACCCATGAGATTAAGACTGTACGAGAGTGTTAAAGCCACATCTGAAGCTGAAAATTTTTGTTGTGTAAAACGTGCAAGCATCGCTAATAATGTAACAGCAACAATAAAACTAAGAGAAATCCAATCAAAACGAATGCCAGCCCATCGATGTATTGTAAGAAGTAAATAATTAACACGTGTATTATCATCAAGATTATGAAGAAATTCTCTCGAACAAATTTGTTCAGCATGATAAGATCGTATCACTTTAAGACCATTGATAGTCGATGATAATTGTGAATAGACAGGACTTCTGGTGACACCTTCAATTCGTTTAAGATCTCTTAGACAATGAGCAAAGCGAGCTCTTAACAATAGCATGGCAATAGCAGCTAGTACAGCTGGAATAAATGAAAATGGATTGAGTATTCCAACTAAAGCTATAGTACCAAAAACCAAAAATAAACACTGCAGAAAAGCAATCATTAGATAAATATAATTGAAAGATTATTTGTGCTATTTACATTAAGAAAATCGAACACAGTCAATGGGAGATTATCATCCATTGTGGCTACATCTTTTGTAAAACGATTTAAAATTCGACCTAAAAATTAGAGAAATGAAAATAAAATCTTTCAAAAACTGAGATTTCACATACCAATTGGATTCATATCGAAAAAATGTATTGGACATCTGATAAGTCGTTGAAACATTCTAATCATGAAAACGCGTGTATTAGAGTATGAACTACTCGGGGAGATCCATATTATTACTTGTCATGCAATATTCGTCCAGCATTTAAACATATGAATTCTGTAATTACAACTCGTAAGAGTGTAACTGAAAATAGTCCAACCACAATACCTAGACAAAAATATAAAACGACTGAACTAATTTTTAGAAATAACATCCGAGATCCTTCTATTCTATATACGTATGTTAGAGCACATTTTAGTTTTACCTGAACTTTTAGTCAATACCATAAGGTATTGTTTACTAAATTCAAAGTTCTAGCCTTATTTTCATCAATATTTCTTTAATTCACTAACCACAAAAAATATAAAATCGTTGATTGCGATGTTCATTCCATTCGTTTTCACTCATCGAATGTATTCTATCAACTTTTGGATAATTTGCTATTGTACAGTTATCATAAGCACGATGTCGGTGGCCCTCGTCATTACTCCATTCTGCTAGCCACCAATTACTAGTTAAAGCGAATGCTTGTTGTCCACAGTATACAACTAACATTATTGTAAGACCTAAAGTTAGACCAATGCCAGCACGAATATATGATAGATAAACATTCCATTTCACTATTCCTTCTTGTTTCGTTTCAATATTTGTTGGTAATGGCTTTCCGTCGTCTTCTTGATTTCCGTTTTCTGAAATCATTGAATTAACCTCTGACAATCTTTTTATTACAGTAACTGTTTCGTTCTCAATTTCTTGTTCATGTTCATGTTGATTAATATCCTCAAGTAGACGCGCAAATGATGTTGAAGTAGAAATTAATTCTTCGTATGTACCCATCTCTACCATTTCGCCCTAATAAAAACATTTTCGATAAAAACAAAATTTTGATAAAGTATAATACTTGATTGAGAACAATAATTTTAGTTGCATCTTGTAAAAATTGAATTTGATGAGTAACTAAAATGCAAATTTTGTCATGAAGATAATTTTTGATTGATCTACAAAAAATGAAAATTATTGTTCTTATTAATTTTATTTCTTCATTATTTATTTACTGGTCAAAAATATGTTTCGACACTTTAACATCAACAGCTGATAGTGGATCATCTAATAAATAGATATCAGCATCACGATACAGTGCTCTTGCTAAATTTACTCTTGCTTTTTGTCCCTAAATGTATTTGAAGATATTTAGATGAAATGATCTTTCTTTCTTTCTTTCTTACTCCAGATAACATAATACCTTGATCGCCAACGAGAGTATTGATTCCATGAGATAAATCCTTTAAATCCTATATAACAAACAATAGTATACAAATATTTGAAGAAAATAATTTCCATCGACTAACACTATCAAGTGCAGTGACACTGATGACACGTTGAAATAATTTTGGATCATATGCGTTACCAAAAAGAATATTATTTTTGATTGACGATGAAAATATCCCTAAAAGAATCAATATTCGTGGAAATCATTCCCCGCATTGAAATTTCTCACATGGTTCTTGTGGAACATAACAAAATGATCCGTACAATCGAACTTTACCATCGAATGTCGCTATTTCACCTGTTAATGTCTGCAGAAGGGAACTCTAAATGCATACAGTAAAAATAAGAAAGATTTTCAGGAAAAGTTTCAGACAAACAAACTTTGCCTGCTCCAACAGGACCAATGACACAGATGAGATCTCCTGGATGTGCATCGAAGACAATATTTTTTAATGAAAATGTTCCGGTCTAAAAATTTAAAAAAATTATTCTTGACTCGCTAAATATCTCATTGAAATATTTTACCGGATCCCATCTAGCTTGTTCCAAATTACACAGAACTCGAGGTGGTGTTTTTATTGATTTCACTATTGTTGGTTTTGCGTCAAGAATCTCTTGTCCTTCTATATGTCTATTAGATACAATGTCCATCATTGATATTGACAATAGTCGATTATCTCGTTCACTTTCATCAAGAAGAAGAAACGTCTAAATAAACATGAATTTCATCATCTTTTTCTCTGACAAATGTTCCCTACTAACTTGAATGCGTTTCTTCGCAGCCAAAAAATGAACCAAATGACGAACAGCAAAGGTGAAAAAGTCAATAATCGATAAACGCATATATCCAAGCATACACGAAGCCACCGCGAAAAATCGTGTATCGAAATGAATGCCCAGGGACCACATTGTTCCATACATCATTAAAAAAGTCACACTTATGTAAGTATGAGAGAGTAATGTTTGAATACAATCAAGAAATAAACGAAAAGCACATCGTATGATTTCTCTTCTATAGAAGAAAATTATACAATAACGAAGAATTTCTCAACTTCTTTTGCTTTTACTGACTTTCTGACGGAACATATTTTATGAATAAATGCCGTTTCCCAACAATACATTTTCACAATACGCATTGATTTAATTATTTCCGACATAATTTTAACACGTTCATCAGTTACTTGTAGAATTCTTGTTCTTAAAAATTCAGAACAAAATAGAAAAAAAAATTCATCTAAAACAAAGACAAAATAAACGATGCCTACGAACCGGAGATAAACAAATAGACGGCCAAATGACGCTTGAACGATTAAAAGTAATAATGTATATCCAACAGCAATGAAAGCAATGTAGCGAACATGTTGCCAAAAGAAAATAATTACTAAAGCTAATTCTAATGGAGCAACCTAAAAAGAAGAAATGATCGAATTCTAGTCTAATGAACAAAACAATGTTAGTGAATACCCATAAATAATGAAAAAAATAAAGAACAAATTCAGCTTGATTTGCGTCATTCGATACTAAGTTTGTTATTTGACCAGTACTAAGATTATTCATTGAATGACTGGATAATCGAAGAATCTTTAGAAATAAAACGAAAACATAAGTTTTATCATATTATTAATTTTATAATATTTACTTTACGAAATATTAAGCCAGAATATGCTACACGCAGTTGTACACTATAAATGGTTATTCGATAAAAATACTAGAAAATAAATATAAGTATGCTGACTGATAGTTTGTTTTTTAAATTATTTCAATCAGAATTTGAATTTGCTGTAAATATTTTCGAGTAATCAATTTAATTTTTCATATGAATCACTAGGAATGCAAGAATAGCTAATCAACGATTGAGATAAGAATTTAACCAACCATAAAATTTAGAATTTCTAAATCACACAAGAAAACTATAATAATTCATCGTCAAAACGAAAACTAAGCATTCCTGAACTCGCTACTTCAACATTGATGAAAACTAATTTCAGTAAAATATCAAGTGAAAAATTCATATTAAAGTATAATTAAAATTACTTACTTTATGATAAATCAAACTGTTTGTTAAAGCAGCAATACTAGTTGCTACAGCTAAAATCCATGCATAAGGCGTGGATATTGTGGGACACAAATCGAAATATCCCATCAGTAATGTTAGTAATATTGGTTGAGCAAATTTAGTTAATTCCTAAAAAAGAAGCAGACTATTATTTAGTCGTTGTGTTATTGTTAATAATTACTGTTGGAATAAGCAGTAGACCGATTAGAAGTGGTCCCCATCCGATACTTTTAAATGTCGCACGAATAAGGTTTGGTTTACCGTTGGAGTGTTTAACTTCATTGAGCCAATTTACTTCGAGTTTTTCAGTTAAATTTGTTGATTCAAGTGCAGGAAGAAGATCATAAAGATCATGCAGATGAAGGGTACCTTGTTTATAACTTTTTTTCAATAGAAGTGATATCCAACTATGAACAAAACGAGACCATCTACCAGCACGAGAAGATGGATTCGGATTGGCCGATGATGTCATCTGAAAAAGAAAAGCTACTGTTTAAAAATATTATACCTGTTCTTAATAATTATTAATGAACATAAGAGAACGATTGTGACATGGTTTTATATTTGCCAATAAGACTGATATTCATTTAAAATCAGAGAATGCCCCGATTGTTTGATTACAACTGATGTTTTTTGACGTACTCCAAGAGAATTCTAATTCTTCCTTATTTTTCAATCGTGATCAAATCAAATTTGTATGATTAAATTTTTCGCTATACTAAGACTAACTCACTATAAATATATTGTATAGAAATATCCTGAGAGTTATCTGATGTTCTCCAATCTTAACTTCACTATAGATAGTAGCATTAATGTATTAAAATAAACATAAATGTCAAACAAAACTAGGTGACACTGCCCAATAACATTTGAAAGTAACATCACATGTTGTTGCAATTGTAGTAGGCAAGAAAAAACAACTCAATTTTTATTGCAGCAAAAACTGCATGTGTCGCTGTATCACTAACTGTTTCCACTAAACCTTAGTCACATATTTGTTATATGTAATTAAGTCCTAATATTGACTAACGCATTGATTCATTCGAATGTGATAGTGAAGTATTAAAAGCAACAAAAAAAATCAATAAATGAAAATCACCCATAATGTATAATGAAATAATTACTGAGTTTGATCAAATAGAACTAGGATTATCACGCATTAAACGATAAAGATCAAACAAATCAGAATCAAATATTTTCATTTAGATGTTAAAAAAGTTTGATTTAACGATAAAAATAAAATTTTATAAGATTATTTTTTTATATGGACTCCATAATTTTAACGTATTTGCTGTGTTTGTAAAGATATAAATAAGAGAATCATATTTTATTTTATTCACTTTTCAAGAATCGATACCTTTTTTTATGTTCGATATAATTACATACATGTGTAGAGAATTCTTCCTATGAACACTAATCGAGAGGCAACTGGAGGGTGTGGGCGATCGTAAGAGCATGGTGTCGACGAAGAGAAGACCTCAATCGACACCCACATCCTTTCGAGATTTGAAATTAAACTGATTTGTGTTAAGAAATAAAAGAGAATTATATCGGCTCTTGCATTCTTCTCAATGCTAACTTTTATATTTTGCAATATAAACTAGTAAAAATTTTTTTTTTAAAACATTAACTTACCAATATATACTTAATTAGAGTTGAATTATTATAGACAGCAAATATATAAATAATGTTAACTAAGGAGAATCAAAAAATATGAAAACGTCACTTCAGTACAAGAAACCAATCATATTCTATTGTTGTTAGCAAATAATAAATAGCTAATTTTTTCCACATTCAGATGTATAACAAATATTTGTATTAGTAAAATAATAATAAAATCATAGAATAGGAAATATAAATTCTTATTTAATCGACGTAAATGTTCTTGAGCTATTGAAGCGAAATAATTTTTAAATGGAAATAAAACTGCCCCCCCCCCCCCTCCCACACACACACAAGTATAGACCACTAGATATTTTGTAAAAAGTTCTAAAATGTGATCAACAAGTGCAACATGTTCTTCACCTACAGCGTTTCTAATAGGAATCTAAAACAAAAAGTCAAATGACGTTTTACTTTTGCCATTACAGTGTAAAGTGACATTTTGTTTTTTTAAACAAAGTGTCACAAAGTTTCCAAGGTATAAATGATTAAAATTACATTAAAAGAGAGAATCCTATGAATAAATTTTGTACATAGTATCTGGTTGCTTTCCCAATCGGGAAGATAATTACGGCCAGTTTAGTACTTGATTTTTGTTTAAATTTGACTTGTTAGAAGTTTCGTATTCAATGGAAGAAGACACGTGTTGAATATCAGCAACGTTTGATGATGAACATGAAGATTCACTGGCAATAATTTCAATTTCATTTCCTGGTTCGTCAAATATACATGAAGGAATAGAGTCGGGTGTATATGATGATGGAGAACGAATTTGTTGTTGATTTTCACGTGGTGATAAAACGTTCGTTGGTGGTTTTGGACTTCTAATCCAAAGTTCAATTAATTCTATTTGTTTTTTGTTCATCTGCTCTAAAAAGAAAGTGGTGGCAAGTCTTAGAAGATATAAAAAAACAGCTTTACTTGTGATTTCTATTTTTAAAAATAAATAACACGAGCAATTAATATGCATAAATTGTTGAGAAACACGTAGAGATTATTCGATCACAACAATAGCGAAAATAAATAAATAAATGGCAATAATAGTAAAAACAATAGATGAATTCAAATGGTAATAATAATAATAAATAAATAACAATAGTAGCAACAACAATAAATGAATTAAAATGGTAATTAAAATGATAATAAATAAAGTTCAATAACAAAAACAACACTAAATGGATTCAAATGATAATAACAACAATAAATAAATTCAAATAACAATAACAATAGCTACAATTGTGATAAATTGAGAAATGCTTTAATGAATGAACCAATTAATTTGAAGATGTCAGTATACGAAGAATATTTCGAGTAAATATAATTAGGGAGTTCTAAGGCTACATATAATAAAAAGGAAAGTGTAAAACAAAGTGTCAAATCAATATTGCAAGGTTCTTTGACTCTTTGTAACAAAGGCGGACTCTTGCTGTTAGAAACACTGTTCACCTACTATGACAAATAAATTAGTTGAAGCGGAACAACACAAATTTGTATTTCTCCAGCGTTTAATTATCCCTAAAATCTATCAACATATTGTTTATGAATCTTTATGAACTCATATACATATGTAAAAATATAATGTTGTGTTAGATAATTATTTAATTTAAATTTTCTTTACCAATACACATATTTTAGGATGGCATTTTTACGATTTGGCAGACCATAAGACGAGTTAAAATAAGGATAACGAAAGATGACGCTCATCTCCAGAAATTTAACAAAAATGGACGATGCCATTATCCTCTTGAAATCTCAAAATTCGAAAAATAGATCTTTACTGACAGAAAATGTTCAAACAATTATATTTTCCTATAAACTATTTTTTTATATAATCAAAGCTCACGATAACTGTTTCATTTGTGCTCACACAATCAAACATTTTTTTTAGTTTTAGAGAAAACAATTTAGTCTCCAACATGTAATTCGGATAAGATTCGAAAGTATTACATTCACTCGTATCATGCCAACAGTGATCAGATCGATTTTTGGAGTGCATCCTACATCAAACCTATGTTCTGCGATGAATCTTACAAGGAGGAAAAGCTAAATACTCATAAGATAGTTTTTACAGATTTTTCATCATACAATATCATTTGCTACTTTTTCTTGTGTTATTCATAAGTAAAATGAAATTAGCTCGATTAAAAATTTGGAACTCCTACTCAGATAAACTTTCCGACTATTAGGGCGATATAACACTAGAGTAAAATATCATACTCGATATTTCTTTAGAGAATTATGGATTCTATAGTATGATTTTACGAATCACTTTTCGTTTTAATTAGAGCTCCTAAAATATGTTTAGCGTTCATGGTTTCAAGCATAATCCCATGTTGCGAATACCGGATCATTTTTTGCGCTAAATTACATTGATATGGGAGCCGGCAACTGGACAGGTAAAACCGCGGTTAACCGCCGATTTTCATGCAGTTTTTATTACATGGGAATTCATCAGAAAGAGTTCAAGAACGAATTGCAAACAATAACCAAAGTGCTGAATTTCACAAAAATGACATACTAAGATAAACTGTTTGACTTTAAAGAATGTAAAAATCCTAATTCAATTTTTAATAAAAGAAAAGTAGGATATAAATCTTCTGATTTATTCTTGAGAATTGAGGTCATGGATGAAGGTCTATAAAAAAAAACATTATATTTATATTCATATGAAAATTTCACTTCTTCAACATTTGTTTCATACAAATCTTGAGTAGTATATCATATCGATTTTTATACAACCATTACAAATCAAGCAAGAAGCAAGGTAACTGAAATTAATTTGGTCTAATACACGACTATTGGAGAAAGACACAGGTATATATATATGTATACAGTAAAACCTCTATAAGTGAACACCTCTCTAAAGTTAACACCTCCTATTTGAACGCGTATCTCGGTCCCCCCGATCAATTTTTGCTGTAAATGCACCTCTATAAAATGAACACACGTGCAACAAATTACAAGTTTATGTATGAAACAAGAGATAAAAGAGATAAAAATTAAAAAAAAGAACATAACGTCTATTCTGATACAGTGTTACACTAATTAATCGGCGGTATATTGACCAGAAATAAAATTCGCCCTACGTATAGAACAAAAGAAACAATGAAAATGAATAGTCCGCGTAAAGATGATCACTTGCATGTGAATGAACAAAACACTTTTCTATTTACGATTGTGTGATGACGACGAAACACACATTAACCCTCTCTGAAAAGATACAGTTGATTCGTGAAAATGAAGAGAAGGTTTCGTACCGTACATTTTCTGACAGATATAAGATTTCAATTGGCAGTGTATCTAACATTATCAAGCGCAAGGTCGAGTATATTGAAAGTTATGAACAAAATGAAAGTTCAACTAAGAAGCGCAATCTACGAGATGAATTCAGTCACCAGCACGATCAACAAGTGTATGAGTGGTTCGTGATACAACGCAGCAAGAACATTCCCGTATCAGGTCCTCTTCTACAAGAACGAGCCCGGCAGATTCGTCAACAACTGGGTGGAACGGCTGCTAGCGACTTCAAAGCTAGCAATGGTTGGTTGGAGAAGTTTCGAATACGTCACAGCATCCAACATCGAGTTATATGCGGAGAATCAGCAGCAGTGGATCCTAAAACTGTTGACGAGTGGAAAAAGCGACTTCCATCGATAATCGAGCAATACGATCCCAACGACGTCTACAATGCCGATGAAACCGGCTTATTCTTTAAAGCTCTACCAGATCGTTCACTCGTTATGGCCAAGGAGGCTTGCAAGGATGGCAAACTATCGAAAGAACGTTTCACTGTTCTCCTTTGCACAAACATGACAGGCACAGACAAATTAAAACCGCTTCTTATCGGTAAGTTCCTACTTTAAAAGTAATTTCTTTCATTCATCTGTACTAATATTTGTGACTTAGGCAAAGCGACTAAGCCGCGCTGTTTTAAACATTTAAATATTAAAGAACTACCTGTTACATGGCGATCGAATCGAACAAGTTGGATGACTGCCAGCCTGTTCGATGACTGGCTCGTTTGTGTGAATCAAATCATGATCAAGCAAAAACGCAAAATTTTATTGTTTATCGACAATGCACCCTGCCACAATCCCGATATCGAGTATTCCAACATTTCTCTCAAGTTCTTTCCTCCCAATACAACATCGAAACTACAACCACTCGACCAGGGCATTATTAAGAATTTCAAGTGTTATTATCGTGAGTATCCCGATTCTTATTATTTTGTTAGAGAGCACTATGCCTTTATTTAGGTCAATACCTTGTCAAACATGTGATATCACGCTGCGCCGTCGCCACCTCATCCGATGAAATTATCATTACAGCACTTGACGCGATTCACTGGACGAAACGAGCTTGTCAAGCTGTCACTCAATCAACAATTTGTAATACATTCCGGACAGCAGGCTTTGTCTGTTCAACAATCAAAAACGTAGCCAATACTACAATAAATAGTGACTCTGATTACGACGAAGAAATTCTTACTAACGATATCTTAACAGCCTTAAAAAATCTAGATTTACTTCTTGTTCATCTCAACATCGGTGGACAAAGTCTCTCAGCCATTGAGTTCATTGAAGTGGACGAAGAGACTCCAGCTTTCAACGAGTGGAACGACGTCGACAATAGCCTGATCATCGTCGATGAACAACACTACAACGACGATAACAACGACGAAGATGACGACATGCCAACTGAAACACCACCCAAGGTGATCGAGGCCATAGAAATGGTCAGGCGATTGCACCTTTTAGCTGCAACTCAACAACCACAACTACATTCTCTTATCTCTCAACTCGATTCTCAGCTCACTCAGCTCTTCATTGGCTCGAAAGGAGTCAAACAGACAACAATCGACGATTTTTTTCATAGAAATTAAATAGATATGTGTGAGAAATGAAAGAAATATTTTTTTAAACTTTGTTTTGTAAATATTAAATAAATATGTGTAACATATGAAAGAAATACTCTTTGTTTTTGCTTTAAGTTATTTGTGGTGAATTCTGATACGCAAGATGAGTAGTAGACACCAATCGATATTATTAAACATGAACTGTATACATGTAAGAGTTCAGTTAATGCAAAACCTCCATATATATAATGAACACCTCCTTTAATGAACACTTTTTGAAGGGTCCCGTTAGTGTTCATTATAGAGAGGTTTTACTGTATATCAATAAAAACTATACGTTATTCATGATAAAATTGAAACTGAAGAGTTTACGAAGGTGACGAAAAATAAATTATCCATCCTTGTTATGATCTTTTTGATAAAAAAATATACTATTGGATATGGAAATTTTTTCTGTTTGAAAATGATATCTGATTTTACGGACACGCTTCACTAACGCCGGCTCGTAGTAGTCAATACAAATAGTACTTTGAAAATAAACTGATTACTAGCTAGCGATTTATTTATTATTGAGGTAGTGATTTCATAAGAAGGAGAAATCTCGATTAGTAATTAGTATGTTGGTCGTTTTAATATAAATCCACGATCTAGCAACTTTCATGAATACTGTGCGTTTACAAATTTGTTTTTGTTTCTGTGCTCGTTACATTTCATTTTTTCTTTCATCACTGGTATGAATGCAACCCATGTCGCACAAACCGATCGAAAACCGTCGGTTAACCGCGGTCAATTTTTATAAAAATCGGTTAACCGCGGTTATTTAAGCCATTTTAGCGACTTAACTGCGTAAAAACCAACGGTTAACCGCGGTTAACCTCCCAGTTAACCGGACAAGTCATTGGTTATGTCGCGAGCTGGCGGTTATTTTTCCGGTTAACGGGGAGGTTAACCGTCGGTTTTTACGCTGTAAAGTTGCTAAAATTGCTTAAATAACCGCGGTTAACCGATTTTTATAAAAATTGACCGCGGTTAACCGACGGTTTTCGATCGGTTTGTGTGACATGGGAATACAAACACGAGAGTGTGAAAGTCGGGGTGTGGATGTAGGGTTATCTCTTCCCTGTACCTACATCCAACATCCAACACCCACACCCACAAGACCCATCTACACCAATTCTCTCCGCATATTGATAATAATTCTAAGACGTAACTTATTGAATCACTTACTGAAATTTGTCATCACTCCCGAATATATTATTATTTAACTTTACTCTCCGTTCATTTCAGTTAATTACTGATCAAGGCTAATAAATACACGATGAATTCGTGTGATTCGCTTGTAGACGAAAACAAGGATGAATCGGCATCCGCGTTACTTAAATGGGTGAATGAGCAAGCTTCAGTAGTTATTTGGATTTTTTCTGGTTTCGAGCTAGAAGACAATGTACCATTATATATTAATTTATATGCCATGTTCTATAGTGTTCAAACTTACCAAGATACACAAATTAAGGATTGTGCCGCATTTGTTAGAGCATATAAGGATGCAGAATTTGTTGTTATTGTTTCCACGAAATATGCCTTAAGGATCATACCCCACATTTACGATTTGAAACAATTACATTCAATTTATATTTATGATTTATCTAATAACATAGACAGCATTGTACTCTACTCTTACGCCAAAGTAAGGTGGCATAGTATACTTTTCTAAGGTTGAAATGATATCCTTCTATTCTCTTTATAGACAATAGGTGTTTATAAAACTGTCGATCACTTGTTTCATCAATTAGCAGACGATATCAACCATAAAAAATTCAGCGTACCGTTAGGCGATCAAGGTACAATCATTATATATTAAGATGTAGATTTTTGTTCTAAAATTTTTAGTAAAGTTTTGATCCAATTAGAGTATAACCAGGAAAAAGCACTGAAAACATTGGTTGATAAATGCAGATCGTGTTACAGTGATAATCAAACAATATTGAAGCATCTTGAAGAGTTGGAATGTTCTTATGATAGAAATAAAGCAATTTACTGGTATACACGAGATTCTTTTCTTTTCCGATTGGTCAACAAAGCTCTGAGAACTATGAATATTGAAGTCATATTTAATTGTCATTTTATTATCGTCGATATTTGCAAGGCATCAGAAGAAGAACATGAAAAATTAATCAACGAACAAAATTATTCTTTATCACTCACATCAATGGTACAATATTGTCGTGGACAACGCATGAGTCGCAATGAATTAGATCAACTAAAGCTATCTATCGATGAATTCGTTATTGTGAAAAGTTTTTTATCAGCTACAGTGGATCCTTAAAAGGTGTGTGGGTTATCAATTTGAGTCTAGTTGATGAAAATGACCAACGTCTACTTAATAAACTTAATGAAATTGGCTATCAGCATTTATCTGAGTTGTCTTTTGGTACTCAAATTATTGAAGTCGGAAATTTGATTCTTCGACAATGGTCTCAAATGTTGAGTTTATTATATTACAATAATTTGTTGCGTGAACATTCAATTGATGATCCAACATATGAGTGTGCCTGTTATGCTGGCCTTGGTTGGAATGTATTTCTTGAAGAAAATTATGAGCTGGCGCTTGCTGATCATGCGAAAGCACTCGAGCGATCCCCTTCTTGTGCCGATAAAAGAAGTGAAGGACTGAAGGCCACTATTCTCAATCAGATCGGAAAAATCTATGAAGCATTAGGTTCATTTGAATTGGCACTTCAATCTTACACAAAAGCAGCACTTGACTTAGATTCCTCTCGTCTAGATCAGTATGATGCTTTTAGTGGATTTCCGATTATTCCAAGTAGGAAAATCGCGAAGTGGCATCGAGTTCAAAGTAATTTTGATGTTGCCATGGAAATTTACAACAAAATAGTGGAAACTAAAAATATAAATCATTTTAATGGTCGAATGTCCTTTTACCGTGAAATAGCACGGGCAAGCAATCATGTACTATATGAAAACGATGATTTTGCGCACATAATACAATGGACAATTTTCAACTATTTTAGTAGTGCACACTATCTTCCGGAGTATTATAATGAAATTGCTCAAGAATACTATTTTATTGGAAATACTATTCGCGAGTATAACAAAAGTTTCACTTTCGACACAAATAGTCTAGCATTGAAATGCTATCGTAAATGTGTTGATATTTTGTCCCATTATGCGCCAAAAGAGCATAGGAGCATTGCAGAATGCTATGATTCCATAGCAAAAAGCTATGTCACAATAGGCAGTAATGAGTTTCATTCAGCAGCGATTGAACATTATGAAAAAGCGCTCTTAAACATACCAAGTGACACGTAGTGTGCTTGGTTGATCAACCTTCTTAAGACATATTCTAAAAGCCTAGCTGATGCCTATATTGTGACTGAGAGGTTTAATTTGACTATATGCTATTTATTAAAAGCTATAGAATATGAAAGAAGATATTTGCATATTACAATGAACATAAATATGCCCTATTATGAACATGCAGCTGTGACCACAAATAAAAATATATCCAAGTGTTACAACAAAGTTGCAGACATATATGAAATTCTTGCTTCTAGATATCGCACTAAATCATTGGCTGATTTGGAAACTACGAAAGATCGTCACGATTCTTTTGTTCTTACACTCATTTCTGACCCAACTGCTCCAATTTTAGGATCATTTTATAAAAAAAATGGCCCACATTTTATTGCCTGCACAAGCAGCTGCGAAAGCAACAACAATTTTTAAGTGTTTGCACGATCATGAACTTGCATTATATTATCATGACATCATGATGCCTAGTTCGACTTCGAATATAAATTGACATCTGAATAACTATTCACAGTTCGAAAATAAATGAAAAAAATCCCGACCATTTAAAAACCATCGGAAAGCAACTGATCACATAACTGCCAGCACATTTATATTTTAGGTATAGATTTAGATTTCCTTTTTATAAATTATGAAGTTTGTAAAATAGAGGTCGCTTCAATTTATAATTTAGTAATAGATTTAGATTTAGTTATTATCAATTATAAAATTAATAAATAAGCTAAATCGTTAGTGAGTTTTTTTAAAGGTGCACCCCATACATATTTTATGCTTAGTCCAGAATCTGAAGATACACACGGAAGCCGAGTGATAATGTCTCTGTGACTTATCTTGCACTCGATATTGGATACATTTCCTCGGTTACTCTTCCTCGTNACTGCATATCAGAACTCAACATCGAATAACAAATAGTGATATTACCACGTAAAGTGAAACACTTCAAACCACTAAAATTCCAAACCGATACTCAGGCCTGATTTTCCTCAATATCTGACCTAGATATAGCATACTCTTTGGCAGCAATATTAGAACTTGATACACTAAAAAAAGAACAGTCAATCAGACAAAATTTAAACAGCAATCAAAATATATTTACACTAATATCTCTCAAATCTAGACGACAATTGTAACTATCCGAAATGCCTAAATTACACACGATCTCAACTTACTGAATACATTTGACTTTAAAATTATAATTTCACAATTTATATAAAGGAAATCTAAATCTATTTCTAAATTATAAATGGGAGTGAAGGTCAATTTATAAATTTTATAATTTATAAAAAAGAAATCTTTTCCCGGGGATTGGATGAAAACATGAAAGTGGTTTTTTTTCATTTATATTCGAAGTCGAATTAGGCAGCTACTCCTTGTCGAAGAAATACGCTACGTCGACTGTGAACTACATGAAGGTCTAAAAGACTTTCATTATCGTTAGATTGTTGTTGGTTTTTCTTTTATTCTGGTTTATCCTCCTTTTGTGAAGCACGATTTGAAAGGAGTGTTGAAGTATATAGGATAGAAACTTGGACCCATCCCCCCACGGACCGTTACAGAGAAATTAATTAATTAATTAATTAATTTCTCTGTGGTTGTTTCTACCGACTCCACAGATAATAATGCAGACCATGACCGAAAGGCTCCATGAATGATTACGGGCAGTGGCAGAAAAGCTGGAAAGACTCACAGACCGTGGTAGATGGATTCCAGCAAAGAAATGTCACCATTTTTCACATTTTAATCCCACAGGGATTGCGCTAACAGCTTTATTTTATCTGCACACATCTCGTTATGATGCAAACTCTATTTGAGTTCTAGAAGAGCATCTACCCAAGTCACTCCATCCTGCCTCCGGATTCAGTCGGGATCCGTCGGAACCGGTACCGGATAACACCAGAAGACGCCATGATTCCCACTCAAATCTGCCAGGATCCGGCAGGGATTTCGCCGGAATATTTGCTCCCGGAAACCCCGTCGGAATTTAAAGGAAAATGATCCGGTCGTTTCCTGCTGGATAATATAACCGAACATTGTCGCAACCGATCCACTCCGACTACCGGATGACACCGGTTTCACCACAAATCTGACCGGATTCGATCCAATTCCGATGACAAGGACCTCATAAAAAATCTCTCATACAAGCGTTCTTTAATCAAAACGTGAATCAACTATAGTCTTCAGACACACGCACACCAACCGAAACGATAACGCCTGATCAATAACCACAACATAATAAAAACCCTCGCCGCTCAAACGGCTCCACAACAAACATTTTTTCCAACAGCAATCACCCTAAAAAAATTGTAACCCGAAACCAACAACATCTGACTCACCAATGCCCACACTTAGAATAATCCGAAACTAACCTACTACAAATCGTATTCATTAAACACAAAACCAACCAGTTCACTGCACCAACTTCTTGCATTTCACTTCTTGAAAACATCGCCCTGACATCATTCTGCACCTATCGAAATCATTGACAATTAATAGAAAATGCATCTGAATGTCATTCCGGGTCATCAGCACTAACTTTGTCATCAACTATTATAATTCTAAACATCCTTAAAGAGTAGTAACTGGTCACATTAATTAACCCAAAATCGGTGCAAACATCATTTTCCACCCATCGAAATCATTGGTAATTATTAGAAAATGCATCTGAATGTCATTCGGGATCATCAACACTAACTTTGTCATCAATTCTTATAATTCTAAACATCATTGAACGCTAGTAATTGGGCAGATTAATTCACAGGAAATCGCTCCACGCATCATTTTGCACCCATTGAAATCATTGATAATTAATAGAAGATGCATACGAATGTAATTCTGGATCTTCACGACTTACATTTCATCGATTGATTAGTTTCAAAACCTATAAAATGGACCTTGCGTTAAGAAAACAATTGAAAGAACAGCGCTACA
>CAJNYU010000313.1:0-29592 GCA_905331475.1 Rotaria socialis
TAGGAATGACGGGGAATGCCCGAATGAGTTTTTTCCCCCTTGGATATATTAGTCTGAATTAAAAGAGTTTGAATTGACATTTTCTTCTCCAGCATATGAACGTTCACTATTCATATTGTAGACAACTAATCAACTATCTAACATTTGATTAACATATTAGTATGTCATAGCTATTTCAGCACGTCGATTTTGAATCAAATATGTTGCATGCTGTAGAACTAAATAGAATATAAGCATTCCTTCAACGGAACGAAAGATAAATTGGCTCATGTAAGACAGAATAATATTTAATACGCACTACACAACCTTTACTACTGTCGTCATTAAAAAGCTGAAAATTTGTTTTTCAAATGAATTCCATTAAACTTGGAGTGAGGGTGTGGGTTAAATAAATGTGCTTATTAACAATATGGTAAAATATAAATAGAAGAACAAATATATGAGTAAATAAATAAATAAGTAGATGAAAATATAAATAAATTATGCTTTTTCTTTTAATTCTAGTGCTTGGAAAGTGTTTCAGAGCTTTTTGTATGTTTTTTAAACAAAAAAATTCTAAAATAATGTACCCTTTTTAGAAATATTTGAATAAGAAAATGTGCTACTGTATTTTTAAGAATATTAAATGAATAAATGCAAATAATAAATTTATGAATAAATAAATAATTTTGTTTAAATTTGCGCGAGAAAATAAATAAATATTTGAATTAATAAATAAATGATTAAATAGTGAATTTGAGATGAAAAATGAGCCTTTTGGAATGAGGGTGTGGGTGTTAGTGATGAGGAGACCCACACCCACACCCACTCTATATATCATTGTACAGGGTGTGAGCGTGTGGTTGTTTGTGGGTGAAAAAGCTCATCACATCCACACTTTTCTTCAATAATAATCCATAGTATGCTTTACGACAATACATTTTGTTTCGTTTGAAACTTTCGTCTTTACTAAAATACATACTACCGTGCAGCAAAAGATCCGATCAATCATACGCCATGCATAACAGTCTGATCTTCGTCGAATAATTAATGTGATTTCGCTAATAATACAGTAGTGTCAAACTTGAAACTTGAATTCAATTGAAAATTGAAATTTTCAACTTTCAACTTTCGATTGATAGCAATATATGTGTGAGTCACGATTCTTCAGAAGGCGATTGGTTTAAAAGTTGAAAGTTGAAAATTTCAATTTTCAATTGAATTCAAGTCTCAAGTTTGACATATATGGAATAATAAAGCCTTTTATTCAGAATGAGAGATATTTAAGTCCGACGAAGCAAGAAGCAAGAAGAAAAAGAAATTCAGCACTTTCTTCTATCTTTTCCAACGACGTAATATGATGCACCGAACGAAACGGTCGATAGCACAAAGAAAGAAGCAATCAGCTACTTTGATTTCTTTTCTCTTAAATAACTGTGTTACATTATTTATTAAAAGCGAAGATGGAAAAGACAATGCTGACGATTATAAATTTCACTTTTTTGTTAAATCTGTAAAAATTAAATGAAAGCAAGTGAATTTAAAAGCGATTGGAAGTAGACACAGCGTAAGAGATAAACCAGCAAAGGATAGAAAAGACTTGCGACAGCATGACGTATGTTTGATCGACATAGAAAAAAAGATAACACCTTATTAGCTAAAGAAATTTCACCTTGAATAAAGTTATACATACGAAAAAAGAGAAACGATCACATTGAAATGCTTTTATTCAATTGAAATGTTATGTGGATTCATATTTTCCGGTTGGGAGATGTCATCATATTTTGTATATAAAGTGTAGTTAATTGAAATCAGCATTTGTGTATCAGTGTTTCACTGAACACCGATATCAGTGTCGTCAGTGGTCAGTAAAGACATGTGCCTCAGTCAGTAGCAGTGCATGAGTATTTTCGGTGTCAGTTTAGACCGAATGACAGTGTTGTCAGTGCTCGGTGTATCGGTGCCGTCAATATCAGTATTTACACTGAAACTGCACATCCATATTCTCAGTCATCTCATATCAATATCATGTTTTTTTTGCACAGACACTGACCAGACTGAACCTCGACAAGTTTGCAATGAGTTGGACATGTAGAAGTCTCATAAATGAGCTGATCGAAAGGAACAAGAAAGCTGTATTTTCTCAAGCATTAGTTTGATGATGGAGGTTGTGACTTAGAGCGCCGAAGTGTTTGAATAATAGTATGGAGTGTTTGAGGGTAGTTTGTTTGTGTATCGATCGGTTTTCGGAATATGAGGTTTGGATTCTAGCACAGAATGATGTATAAAATCGGGTTATTGAAAAGAGTTTATGGCGTGAAATACGCGCCATGTTAGATTGCGTTTTTGATGTGCATGGGAGTCTTTGTCGTTGATGTAATATGGCACTGATTTGGGAGTGAATGCAATAGTTACAATTCATGTTTGTGATGTTTTGATAACATTCAGTATTTTTAGGTGTTTGTCTGCGTGCCATATGCGAGAGTAACCATCTGAAGATTTAGAGAGAACTTTGGTTCATACGAATTTATTAGTAGAATCATATATGCACGTGAAAGGTTTGTTTTTGCCAAAACGTTTGGTGTGGATATAGTACCCATGTAAAAAAAATAAGGGTAAAATCAGATTAAAATCGATTATAATCGGAGAAAACAGTTATTCCGCTGTACTAATCGATTAAAATGTAAAAGTACTTTCTCTAGAATTCATCAGTATTCTCTAAATTACATTATTCAGAGTTTCTACTTTCGCGACAGAATATACTTCTACTTCCTTATTTTCTGCTAAACGAACTGGTAATACTCGTCTCCGAGAAAAAGGAAGAAGTCAATGAAAACAATCGCTATCAAAACATAACCCAGGAATGTGGAGGCTTTGTGCAATCAATTATTTTTATGAGAAGTACTGTAAAGAGTGTTACAGTTTTTTCTTTGAAAGGGGTTTGATGCTTCTGGCTATCGTGTATTACATCCGATTTTCGAGATAATTGAATCGTTGTTCTAGATTCAAATCAGATCATAAATGTTGAAATCACATTTTCCATCTGCATAAAGAAATCGAGCTCAGCATCTAAGTTTTTGTCTTGTTCTTACATGTATCGAGTCTAAATAGGTTGCTCCATCATTTTTGAATAACAAAGGTGATAGTTATTGATGTAAGATTGTCAGTGTATGCCGTTTATTACCAAGTACTGAAGTGATGATCTATCCTTCTAAATTTTCCAGATATCATATTTTTAAGATTGAAACAGTAGTTTAGTTTACCTTGCTGAAATGCATAGTCTTTAAATTGCCATGATGACTTTAAATTTAACTTCCATAACGCAACATAATCATAAAAAAACGTTGCAAATGATTTTTTTCAAACGTTATCTTAGTAATTACAAAAAAATCAATAAAGAAGTGACTTCTGATCGTGGAAGTTCTCAAAATATGTTTTTTCAGTCTAAAATCAGTTTATTTCGATTTTCGTAAACTACTCTGTTGAAAAAATTGAATGGTTCCTAATTGGGTTTTCAACCGAATTATTTTAACCTGGATAAAATTGAACTCGGTATAATGCATTCGAAATCAAAATTGGCTCTAGTATATTATTAGGAGGAGGATGTTATTTTAATCGAATCTAATCTCAAGGATAGCTAGATTTTCATCAATTTCTTATGGTTCGAAACAATTATAATCAAGAATATGTTGATTTTTTGTGTAAATGTTTTCACATCGGTTCTCTATCCAATGCTAGATTCGAATATCATACATTTAAAGTCTTTGTAGTTTGACACAAATAGTAGAAAGTATTGCAGTTGTACTATGTTTATGCTTTCCAAATCGCTTCGAATTTGTGCGACAGTGTTGGTATCGACAACGCAAAAGATCAGTCGCCTATTTTCAATATAACGAGCACAGGAGTGAGAACGAAATGAATATCAGAGAATTTTTGTCAACAATATTTTTTTCTCTTTTGTAATGAAAAACCTTGTAACAATAATATCAACAGTTTAAAATCTCGTGGATGTAATATTCTTTATCGCCACTATTGTAACATAATGATATTTACAAAAACATCAAATTTTGCTCACTCTATATTTCTTGCCACGCGGCGTCGAAGAAAAACATGATATGCAACTTCGTGACGTGTCGAAGAGTGAAAGCAAATAATGATACGCTTCTCTGTCATTAAAAAAAGATATAGCAAAGGTAAAATCATTTGATTGACTGGAACCGACTATTTACTGGTAAGGAAAAATTAGTCTTTTAATGCATTTTATCACTAAAAGAGAAATAACGTTATATCAGTTCGACAGCGCATTATGAACGGTATGCATTAATAGTTTATTATAGATTTGTAGGAACCAATCAAGGATTTGCAGAAATCCAGTAAGGACTTTCGTGCATCCACAGAGAGACGATTGGCTAGAAAAATGCATTCCTATTTACTTAATCTTTCCTTTACACTTTTACCTATATTCTTATATCCTTCTATATTACATTCTAATACTACAAATTTCGTTACTCATATACTTATACTGCTATCATTACACAGATAATGTTAGACCTTGATGATGTGGATGTCGGTGCCAATGTGGAAGTGAAAAAGATGACTGCCCACAGTCGCACCCTCAGTATATTCTTCTTCTTTCTTATTTGCGTCTTGCATTTGACATTGCTCTTTCAAGATCATATTTATGCCACGTTTTATTTCGTCGATCAGAAAAAAATAAAAATAAAAGTGTTGGATGGGAGTTTCTGCTATGTTCTGATTCACCTACACCCTCAAGTAACCTTGAAATCGAAATAAGTATTTATTATTTGTTGCAACATCAAAGAAGCACTTTATGATATTGGCATTGCAGGAAGGATTTTTTCGGTGTAAAGAGATGCAACATTCTGTTTCAATTTCTTTCTAGTTATTTCACCATCACCATGTGATTGACTCACAAAGTCACAAAGCCACAAAGCATATTTTTCTTAGTGAATATGTACAGATATCTCATCTGTATAGCTTTCGTAGCAATACTGGCAACATGTCTCTCGAGAATTCGTTGATGGCAAGCTTACATAGCTATTACTTCCACATCTCTTTGGAATAGATAAAATGAGTAATCAGTTTTCTAAACAGAAGTAAATCAAAGGTCCTTTGAAGATATGAGTGTCGCAAAAACTCGTATGCAAAAAATTTCTAAACTAATTAATTTTCTCTGTGTTTTACATTTTAGTTCGACAGATGATGGAATCTAGAACGATTATTGTGCGTTTTAGACACACTGGTGAACATTTTTATGTTCCAGTGTTATCAACGACTACGATCAAAGATATTATTAAATATGTATGCGAAAAAAGTATAATTCAAGGGGAAATCGATTACAATGATTATTATCTCGTTTTGTTAAACAAGGAAGATGTGTTGGATGATGACAAAACATTTGAAGAAATTACATCACATGGAATTGAAAATCCCGACTATCAAGTGTGCATGAAAACATCGAAACTTGGGGAAATTGTGGATCTTTTTCGAACATTTCTCCTCACAGTTCCACCAAGAAGAATCGTTCAGCCACAAATACTACCTGATGATACGGAGTCTAGCGCAGAAACAGAAAATAATAAGAATGTAAGTAACAAACTATATCTTTAGATCTGATGAATAAAACGAAGCTCGCTTTTCTGCTTCAAGTTGATGTCATCTATCGCCGAAGAAGGTATCACAAATCAACCAATTAACGATTTATCTCTATCGCAAGTCGATATAGAAATAAACGCAAACGCAAAAACACCTTCAAACATTTCTGTTCTACTACAAAATAATGCCACCGGCGAGGTATCACAAAGAGATGCTATAGTTAATACTGAATCGAAAAACTTTTGTGGTCTTCCTTCAAACAAAGATGAAGATTCAAAAGCCACCACTTCTACAAGCTCAGAATCAAACATAAACAATCCGTATTCGATGGTGTCCTCGTGTGTTCAACCTAAACAAGAAGAATCAACGTTTTCGACAGCCCAAGCCGAATCAAGTAGTGACGCTTCATCTTCAACTCGTCCAGAAAAATTAGCTAACACTTATCAACATTTTACAACGAAGGTTAGTGAAATTGGTGCAAAAAAGACTCGCGATCCTATGCCAATTCACACTATTATTGAAACATTCAATCAGATAAATATTCTAATATGCGGCGCATCACGAGTTGGGAAGAGTACTCTTATCAATGCCATATGTGAAAAACAATTAGCAAAGACAAGTGCTAGACTTCATGCCTGTACGGACAAAATCTCTCCCTATTTCCTTAAGGGTACGGTTGAAATTGACTCTGGAACGATAAACTATCAATATCATTTTTGGGACACTCCGGGCATTGAAACA
Source organism: Rotaria socialis (assembly GCA_905331475.1). NCBI lineage: Eukaryota > Metazoa > Rotifera > Eurotatoria > Philodinida > Philodinidae > Rotaria > Rotaria socialis. The sequence continues at coordinate 6,337 of CAJNYU010000313.1, forward strand.
TGGAGTTCAGAAGAGATTCGTAAAACCTTAGAAGGTATCAAGCAAAAACCGAAATCCGATATACTATGTATGCTCTATTGTGCATCACCCGGTTCGTACGCAAAACTTGAACAAGTAGACCGGTTAGTACAAGAATGTATGGATCAACATATATTTTGCGCACTTGTATGTACAAACAAATGCTCAGGAAGTGACAAACAATTCAAGGGTGTAATGGGCGATTTTGAACAGTTACTGAAGAAACATCACGACAAATCCCGAGAAGAAAATGGTGTTATGTTTTTTGGAAATATGGGATTGTGCACAGCAGTTAATAGCGAAAGATTTGTGAATTCACGCCAAAACGCAATAACTGAGCCATCGGGTATTGACGAACTTATTTTAGGCATTATGGAATCACTTGATGATGAAAAATTAGTGCAGTGGTGTATGCTAGCGCTTAAGAACAAAAATTTCTGGAAAAATTTGTCTAATTATCCGATAACGTTGAAAACAGCTTGGAACAAACTACTTCATAAAAAATAAGTTAAAAAAAATGAATCATATGTATTCGTTTGGAAAAATATATATAAATCCTTATAGGGCTTTATTCAGGATGTGAGTGTGGTTGAACGAAAGACCGGTACTCTCACCCATCATGAGAGACGGCTTCGACGGACGATCGAAGATCATGTACATGTAACATCTGATGAGATGTGTACTAGGCATTTCCTTATTGAAGTTCTCAACTATAAAATATGCCATGATAGAGAACGATGCATAAGAAAGGCTATATTTTCTGCTGTAATTTAAATTAAAATATATGGCTAGCACTGTTTCATGTACACAGTTTTGTAGAGCTCAGGGAGATCTATCTAACCGTGTAATTATAAATGACTGGAAAATAAAACGTGCTCGAGTTTTAAATTATCACAATTTTGCCTACTCTAGCAAAAACTCCTTGAGCTTCTCCAGACTCTCGACCTCAAAGAGTCTGATACTTCATGTCATATTTTGTAAAACTACATAAAAAATACAACGACAAACAAGCCATTGAGGTACATTAAGCGGCAGGATGTATTCTGCTGTTTTGGCGGTAAGTATTAATTTGGAACCACAGTCGAACAATACATGGAGCAAGAAATCCGAAACCAAGAGTAAGTCCACCACAAAGAGCTAAAATTCTTGAAATAATAACTAGAAAATTGCTGTGTTTTTCAAATGTATAGGAACAATAGTTTGGAGCACATTGTTTATAGAATTCCACGTAAGAGATCTCAGTTACCCCTTCTTGAAAAAATAGCATGTGCTCGAACTAATGTCTGACTGCTATGATTATGTAATGGCCAATACCAATTCAATAAATAATTGGATATTAATGTATTTCCATGTGAAATACCTTGGATAAGTCCTAGAATGCGATTTAATCGACCAGATCTGATCCCCTTCATTTGATACAGGGGTACGAGCATCAATTGAACACCTATGCATTTTTCTGATGGAAACCACAGAATATCATTATGTTTGGTCGTCTGTACAAGAGTGCACAATGTTGATAGAAAATTGAAATATGCCGATAGAATCATACGGAAATGAGAACTTTCGTACATTAATGAAACGTAATATTTATTTTTATAAATTGACTGTAGCTTATCGATATATCGAAAGATGGGCATCGCCACGTAGAATCATTTGATTGCAACAATTTTTCGTATAATAAATTATACGTTCTAATTTCATGTCGAATAGTATTCCAAACATTGCAGAGACGTAGATGATATCGGTGGTGCTCTAAAATAAATTCTTCGAATGATTAGTAAATCAATTATTTTGAGAATATCCCTGAAGGCTTTCCATTACTTACGAGTATGTGTGTTTGGTGTGTTCGGGAACAATGTACTAGCTCCATGCGGTGCAGTCTTACATCGAAATAAGAATCGAACAACAATCAAACAAACTATTCGAAGGATAACATCGAGACCACCAAAAAGGTATGCATAGAATTGGTCGAAAGAAAAAACGTCGAAAGTAAAAAATGTCGAAAGTGCTATAAATCGAGTTTGAGCATACGCTCTGCATTTAAAGTACAACGATGGATACTCCGACAGATTGTTCATATAGGATTGTTGAAAAACTGGGTTTAAACTCTATCTATAGCATTTTCGACGTTTTTTCTTTCGGCCAATTTTATACCATTCTAGCTTTCGCATATTTGATGTTGTTGTAATGTGACTTGAACGAATGATTCATAAGGATTCGAAATCATAGTACAAGGATATCGTATTGTGAGTATAATGCTTCATATTTCTTTTCTGATGGATAATACATAGTTACGGTTGTTCAATACGATGCGTTCATAGTAAATACAGTTATAAAAGTCATAGTAGTGGTTAAGAATGTAACATAAAGCCATGTCGATATACGTCCACGAAGAATATCAAATGGATTATCTGAATAACTGTCGGACAAATTGAGCTCAATTATAAATACTGTCAGTCTATGAAACCACTACCAAAGAAAAGTATGAATTTCGACATCTAGAAAAAATGAAAACATTATTGGAATTCAGTACAGATCCGAAACTTGAGGGTGTCGGTGTCGTTCTCGGCTTTTCCTAAAACTGTAATAGAAATTGAACCACATGTAATAATGCATTCCATTGAAATATTGCATGTCTTTTGACTTCTACTCTAATATTATCAGATATGTTTGAAGACTTGCTTTCATCCTGTTGAGATCGACCTCGTCGGAATATTCTTTCCTTCACGAACAATAGCAAATCGATTAAAAGATCGAATTAAATCGACGCGCACGATTATAACTGGCTTGGATATGAAAATTTCCAGCAAATAATTCATGAACGATTGATTCGATACTTGTCGTTAATGGAAATCGACTTGGTAAAGATTGATTGAGTATTTCAACATCGAACATAGTTGAATGGGTCAAAAGTAGCGTATCGAGACATGACTGATTGTAGAAACATTTCAACGATGAAGCAAATCCCGTTTGAAGTGGTAAACAATCAACAGCAAGGCCAGGAAATGTTTCATTCGGGACTAGAGTAGTCAGATCGAAAAACCCATCAGTTTCCCATACATCGTATAAATAGATACCACCCGGTAATAAAAAAAAGAGTTCGATGCTGTTGAGGGTGTGGGTGAGAATGCACTTCTACCCACACCCACACCAGAATGCTATTGATTCAATCAGTAATACGAATATTACAATGGAAAAAATGTAACAAATTAGACAGTGCAATATCTACACATTAGTATGATATGAACCATAAAAATTATACAAGCGTATCAACCATCATTAAACCGTACAACACACTCTGCACCACTATATATTTTTCCAGAAGGAGTAAAAGAAAAGTACTTACGAGCAATAAAAAGATATAAATGATATGAATCGGTTCTATATCTATAATTTTCTATCTTCTTTTCCTCTTTCCTGTTTGTTTCACTAGTTTATGTACACGTATTTCATTTCATTTTTGTTTCTTTCTCTCTCTCTCTCTCTCTCTCTCTAATGACCGTTTAACTGGTCGAAACGTCGAAATAAAAAAACTTTATATAGATAAATATAATTTTAATAAAAATTTTTAACATTTTATTGAATGATAATTATTTTTAAAAACGCCACTGTCGTATATTTATCTTTGATTGCGAGTGAATATGTTTGCACGGACATGCTCATTTATTATTCAAAAGAAAATACAAACAAAAAAGGCAAACGAGTATAGTTACAAGAAATAAAGCCACTGAGTCTGTTGATTTGTGATAGCAGATAAAAAAATTTTATCAAGTCAATTCTTACTAGTATAAGTTGATCACAATAAAGTGAATACACGTTTCTTCTTACAGTTTTTCTTCTTGTTTTTCAAAAGCAATCTTTAATTTCTCTAAATATTCATCAGAAATATTTTCTATTACAATTGACTCCGTCGCACCATACACAAATGCATTATTATCACCTATCGTCACAGCAACACTTTGTAAAAGGGCAGTTAGGAATGTGAGCGGAAGCCAAACCTCGTTTCTCGATACAAAATATGATCTTGCACAAAGACCTGCTGGTATTTCTTTTAAATCAGATTTCTCATTTACTACCCACGATTCTAGTATTTTAATATACTTATCATTAAGCATTTCTAGACTCAAAACATCGTGCAGACATGGCTTAAGAGCTTGAATCGCATTTTCACCTACAGCTTTCTTACTAAATGCTCGCAACAAGGTATATATTACTTTATTATTGTTCCCTGCCTTACCAATCGCTCCAAGAGCATAACACGCTGCCTCACGCACATTGTACCGTTGATCCTTAAGTGTTTTACACAAGGCAGAGACTACGCAATTATTGTCTCCAGCCTTCCCGATTGCTTTAAGGGTGTCGCACGCTATCTGTCTCACATCGTGACTCTCATACGTGAGTGCTTTCAACAAACCGTCGATTATCTGATTGTTATCCCTTGTCTTGCCAATGACTCCAAGAGCATCACACGCTATCTTACTCATGTCCCAATTACCAACTATAAGTATTTCAAGCAAGACATCAATTATTTGATAGTTATCTACTATCTTACCGATCCCTCCAAGAGCGTCGCATGCACACTCTCTAACACCATCGTACGTATCATTAAGTGCTTCGAATAAGGCATTGATCACTCTATTATGAGCTGCTGTCTTACCAATCTCTCCCAGAATTTTGCAAGCGCTCACTCTCACATCTTTATAATCATCATGCAGTGCTTCTAGTAAAGCATCGATTACCTTATTATTATCCTCTATCCTACCAGCCGCTTCAAGAGCTCGACACGCATTGGTTCTCACCCAAACGTCTTCATCCTTAAGTGCTTGTAATAAGGCATCGATTACCTTACTGCTATATCTTATCATATCAATCTCTCCAAGAAGTTCGCAAGCACTCCTTCTCACTGTACTTTCACCATTCTTAACTGCTTCCACTAAAGCATCGATTACCTTATTGTTATATTCACTGTTACCCATCTCTTCGATAATTTTGTATGCACTCCTTTTTGGTTTATTGAGATTTTTCTTAACTACCTTTAATAAGGGAACGAATATCTTATCCCTATTTTCTGTACTAACTATTACTCTAATTACTTCACATGCACTCTCTTTCACATCTTCAGTAATATCCTCAAGCGCTTCTAATAAAGCGTCGATTACAGTATGGCCATCTTCTATCTTTACCATTGCTCCAAGAGCTTTGCATGCTCTCTCTCGAACTTGGCTGCTACCATCCTTAAGTGTTTCTAATAAAGCATCGATTATCTTACTATTGTCTTCGGTCTTACCAATCGCTCCAAGAGCGTCGCATGCACTCATTCTCACCCAAGAGTCTCTATCATTAAGTGCTTCTAATAAACCATTGATTATCCTACTATTAGCTTCTGTCTTACCAATCACTCCGAGAGCTCTGCATGCACATCCTTTGATCCTATAGTCACCATCCGTAATTGTCTTTAATAAGGCATCGATTACGTTATGGTTATCTTCTGCCGTAGCAATCACTTTAAGTGCTGCGCATGCACTCACTTTCACATCCTCATCATCATTGGCCTTAAGTGCTTCCAATAAAGCATCAATTAACTTTTCATTATGTTCTGTCTTACCAATCGCTAGAAGAAATTCGCATGCGATCTCTCTCAAAAGCTCCCAACTATCACGAAGTGTTTCTAACAAGGCATCAATTATCTTATTGTTATATCCTGATTTGCCAATTGCTCTAAAAGCTCGGTATCCAATTGCTCTCACGTCAACGTCATCATCCTCAGGTTCTTCTGATAAGGCATCGGTTACTTTAAGGGTGTATTTCCTATTACGGGTCGATCTAACAGCTCGCCGTGCCATATTCGTTATTTTCGGCTTTTCTTTCTGTAGTTCTTTTAATAAGGCATCAATTACTTTATTGTTATCTCCTGTATTACTAATGATTCCAAGACTTACGCATGCCCTCAATCTTACACTCTGATCTTTATTCTTAAGTTTTTTTAATAAGGCATCGGTTACCTTATTATTGTCTCCTGTCTTACCAATTGCTCCGAGACTTTCGCATGCCCTCATTACCACTGTAGTGTCATCATCATTTAGTGCCTCTAACCAGACATCGACCACCTGATTGTATTGTTGCTTCGGACTGATCGCTCTTAGAGCCATGCATGCCCTACGCTTGATGTCTGAGCTGTCAGTAAAATATGTGGATTTTAGGAGCTGTCGTATTGTTTCTACGATTCGGTTTTCATTAGACAGCGTTATCGTACGCATTAGAGAATCGCAGAGATGACGCATTACAACATCATAATTAAGTTTCGCTGCTCGGTTTATCCAAGTAGCAATGGAGTTCAGACAACCAGTGCGTATTTTTGAGTATGCTGTACCGTTCATTTCATCGAAACCTTCAATCAACAGTTTAACGTGTCGCAATCCAACTATATCTTTTGCATTATGTTCTATGTTATTCCAGTATTTTTCGATAAGATCAGGTTTATTTTGATGGCGAAGAAGACCGAATGCAAAAATGAACACTAAAGTAAAACGTTGGTTGTATTTGTTTCGTTGAATAAAACGACGTGCAGTTTCGATCTCACATGCAAGAGCACGAACGAGATACCGTGCCGCAAAGAATTCTTGAACGCTAAGATGAATGAAGTATTGTAGTTTTTCTGTCTCTGCTCGTTTGCCATCAAATTTATCATCGTAAGATTTGAGAACGCCAATCTTCAAAGACTCTTCATGTATAGTTTCGGAACATTTCGTTTCTTCAATTATTCGTGTTAGCAGCTTTGGCACCAAAATACTTTTATTGTCTTCTAATGCATGAAAAGCCACGTTTTCTAAGAATTGTAGATGTGCAGAACATTCTTCATGAATTTTTCTTTCACTTATTGGTGGTTTACACTTATGCTTTCGTTGCACGTATTTTCGACAGAGTTCATTGATCATCTCACTGTAAAGATCAGTCACGGTCAATGTTTTGTTTTCCAACACACCATCGTTCCAAGTAGTACAAATGAGATAGAGATTCATTGGAATATGTGCGATACCCCAAATAGTGGGATTCGATTTCAAATAGTTAATAAGTGAGTCAGAATTTGATTGGATACCCGTTTGTGTAGTTACATTTGCTTTGAAGTACTGTTTCACGAACTCGACGATATTATCATCGGAGAATCCTATTATTTCGATGGCCATCTCATATTTTAAATCAATCGTGTAGGGCCGCGATGTTAATATATGATGATGTTGATTGATTATATCATTGAATGGTCCTTCCAATGATACTGGCCTGTTTTCCTGAAATTCATCATAACCGTCTAGTATCCAAAGTATTTGACCTTGCTCGCACTGGTCTTTGAATTTTAGCTTAACTTCATCCGTAGGTTTGACATCAAGTCGATATTCGTCTTCTACAATATCAAGAACACTGTATCTGTTGGAATCTGGATACCTTTCTTTAGTTAATTTTCGTAACTGAATTAGAATAACAACTGCATATTCTGACCAAAGCTGTCCTTTAGCCCATTGTTGGATTACATGTTTGCAAAATGTTGATTTTCCAACTCCGGCTCGTCCAAGTAAGATTGCTGTTTTTCGTGAATTCTTGCAGTTTTTGAAAATGTCGTTCACTTCAATCACTGTCTTCGCGCCATAGATCTCTTGGTACGTGCCACGTAGCTCCTCAATATCCTTTGTCATTTTGAGTTTCCTCTCTTTCGCGCGTTGTTCTTTATTCTCTACGATGGCTAAGCTGATGTAACATTCGTCAGCTGATGAGTTCAACGTATCTTTATTTCTATTGGCAAACTCTGGATCACTTTGGTATTTCTTTTTGATATGTCGCGCCATCTGTGGTAATTCAAAGATTGATTGTACTTTAGAAGAACCCTAGAAAAATGAAACTCTGCTTATCTTAATATTATGAGAACCACCACGCTTATTATGTTCGCGAAATATCTACGAATTAACTTTTCATATATGTATAGGTCTATGACATAACTAGATAATTCGAACTATCTAGTTATACTTTAAACTGTTCACAAACGCTATCAATAAAGACTATAGGCTACTACTCGTGCTATGACGATTTTATGTACAACCAGTTGTCTAAAATTCTGCAGTAGAGCGCATTTTTTTATCAAGCAATTTGCTATGCTATCGTCCAATGTATATTTTGAACCTGAGGGTGGTGTGTGGGTGTGGGTTTCAGTCTTCTTTTCACACTCACACCCACAAACTTTGAAAGTATGTGCCGAAAATTTATCCAAAAATAAAAGGGTGTGACAGCGATTATGATTCATTTATGCTCAAGAGAGAAACGCAAGAAACGACGTTTTTTCTTTTGTTTTATTTTCATTTTCAGAGCTTGAAAATGATGAAAAACTCCTTTTTTTTAGTGTTAAAAGGTACTTTTATTGTGGATTTTAAATACAATCTTTCTATATGTCACTGATTATAGTCTCGATTAATTCCCTAGAGTAGTCATTAGCTGTCTCAAAATACGCACTTCAGTGACTGATAGCGTATTTCCGTGTAAATTAAATAAAATTTGGTTTTGAGTCATCTGTCTACTGAATTAACCTCACCTTCGACTTTTGTTTAAGCGAAGAACGATTCATAGTTGGATTAAACTATGATGCTCTATTGAATCTTGAACAAAAACATATAATTCTTTTAAACATTTTTAATTTTGAAAAAAAATGTGTGGTTTGGTTCTTACGTTCTTAGAAGTAGAAGCTTTTCAACTCAATAATTAGTCTAGCAATAATCAGGTTGTTCCACTAATAGTTTTTTTTCTGAGAATAATCATATTGGTCTTTATATCAAGTCTGAATGTTTATTTACCGTATTTTCTGCAATTTGTTTCAAATGATCGATCTGTTCATTTGCGTTATTTTCCAGGTTTTCCAAATGTTTTGTTTGTTTATTCGAGTTCTCCAGTTCTCTATAGTCGATTATGTGCTGCAAGAATCCATCAAAATCACTCAGTGCATCATCGAATCTTTTAACTATAGAGCCTATATTTTCACTTTGGCCTGCGCTACACAGAAAAGCTTTCCAGCATTGTTTGTTCCGAACGCTAATCCAACTCTGAAAGTCTTTCAAGGACTGTTCGACACGGTTTTGTTTACTTGTCCAGCTGTTTTTCTGTTCTTCGTCAAGGTTCATTATCTCACTTTTTGCCAGCCTATTTTGAAAGCCTTCTAAGGTCTTTAATTTATCTGTGAGATGATCGATGAGATATTTGCAGTCTTCATCATTTTTTTTCTTCTGTTCATAAAGTTGTTGCGCATTTTGAATTACTCTCACGAGTATTGTGACTACAGATGATGGGTCTATCATTGTAAGGCAAAATCTGGAAATGAAAGAATATGAACGTTCCATAAGGTGACGCAATAAAAAAAAAACTACAATATCCGATATCAGAATGATGTAGCAAATCAGTTGTTCCATGAGAAAATTTCATTCCGTTAGCTGTGCATTATTAGATGATTTTTCAACGAAAGAGTTTTATTTCGTAGTAAAAAGTAGATAAGAAATACGAAGGGTATCCATTTGTAACAAAAAACTGCACTAATGAAAGAAAACATTGTTCTTTACATGAATATGAAACATGTTGAATGTACAAATTATAAAATGCATAGCCGTCAAAAAAGAAAACAAGCACTACAATACTAATCAGTGATGTTTAAGTAAACAAAAAGTAATTCACAGTTGAATAGATAGCGCTACTATTCTATTGTAAAGTATGGCGCAGCAAATCAACTTCTTCACATTGGATATATATACATTGACAAAGTTTTATACTGAACTTCGGTAGGATGTTCTATAGGTAGATGTCTATCCTGGTAGAGGGACTCGTTTTAATTAGAGAGTATGTAATTTACATCACATAACATTGTAGAAATAATCTATAAGTGTGAAATGCATGGGCTAAGCAAAATTTCGATTTATGTGTAGTAGTGACAGGTTTAGAGTTAAAAAGGATGCTAAATTTAAGTATATGAGCATCGACTCAGATGAAAATGCTGGAAAATGATATTATATTTGTATGATGAATTTTTATGAAAACAATATTTTGAACTACTCCGTTTCTTCCCTAATTGCATTTTCTTTTAGTTTTATTCGTATTTAATCTTAATCTACATCGACTTTCATTCAAAGAGCTTATATCGTAAAGAAATAAACATTTACCGAAGAGCTATAGCGCTTTGTATTTTTTAATATTTCGGAAACTTAGCAAAAAAATACCTTTTCTCCTACATAAATGAACTCAATACTCACATGACCACTCATGAGTGTGAACTGTACACTCGCAATTCGAAGTCGTAGGTCTGACATGTTGATTTGAATAAAGAAAAAAAAATTCTCTGTGTAAGTAACATCAAATGAATGATTATTTTTGATAGGCTTTACAGACATCAAGAGAATAATGCTGAAACCCTCTTTCTGCTTTTCCAAAAGTGCATATACTTGGCTTATTAACTATTTAAACGAGTGTTTCTTGTCAAACGATGAAAATGAAAGATTGTTACGACGCACAAAAAAGGCAGAAATTATTTTTCTGTCTCTCACCCCCAACGTAAAAACTTTTTTTTCTCATACGAAAGAGTAACTTGCCATCTTCTGAATTTCTTTTCTTCATTGAGTTGTCAAGAGTACATTTTTTCAACATTTCATCAGTCGTCAAGCATCACATCAAAATATTACTATGAAAACAAATACCTATTCGTTAACACAACGTGTTTCAACTTAAAAAAAACCGTATTATATATTATGCAGAATATATTTCGCCAATGCTTCATATCGACTATCGAAATTTTAAAAGAAAAATCTCAAAACTTGTCTTAGCTTTTGTTGCCGCCTGTCTAAACGTTAAAATTGTTCGTTAGCAGTGTGATGGTTTTTGATTGAAGAAACATTTGTATTTTTACGGATGGTAGTACACTTAATTCGGTGTGGGTGTGGGTGAGAATGCACTTTTACCGACACTTACTCACCCACACCCACACCCACACCCTCAAGATAATACAGATGTTCTTTATTCATTGTTTGATATTAATAGTAATCAACGGCTTGGCAGCATATTATAAAAAAGTACTTTGACTAATACTCTCAATTTTGTATTAACAACATTAACTAATCATATTTTATTGATTTTTGACCTTCAGCTGGATCGATTCTGCAAGAATATATTACCGAAATATTCATTATAATGTTGAATCTCTTTATTTTTAATTAATTATCTATAGAACATATTCTTCTTGCTGGTGATTATCCGAATATAACTGAACTTAAAATCTTCAATTTTAATAAAAAAAAATGTTCCAATAGATAGACAAGATAATCTTTTTTTTCATTTTGTGGGAAAACTATGTAGACATATTTTTCAACGGCAAATTATAGATTTTATTCCTGCATTTGAAAAGGATCATAATGAAGAATCATTATTGGAGAATCATATCCTAAATATTTTCCATCTTTCGTACTGCATAACTTACCTTTAACTACTTGCTACGCTTCAACTCTTTGCAAATTATGTGTTCATGTAAAGAATTATGATAATTTACTTGATGATCGTGTTAAACGATTAACTGCATTAAATATTGCTGTTGTTAGCGATAGGCACAAATATCGTTTACGCTATAGTAAGTTTAAACTTTCTGAGATTTTACTAAGCAGCTTATGTTCATTTGAGCGAAATATTATTAAATAGTTGTAAAACGAGTGTTTGTCCGTACCTGACAGAAATAAATCGAATAATTTTGTTTAATTGAAACAAAGAAAAGCAAATTTTTACTAATGAGACTAAAAACATTAACGTCATACAGTTGAAAGATTGATCTAGTTTGATAAATTGATAGGTGACCAAACTTAGTTTAACTTTTCCTTCAACAGATGGAAAAATACCAGTAGGACGAGTATAAAATTATAAGAAGGATCAAAGACAATCAACAAAATAAAAATTAGGTGTGAATAATAAATGAGAAGAGAAAGATTTTGATGATTTTATATTATAAAAATGGGCACATTTATCGAATGATATGACCATTTTTCTATGCAAATAAAATTTTCTCATATATATGAGTGAATCATATTTTCTTTGTACAATCGATTTTTATAGGTATTTCCACCATAACTCTTGTTCCTGTCGGCCGATTTTCGAAATTCTTTTTTTATTTTAATCCTCTTTCTGCCTCTTAGTACCACAGAAAATTACAGCGCTCTAGCTCATCATCTGACCGAGCTAGAAGCCTTAGAAGTTTTAAAAAAAAAATTTTCGATGAGTCATCGGAGAAAAAAATGAATTTTCTAAGAAAGCAAAGAGGGAAAAATAAAAAGTAAACAATACGTTTTGTGACCCACGAAGCACTCTCACGAAATATATAGCATACGTTTTCCTTTTCTTCTTTATACATATACTTCTGACCACAAAACACTGGTACACAGACTGTAGGGCGAGATTAAAATGAATGTACGGACCTAGAGAGCAGCTGTTTCGGGAAAGCAAACCAATGAAAAGAAAGAGCAAGAGATCTAGTTTCTACTACAGTGGTAAAATTTGACAAAATTTTCCCTAAAATATCTGAAATAAAAGATAAACTACATTTTTCACTCATTTTGTAGGGCGAGATTTTGAAAGTAATTCCCCCTACAAGTCGTGAAGGACTCAGTCGATCTCTGTCAAACTTTCACACAAGATAGAGTACAAAAGTGTCTACACGTGGTATACATTTCAGATCTCGAGCACACATGTAAGTCAGGAAAATTTCCATTTTACAGCAATATGTAGGGCGAGATCTTTTTGAAACGAGTGGGTGTTTGTGTACTAAAGTGACTAGTATTATACATCATTCGGCTCTCTGGGCCACATGCTGTGTGTGTGTGTTCTACTTCATTCATTTCTAGATAATAAAATGACTCACTACGACGGAACTTATCGTCAGAAAATTAAACTTAAACGACTATTATCAAAACAATTTGATAAAGAATATAAACGAAAACGAGCTTTGAAGTACTAAGGCCTAGAACAAGTGTCAAACTCAATGGTGTAGTGCGCGTAAGAAAAGAGAGTAAGAAAAAACTAGTAGCATGTAGACCGAAGTCTCTCGCTCCCCCACTTTTCGCCTTTCTAAAGGATGTTTTACAGTTTCCTGGTGAGATGTGAAGGTATGAAACACTAGGATTTGTACCAGCGGATAGTACTCATCGAGATCTATCAAATGGTGTATTGTATGTATACTTTTAAGCTGATTTTCCGATATTTTCGTTCGATAACGTTGCAGGCGGGAAAAGCCAAAGTTTATGCTAGGATATCTCGGTCTCATGATGTCTGACAGTTGGGAAATTTTTACCCCAGATTCACGGAGGGATGGGGAACAAAATGCACCACTCGAAGTTTTCAAAGCTCACTTTTAATTTTTTTTTACACATTGTACAAAGAAAATACGATTCATTCATATGTATAATAAATCGAAGATTATAAGTTATCTCAGTTTTATTTTGTGAGTAGACGTGTCAGCCGAAGGACTGAACGGCGGCGACGAGCAACAATTTTCCATTTTTGAAGATTTCCAGCGACTCCTTATTTGAATGAGTCATGTCTTCAGCGGCGGCGGCGGCGGCGGTTGAGTTAAAAATTCACTGATGAGAATTAAAATAAAAATATTCGATTCGATCGCATATGAATTGAAGTCAGCGGCGGCGGATGACGCTATCAGAAGTGTTTATCTCTTGCAGCGGCACAACAGCTAAACTTGTTTTTTCGCAGCGGCGGCTCCCCAAAAATTCTTAAAATTATCAGTAATTTGGTGGCTGTGGCGGCTCAGCCGTACGGCTGACACCTCTATTTGTGAGAATTCTTTCATACATAAATATTAATTTATATATTCTAGGATCATCCACCCGATTTAAAATTCTGTCACTTAACATGGCACTATTTAACTGATAAGTTTATATCTTACTATTGACAATCGATCTACATTTATTGATGGTAAACATGTTTATAATGAAATTATTGTTCATATATCACAACTTCGTACATTTAACGTTTGTTCTTTTGTGTCGATGTTCAATTTGACCATTTAGTTCATCATTTATCGCAAGATGATATTCAGCAGACTTTTTTTGGCATTGTATATCAACAAGTGAATTGCATCATCAAATATCGATATGGAACTGTCATTTTTTATGCGTTTTTGTTACCATGCATGTTTGATGTTCTCGATTATTTTGTTAAAACATTTTCAAATACTATTCTTGATCATGTTCGATGATTGATGCAGAGGCGTACCCAGGGGGGGGGTGTCCTTAGGTGCCCGGACACCCCCCTTAGAGTTGGAAGCATGATTCGAAAACCCTTTTGCGATAATGCAAATTAAGCAACACTACGTTTTTTTGGCTGTTACATGTACTGGGCAATATTCAAATGATATACAAATATCATTTGTGATTGTCATTCATTAGTACAATTTTTCTTCTAAAATTAATGCTCGTCTATTCAGCATAATGTTCTCTTTCTCTTTGTAATAATATGAAAAAGATACATATTCCAAGCGATGACCTATATGTTTGTCTCACGTATTCAACAGAAAGAACATTTTATCTCTTCAATGAAGATACATCTTTTTTTCCATTCTGCCGTCCGATCATTAAAGAAGTGTCACTGTGTTGAGTGAAAAATGATGATCGTGGCATATCGTCACGATGACATTCTCTTTATTAATAAATTATGTTTTCAATTAAATGTTACATTGGAAATGTGACATGTACAGCTTCATTTAGCATTTGTTTTAGATGAGCAAACAACAAAGTTTATCAGAGTTTTTTTCTTCCAATAAAAGAAAAAGATCAAATTCACCGATTGATGACAAGAACTTGTTTTAACTTTATTGTGAACAAGTATTTGCTTTTTTTGTATTATTTATTTTTGTATTTTATTCTTTAAATAAAATATGAACATTGATTTATAATTTGTTTTATTTGCCATTTGCTATTACAAATAGCTGAGATAAAGTCTAGTGTCTTAGAATCGTGAAGAGCTGCTTAACTATCAATGCAGCGCATTAGGAAAAAACTTATAGTCTATTAGGTATATTGGGCACCTCCCTTATCAAAATCCTGGGTACGCCACTGGATTGATGGTGGACGATGGAATTCAATTCGAACGTGAATTTTTACATGTTGTTAATTTTACTCCACATTCGCCCGTATCAAATGAATTAGGCTCTAATGATAATGAATTATATTCAACAATCATTACATATCTTTATCTTACTATACTTCATCTTGGATTGGGTGTGGGTGACACACACACACACCTTATAGAAATGGTGTGGTTACAAAACTCTCTCTGTACTTGAAACTATATGAAATACATTTACTGATTGGGTTTTTACTCATATGCAACAACGGTAGTCAGATACGAACAGTAAGCACTGTCGCCAATAAAATTCACTTCAAGAAGCCAAGGTTGCAAGCAAATCGTGAATTTTGTTATCGACGTTCTTTTATGATAGTAATATAATTTATACAGAATATAATCATGGTGATATCTCGTTTCTGCATTCATTCCCGCTTTTTATAATACTCAGTAAACTATGAAATACATTATTGCTCTTCTATTGGTCATTCGTAACTATCATTGAATACTTTTAGTGCTTTTTTTTACATTTCTATTTAATTACTTAGAATGCATCGGTTTCGTTAGTACTTACCAATGCTATTCTTGCAATAGTGTTTCGACACTCGCTTGTGGAGATCCATTCAATGCAAATAGTATACCTTCTACTGAAATAGTAGAAGTAGGCCCAAACGAAGTTTGTGAAGTAAGAGTTTTTAGACAACTAGCTTCATATTCATTATTTTTCTAATAAAAACGGGTAATTTTGGAATTTAGAAATCAAGCGTGGCCGGTCTTGTCACTCGCAACGTGGCAACGACTATCACTTGTATAGCGGGTGTGAACGGATGTAAAAAGGCTAGTCCTCTCGGTATTGACGTTGTTACGTGTTGCTGTAACTCTAATCTTTGCAATGGAGTACCAGCGACTCAACAAAAAACCCTTCTGTTCACAATCCTGTGTGCAATTACGATGCTCGTGTACCACTGGTTTTAATTTGCGAACATTCTCTGCGAATTCCTCTTATCATTTGTTTTGAAACTCTATTGTTTTTTATCACCTACTAAGTTCATTTCTTTGCTAAATATTATAATAGTTAGTGTCCTTTCTCAAATATCTTGTGTTGCACAGAAAACATAGTGAAGGAAAGACGTACTCGTATGCTCAGTGCTAATTCGTATTTCTTGGTTTGTGAAGCAGACACAAGACAAAAGGTTTCTTTTTTTTATCAATAAATAGTCCTCACTTCATATTAAATTATGTATAAACATCGACAAATCTTCCAATCATATCGAATTATGGTACGTATTCTTATGAAAACCATTACCTTTCTAATCTACTCATAGCAATTCTATTCTGCCAGAAATTTCCTCAGTTTTTCGACGTCAGAATCACATAGTGTGTATGCCACTTAGATGAACACAACAAGTTGTATCTGTTGACATTATTTTCAATGAAAAAAACTAACTTCCATAATGTAAATTATTTCGAAAAAGAATAGGCTTGTTAAGAATTCTTAATACTTGCGAATTCATTTGTCAAAATTTATCTCCAAATATACCAGTAGACAATCCATGAAAACTTAGATTAAGTCAAGTGGTGTAAAACAGGGTGTGGGTGTGTGAAAAACTACACAGGTTGTTGCCCCTACAGCCATACCAACACCTTCAAACCATCAAGTCAATTCAACGTGATCAACCTGTTAGCCACTAAGAAGGAGACCATTTATTATTTGATGTTTTATAGATGAATTCCAGTCGCCCGGCTTTTATGTTATTGATTTATCATTGTTTCTCTTCTGTATGATCGTGATTTCTGAAAATATTTTTCAGCAAGTCCCGGTTGCCTTTCATGGAAGCTATTTATTTTAAAATAGAGAAGAAGCGGCACACGGTACCATGTACTGGATTTAGAAATAAGAATAAAACATAGTGAGTACAAATGTCATGGAAAATACAACCTGAAATGGTGACCTAAACTTATAGAAACATGAGTTAAAACAAAAGCATATATGGAAAATTGACTTCTTGAAACAAGATATATTTGTTCATTAAAGGACGTTGGTTTCATCATATTTCCAGTTATAATTTTTGTAATTAAGGCGCTGGATTAACAATAACTAGTGCAACTGGTCCAGCTATTTTATTATCACCTGCTTCATCGCGCTTTTTGATACATTTTTATATTCTATTTACAAGGCAGAGCCATGTAAGAAGAGGAACATGTTCGTGAAGATATTCTGTAATAATAACACAGGCACAAAATGACCCTACCAGAATATAAGTTAGGAAAGGAAGAGTACTCTTGTAAGACATCAAAATCGGAATGGCTGCAACACTTTCAGCAGGTAACACATAAAAAAAGAGGCGCCATACATGCATCCGACATAAATAACTTATGGTTGTGACAACAAAGCCAAGAAGTTATATTATTCCAGCACAACTTCCTAACTCCTCTAGAACGTCCACTACTTTCACATCGTTGTAAATCCATCCAAAACATCTAGCTCCAAAATCACCGATTTTGAGTACCATACTTTCATTACATTTAATAAGGTAACTCATATTTATCGGATTTGAATCCCATGGATTCGCAAAGATAAAGCAATCCATTGTGCTTGTAATTACGACTTTTTGTGGGACAGGACAAGTATCGCCATCGGAAGCAGGTGCATAAGCTAATATCGTTCCTTCGAAAAACGTAATTGCGGCACACCAAGCACATAAAATTAATAGTATATATATATGCCAATTCTATTTAGATTTATTTTAAGACGACCACAGTACCATGATCCAGCATCCATTTTCAAATTCAACTTCTTTTTATTAGGCAATTTCTTTTCTTCTATGTCATCATCAGAAATATCAGAACAATTTCAATCAGAACAGCAATGCTACCATTGCTGTAAACAATGATTCAGTTTCGAACAACAATCGTATGCGCCAGATTTTTTGGTAAAGCAGCTTCCGAAACTTCGCCATACAGTGTTGCATATTCACTATTCCACCGGTTTATAAGGATCTGATTTTCTATTCGGATCTTCTTGATCTAATTTCGGATCATGTTTTTTCAGAGAAAGGAGGATTAGACAAATATCTGATCGGTGACATAAATGCTCGTTTCAAGCGGAAAAATGACGTTCAGGTCAAAAATGCTTGAAAACTAAACTTACGATAAACACATTAAACAAATAAACAGTAACAAAAACTTACCGTTCCCCCGATCACATCACACCACTGTACAAATGAACTTATAGCGGAAAAATGGTTTAGACAAATGAAATATCATTTTTTCTATAGAAGAAAAATTGGTTCATGGGTAATTGAAATGAGCATAGATGTATTCGCTGATAAGTGAAAAATGATTTTGGAAGATATCAAGGATGTTGGGAAACTACACAGTAGGTTAGATTATGGTTCACCTTTTTGTGTACTCAAAAAGTGAGTACCCTCTAGAATCGGTCAGTGTGTCCGTCCGTTCGTAGGCACGATAGCTTTCGAAAGGAGAGTCAGATCGTGATGAAATTTTCCACACAGTTCAATCTCATGAATATCTCGGTCGAGTTCAAAGATGAGAAGGATCCCTCAAGAAATGGTTGAGTTATCGAAAAAATTGTCATTTTTGACCAGACCATCCCTGAGGAGGGGTACAGGGACTTCTTTTCAAAAAACAAATTATTCACAACATATATAAATCGACTCAGTTTTTAACGCTGATTCCGAATCTGATATTAGTCTTGAACTAAATCGTAGCTTTCTAACGAAACATCGCCTGAAAAGCGTCTTAAAATGCACAAAAACTGCATCCAGAAATCAAATTGTCTAGTTTCTCATGATAATTTTGGTGTTCAGATATTCTAGAATGACTCATATGTCCCATGCACTTTTTGCAGTACACATAACTCTCGGATGAAATCCGAAGTTTCCACATGTTTTAAAACAATGATCGGAAAATTTGCATGAAGATAGAATGCCGAAAATGATTCACGGCATAAGGGAGAGCTTTCATAGTTTTGTGGTGATGCGTGACGAATGTGAAAGAAACGGTAATAAGTTTGTTTTCAATGAATCGTTGAGGAAGATGGAATGTGAAAAATGAAAGTGAAAATGAAAATTACTGAAATTTGGTGTTTGTGAAGTTCTTTATAGCATGAAATATGTTGTATATGTACGAATATCTTCTCTGAACAGTGACGACAAAAGTGTCCGACATAAATTTAGTACACGCTTGATGACTTGTACTTATATATAGTTTGTCTTCTGTTATAGACGGAACGGAAGAAAATTCATTTTTGACCTGAACGACACTTTTCCGCTTGAAATGAACATTTATCTCACCGATCAATTTTTTGTCCACTGCTGGTTGAATTATGCAAAAAAGGAAATTACGAAAGTTCAACATCTATCTGTGAAATTCATGCCACACATTCGCCATTATCGCCATTTGCTAGGATTGCTGAATTGAGTTATTTTAAATCAGAAAATGAAGTTTTTATTTATGCTCGGATGCATATTTCGAATTGAAAATGTTTATTTTGATGATGAAATCGATATGGGGGTAGTCAAACTCGTATTATCATCAACACAAGACGATCATGATTTTAAAAAATTATTTGACCATTTAAAACGCGAAATAGGCAATGAAACAAATTTTTATTCCTTAGCAATAATATTACGAAAAATGGGTGAATTTCATCATGCAGAAGAATGTTTAAAACAACAACTGTTACACAGTTCATCATCATCCAACGATTCCTATCGATGTTATCATGCTTTAGATAATATTTACCAAGACCGTGGTAATTTCGAACAAGCACTTATCTATCACAAATATTCACTTGAATTAAAATTAATATTATCAAGCAAAGACTATGTTGACATTGGAAATAGTTATAATAGTATTGGTGCTGACTACGAGAAAAAAGGTGATCTATCATTAGCACTTCGCAGCTATGAAAAAGCAAGAGTAATATGGCTAAAGTGTTATAAGGATAAACACGAACGAATGGCAATGATTTATAATAACTTAGGAATTATTCATCGCAAAATGAACATGTATTCTCAGGCTTTAGAAAATCACACAAAAGCATTAGACATTCGCCAAGCAGTTTTACCAGATAATCATCCAGATATAGCATCGTCGTATGTAAATTTAGCGATGGTCTACATGAAAATGAATGATTTAGATCAAGCTTTAGATCATTTTCAAATTGCATTGGATATACAGCAAAAATCTTTATCATCGAATCATAAATCGCTGGCGTTAACTTTGTACGATATCGGAAGTGTTTACGAAATAAAAACAAAAATTTCAATTGGCTCTCGGTTATTATTTGAAAGTCATTAAAATTTATCATTATGCTGTTCCGGCAACACATCCGGAGCTAATACAAACAGAGAACAGTATACAACGTTGTAGGTCAAAAATAAAGTAAACTTATTGCTGATGAATTACTGTTATAATCGCACAATCTGATAGGATTTTTAATTCTATAGAATCAAACTCTGATTGAGAAAGCTCAAATATTGAAGTTAGTTTATTATGTAAAACAGTGAAGAATTCGAACCAGACTAATTTACAACTTTTCCGACATCTATTATGACTTAAACTATCTATAACAATGAATAAATTCTCGGTTTTAAAAAGTCTTAAACTGTACGACAATGTCCCAACTTACAACACAAAAGATATCGCATACTCAGATCGATGATTTTCTTTTATGTAGTTTATTATCGTTTTTAATTGCTTCTTGCTTGCTATGACGGCTTCCAGAGGGGGTGTCGTCGATTACATAGTTATAATTTCTAGCAGATCTTGACATATATACGTCATTGAATTTGTCCGACAAGTAATTACCATCTAAAATGATTTATGTCAAAAAAAAGTAGAGTGTTTGTACTTTTTATTTATTAAAAAAAACTTGAAAAAGTATTCTAAATCTATGGCGATTATTTTCAGGCACCCGAAGTTTTTACGAAATCTTCTGAAGGTTCCGTATTTACTTTCAAAAGGGTTCGGTACACTCGAAAAAAAACGAATATGATTAACAAACCCTTTTTTTAGTTCAAAACATCGTTTTGGGTTCGGTGTGGTACCAATTTTTTTTCAGTACACTCACACTCTCAGTCGAAACTCGTGCTAGTAGCTACGAGACATTCATAGCCACATTTTCAATTTTTTTATTTAAGAAAAGAATTTAAATGAGAAGAAAATTTCATTTTGAAAATTCTTAAATATACAAATAAAATAGATCTTCACCAGTGTTGAAACATCAATCACGCACTAATACTCCAGTAAAGTTTTAGTCTTTACTTTTATGGAATGCGTGTTCATTTCTCTAGAGAATCAAATGTTGAATATTTTGAAAACAAAATTCAGTTCAAAATCCTCTACGAGTAATCAGTCTACCTGAAAGAGCAAATTTCGTCTTTGACTAGAAAAATACGTACATATCTTTACTATATCGGTTTGTGCTAGTTCATCGTTTTCATTATTGGAAAGTTTTTCTTCTCTCTATCATCACTAACTCTCTCTGTGCTGTTTACTATAAAAGCCTTATGTCTGCTTGGCCAAATGCCAGTATCGATTTTTTATCTAAGTCACACAAGTAGATGGTTACATTTTCGTAACGTTGTTTTAGAGATAAAACCACTCTTGTCGAAATCAATTTGTATCGCTATTTCATCTTATTCTCAATTCTTGAGAAAATTCGACTCGTACTTCGTATCGCATTTTGTATTCGGGTGAAACTTAAATACCATCTAGTATGAATTGGGATCAAATACTTGCAAACAATTATGAAAGTGGAGAATGCAACAGAACAAGGATACGAGATACATAGAACATGTGTTTCAATAATGCTCATTATTGAAATGATCGAAGAAAATATCTCGATCAATAAAATGATCTTTAATTGCTTCTAGATCCAAAAATTCAATGAGAAAACTCATAAATCTTACTACCATTACTTTCTTTAATAATACTTGACTCTTTTCATTCGATAATTGAGATTTTTTTCGCCCAGATTTCGATAGATTAAATTATTAGAACAAAATCTATCATCCATCGAATTTAGCAAAACAAAAAATAATGAAATAAAAATAAAACAAAATACTATTTGAAACATAGCTTATTTAGATTCACATTATTTATGGATTTAACAACACATACATAATGAATACGATTCTTATTGTATTGATTATGTCGACAAATTGAAAATTCCTTGCTAGAAAACACACGTATCTTTTAACCGAACAGGGGATATGATATTCACATAAAATTCCTCTTAAAATGACGAGAAGTTCCTACAGATAATCATGAAACGACTCTTTTTTTTTCATTGTAAAGAGTCATATATTTTTATCCATTTACTGGTTTCTTCGCATTATGATATCTCAGTGTCGGGAAGCAATTCATTCCAAACAGGATATATATCAACCGGTGTGTTCTTGAATAAATATATTCCACTTGTTAAGTGTTACTCTGACAAGTCGATGCTATTATCAACCTGCACAATAGTAAAACTAAAACATCTAACAAAGAAGTTCTATAGTTTTTTTGTTTCAAAACGATTGATCATTGCGAATAAAACTGGACGTTCCCTAAAGCGAAATGTAATATATACAAAATTTGTACTCCAATTAATTTAATTCTAAATGAAATTCCATCTTGATCATTTTATCCGAAGTCGAAAAATTACAGATGATTTGTTTGTTGATTGATTAGAAATATTCTCTTATTGTCAGCGATTCATCCCTATGTGACTATATTCCAGACGATTTTTTTACCAGAAGGCATAAACCATTCTAAACTTTAGTTATTTCCTTCTTGTTCTTACTATCGAAAATAAAACTTATGGCAACTTCCTTTGTTGCTCATTGACCTTTCTCTATCCATTCCATTCATTACGTTAATGACGTTACTGCCATCTTTAACAGTTCTATTGAATCTGAGAGACCATTGATCGGGCGGCTTTCGTTGATGAAACGTGTAAAGACAAACGGAGTCTCGTGCTCTGGATCTCCGTATGATAAATTGCTTATTACAACTTACCAAGAGGTAATGGTCTTCGCTGATCACATACATGTTGCGATGACGAAATCGTGCGGATTGTTGGAAACAATGGTC
>CAJNYU010000321.1:0-26733 GCA_905331475.1 Rotaria socialis
GTTTTTGACGTTCAAATCAGACGACAAGACAAGATAATCCATGATCAATCGCATGCGCTGTATACAGATATAATAGTTTTCAGTATATAATAGAAAATAAATAAAGAGAATGAGAAAAAAACGAAACAAAAACACATTGTAATAACAAAAAAGAAAGAAAGAATAACAATAACAAATCATCAGAACACTTATTTTTTTTCCTTGTTTGATGATACGAATTTAACTTCCTTCTTCTTCTTCGCCTTCTTCAACTTCTGTTTCAGCTTGTTGTAACCAAGTAAAAAAGTCTTTGGTTGATATTTCGACAACAGCATGTCCTAAACGAGAGATTATATTAATTGATTCTTTTTGGTATTATGTATTTTGTTTTTATTGATTTACCTTCTGTTTCTGATTGATCTGGATGTTTAAGCCATTCGAAAAATGCGTCTTCGCTCACACATTCTTCATCGTAGAATATATCGAATAGTAGTCGAGCCATTTCTATAAAACGAGTAAAGTTTATCGTTTCATTCAAATGATTCTGTCTGCTCTATTGGCTTCAGCAGCTGATGACTAAACTCGTGCATATCCTAACGAGTCATGATTCAACAAACGATGTTAACAAAAAAGAGTTTGAAAATGGCACACATCTCAATATTATTCTGTTGCGTTTCGACAAAACACCGAATACGATCGGGCCTATATTCAATACGTATGATGAAATGTAGGATAAAACGTCGACATTATTATCAATAACAGAAACTGTTGTAAGATAAATTTCTCGACACTACTTTTACTTCGTCGTCTCTTCGATATTCTAATGAATAGTATACGATCTTTAATCTCCATAGATACTTTCAGATTGAAAGAGGCAATCTAAAATTCGTTAAAAATCTATTTTCGAGTCAAATCTGTCTAATAGAAAGGTATTTAATTGAAATAGAAAATATAATTTGGGTGAGATGAATAATTGGCATTGAATCTTACTTGGTGGATGTTCAAGTTTATTAACAAAATTTTGAATGGCATAAACTGCTTGGATTTCTGCTTCTGATTTATGTTCAATAATAGCATTTAGTACAGTCATTCGTTTTTTCGCAATATCTTCTTGAATTTTCTTTTGTGGATCACGATTAATTAAACATGCTTCCAAATAAGATAAAACAATATTTCGAATATAAAATTTTTCGCTTGGATCCATATGCTATTGAAATAAGTTTCAAAATAAAGATTCAAATGAAACGAGAGAAAAAGAGGATACAAACCTCACGAATATATGTGATTATTTCTGGATCAGTTATTGTGGTACCTTGATCATTAACAGATTTAAATAATTTAACAAGCTGTGGATCAGGATGCGGAGAATGATTTTCTTTGGTTTGTGACGTTGATTGTTCGACTTCAGGTGTATCAAATAACCAGTCAAATTCATTTGAAAATGTAGAGTCGATTCGATCAACTTTAATTAAATCATTTAGAGAAAAACCGGATGATTGCCAAAAACTTTGTATGCGTGACTGAGACTAAAAAGAAAATCGTTTGATACCAGTGTCAAAATAAATACACATCGTCAAAAGAATAGCCTATTCAAAGCATGGGTTCCTATACATGACGATTTCTGCAGTTCTGAAGAAATATAAAATTATCGTAACTGATAGAGCAGAACTCTGAAAAAAACATCGCTAGTGCATTTCTATCAATGACACCCTCCAGCCTTGTTCAAGTGAAATTTTATCAAGTCAAGTAATAATATCCTACTGAGAATTCGGTTGCATATCGAATAGTAAATTGAAAGAATTGCTTCGCTTTATCGTCGGGAACAGATTCAAAAATTGGTTTCAATAGTGCCATATTTGAAGTTGGAGCACCAATAAATGCACCTAAATAAATACAGAAAAGAACAATATATAAAAAACAAAACATTCTTGAAAAATCATCACTTACCAAGAATTTCACCTATATATTGCCAAATTAAAGGAATGTCAACAGCATAATCAGGTGCAGCTTCAATAATCATTTTAACACTAAGTAATAAAAACAAAACATGAAATCTTAGAATTTTGTTTTATTAAATCTAAAGTAAATATATGCATACCCAGCAACAAAAGCTGTTTCAGAAATATTATCATCATTATGTGCAGCATCAAGTAAATGTCCAACAGCTCGACGGGCTCGTGATTTAGCTTCTAAAACACTAGTGAATAATTCTCGAACAATAATTGCTTGTTGATCAAGGCTTCGTGTACAAAATGCGGCTAAATCTTCTAATGCTTCCTATAAATTCAAAATGAAACAAAATTTGACATACTATATCATTAGTAAATATTTACTTTCACAGGTCGATCAGTTAGATTTGAATAATTTTCTGTGTATTCTTCAATGAGTGAATGTACACGAGCTATAGTTTTTTCTTCATCAAACGTCGTATTCGATGGATCTTGATTAATTATTGTCGTTGATTCACTGGATGCTTTACCTGATTGTACGGATGAACCAACATTTGACATTCGTTCACTGACACTTGATTCACGTGATGCATTACGTGATTGTTCACGACTAACATTACGTGAACCTTCACGAGAATTTGTCATGGATGAAGTACCAGCTGCATTGACCGGACTATTTACTCCACTGCCAGTCGTTGTTTTACGTAATGACTGTAAGGCATTTTCGCGATCACGATAACTATTTTCACGTGCTAATTCCTAAACATAATTGAATGAAAAACAATACAAATATTTGCAGAAGATTTTTCAGTTTTCACTTACACGTGATGATTGACGTTGCATAGGATAAGTTGAACCTCCTTGAGATGAATTGACTTTACCTTTAAGTTGCTGAATAGGACCTGCTGGTGGTTTACCAGTGCTAAATATTATTCAAAAAAAAATCAATTTTAGGATGTTTCCTCTCTTTTGTCCCTATAAATTCAATGTGCTACTATGTTCATTTCTATTAGATCATCTATTTTCTTCGATATCTATTCGTTTGAGAAGTATGAAAATGAAATTTCAGTTTATTTTCTTACCGTCCACCAAATGAACGATCTTCTTCAGGTTTCTTTTCAATGCCTGATCCTTTCGTCCATGTACGTTGTGGAGCTAAACTCATTGCCTACAAAACAAAAAAGCAATATATTAATCGTCAATTAACTTCTAATGAATAACTCCATACAAATGGGCCTTGATTTCGTTTATCATTGGATTGTAATTGTCTTAAACTATTAACACTGAAACGATTTTCTACTCTATCGTCGTCATTTCTATTCGATTGCTGTTTAATTCCACTGCCACGACTACCACGTCCATCATTATACTGTTGTTGATTATTACCACTATAGGTACTACCAATAACAGTAGAACGATTTGGATCGCGGCGTTGTTGTCGATCACGTTCTTGATCGCGTTCTTGTTGCTCACGTTTTAAACGTTCTTGTTCATGAATTTCATCAATTGTTGTTGGTTTAGCTTCGGCACGACGAGCAACCCATGCAGCCTAATTTATTAATTATTTTAGAAAATCAATTTATTCAAGAATTTTATCAGAAATGATGAATTATTTTCAAAACAAGCGTCCATTCTGAAACTATAGTCATCTCAAAATCTCCATACTACTTCTATTAAATATTTCGTGAAGTTCTGATAGATATCCTCGAATATCTAAGGTGGTGCCATCTATTAAACACTAAATGGTACATAACAAAGCTTGATAATACATATTACAATAGAAAAGGAAATCCTTCTCCAGACGCACACAAACTATAATTAACTCGTTCTGAAGGTCAGACAGTCGTATTTACTGTTTACTACTACAATGGCAACAAAAAAAAAATAGATGATATTACTCAATTGAAACATCGTCACTGGTTCTATTAAAAAGTTTTTAATCCAAAAATCAATTTTGATTATTTCTTTCAAAACTTCATTAAAAGCGTTGAAAAAAACAAAGGAAAATACTCATATCGAAAGTGATTTATCATTTGTTAGATTTTAACTGTTCAACTTACTTGTCTTAATTCCATAAGATCTTGAATCATGAAACGAATACGTGCTGATGTTTTTTGCTCTTTAATGATACCATCTAATTCACGATAATGTTTTTCCAAATTAGTTTTATTCACAGTCTAGACAAAAAAAAACATTCGAAACATTCGAAACACTCAAACATTAATTATCTTACTTTTTCGAGAGCTTTACCATCAAGTTCTTTACCAATCGTACGTAATAGACGACATAAACATTCAATGCTTTCTTCATCAGATTTATCACGAAGTAAATATTCTATGCAATCATACATGATTGTATCAGTTAACATTTGTAATTTAAATAGTTCACCAATAAAACTAAAATACATAAAAAGACCAATGAGATAAAAGTCGGCTGAAGAAAAAACTTCACAAGGAAAAGGTTACAACCATGGTAACACACATTCAATAATTCGAAGCAAGCCTGATATCCATCGCAACCGCTCCGATTCAAAAATTACACTATTTCTGAACTCTCAATTATCGCAGAGCTCTTCTGGTATCGGCGTTCATGGTAAGGCACATTGAAACGTTTTTCTGTCGAATTCTTACAAGTGCTTTTCTTTTAAAAATGATACCCTATCAGATCGTTTTCTGTACTCAACAGCTGACACACAAGCCATTGTATGTTCTTCGTATAACAACTATTCTGCTCGGAGAAAATTTTCTAATAGTTAATAATCGCTAAAATTTACTTACAAAATATTTCCTAATTTTCTTCGTTTAGCTTTGACAAGATCTTCTTCCAATTTTTCCGCTTCTTCTTTACGTTTCTTGTCATCTATTAGTGCTTCAACTTCAGCTTTACGTTTTTCATATTCAATTTCTTGTCTATAATCATTTTCGAATTCTTTCTGGCAACGTGTTAATAATATTTGACGAAAGTAATATGTTATTAATTTACCATCATCACCTGGTACTGTGACTTGTTTCTAAAATAAATAGAAATGAAATTTCAATTCGCTATTTAAAAAAATTGAAATAATTTTACTTTTTGAAATTGTTTACATAATTTTGCATATAGAAAACTAAATGCTGGTTCATCAACTGCCTAGGAGAGAGAGAGAGAGGGAAAAAATGAAATTAAAAATTTTTTTCTTTCTAGTAAAAATTAAAGTTACTTTGGAAAAGAAAATTGTAATCATTCCTTCCAATTTTTCATAACGATCAATTTCTAATGCTTCAAGTTTCTTCTGTAATCTATCAAATGTTTGTGGTGTGACTTTATTTAATATTGCTTTAACATCACGTAAAACTTTCTTGTTCGCATCGAGAGTCGCTTGGTCAATTGGTTTATATGGATTTTCAACACGATTGCTGAAGTCAGGTTCAGCTGATAGATAGATTCCTGTTTTACGTCTTGAATCAGTTGCAGAATTTGCATTATTTGGATAACGTGTCAAGGATGGATGATTACTCGATGATAATTGTCGATGAAATGGAGGATTTATACGTCCTTGACTATTTGTGCCATTATAGGAAAATCGTGGATTAATATCACGTCGATTAATAACAATATCGAGATCAGGAAGATTTTGTGGAATTGGAAATGGTGCTGAGCTATCACGAATACGTAAAAGTTCATGACGATCATAACGTAAGCGTTGATTCGGTAGTGCATCAGATTTTTCATCATTGATGATTGTTGGTGTCTGTGGTGGTGTAACTCTGTCGAAGGATGATGTTGTTGATTGTGATTCAGGAACAATTGAACTAGTTTCTTGATTAACTACAGGTGTTGCATCTTCAGACTAAATAATCATAAAAAAGAAAAACATATTGAGTGTCGATGAATACCTGACGTTTCGGAAAAAATTTCCTATTTTTTCCACGTTGTCCAGCATTTATCACCATTGTTTTTTTTTTATTCAATACACGTTGTTCCTTTTTTCAAAAGAAAATGAGCAGTTTAAACATTGCCCCTTCTTTTTCTGTCTTGTTGTTATTGTACATGAATGTATTGCTGTTTTTTTCTTTTCTTTTCTTTTTTTCGTTCTTACATAAGATAGATATAGATGATCATGCGTTGAATCGATGGGTAGCGCGGCATACTCAGGGATGAAGGAAGAACAGAAAAAAGTAAATGGCAAGGCAAAAGTAGGTTCCTATGACTCATATAGGATCGAAAATAAAATGTTATACTACAAAGGAATAGTAGATTATTGTTAGTAATCGAATAGTTTATAGATAATAGTAGGAAAACGCTTGCTAGAATGTTGTTCTCAAAGTTTCTTGATCAAATTCCGAATCTGAGATTTTATCTATATGATGTTGCACATGGTTGTGCAAGGTTACAGAACGTAAAAAAAAACAATGGATACAAAGAGCAAGAAACTATAGTAAAATGTATTAAAAGCAACAAAAGCAAAACATTTATTTATTTACCGCCAATTTTGAATTATCATTTGTTTCTTCGATTGTTTTCATTGATTCAGATTCTATTTGTTTTAGTGAGTCACTACGATCTCGTTTCTCTTTGATATCATCTTGATTAGCTTTCGATACTACTTTATCATCGGTTACATTTCGTGTAACAAGAATACCAGGATGACCTGGTTGTGGTTTTTCAGATGATTGACTCGATGTAGATTCTTTACTAGGCGTCGTTGATGTATCATTTGATGATACTGATATCGGAGATTTCGGTCGCGATATTGAGCCTGATCGTGATGATGACGCTGATGATGTTGATTGTTGTACTGGATTTTCGGATTGTTTAGTTACGTTTTGTTTTAGTGATGCAGTAGCAGATGAATCTTCATTTGATGCTGTAGATGTTGTTGATTGAGTAGTATTCTACAAAACAAAAGAAAAGAAAAACACATACATTATCTCTCGTTAGTGTCATAATTATAGTGCCCAAATATCTACGTCATTTATGTCTATACATAAAGGTAAAGGTGTGTGTAAAACAAAAACAAGCGATACAGCTGTAAATTAAATCCTATTCCTACATAATGTGACTCAACCGATAAGGAAGCCACCTAAAATTTGCAGTTACAGTTGAGTGACTAAAGAATCAAGGTTACAGTGAACGCCTATGTCAGAGCCTTCTGCATTACTTTTTACATCAACACTGTACTTCCTTAGGCTAACACATTATTTTCCCGTATTTCATTTAGATAGATTGTATTCTAGTGAAAATTCTTATAGTTTGCAGATCGAATATTATCGAAATCGTCCTACATGATGGAGGGAAAAGGAAAGCCTTCTATGATGGCGAATTATAATTCTCTGAAAAACTGAAAATAAATTTAGAATGTTAAACTTTGATCTATATGAATTTTAGATTGACGATATAATTAAACTTTTGTGTGACTATGCTTCGAAACATTTATAACTGAATTAAGTAAGAGTATTGTATTACTGTTAGAACAACTGTAATCCAATGTGACCTTGGATTATGACGAGGAGGTGAATCTACAAACATCTGGGGAATTTTCTAATTAGTAAGTTTTCAGTTTGAAATGAATGTGTGGAAATAAGAGCATGAAGATCCACACATTCTTGTCAAATTTCGTTGATCGAAATTCAAAGTTAAATTTCATCAATAAAAGGTTTCGCTGCCTCGTTTTTTTTTCATTGCTGAGTAAACAAGGACGAATATATAGAATACATCGAGCAACAATTCGTTTGCGTACAAATACATATTTAATGGCATTTCATACCTTATCTGTTTGAACATTGGAAGAACCGACTAAATTTTCAGCAAATTGTCGTCGAAATTCGGTTTGTTTTTGTATTTTGTTTATATCATTTGTCGATTTAGTATTTGCTATAGTTGAATCTGTAGTTGTCGTTTCGTTTGAACGATTTTCACTCGTTGTTATCGTAGAAGATACTGCTGATGCCGTCGTAGCTGATGTTGATGAAGATGGTGCAGATACTTCGACTGGTTTATGTGTCTCAGGATTTACAATAATCAGTGGATTTTTTTTCCGTTTTTCCAGAACCACTGGTGCTGCTGTCGCTAGTGGTGCTACATAGGAATTCGATTGTTGTATATTCGGTGGTATTTGAGGTTGAGATGTCGGTACACTAAGATTTGATTGATCAATCTATTAAGAGCATAATTCGCTATTATTTTTAAACGGAACAACATTAAAGAGATATTTACTGCTGTATGTTGAATTGGTTGTGTTGGATGAATTTGTGTTGGTGCTTGTAAATTGGCGATATATGCTTGTTGTTGTTGTTGTTGTTGTTGTTGTGATATTTGTGGTTGATTAGCCATTTGTGTTTGCACTGGTTGTTGTGCATAGCCTGTTGGTATTGGGTAAGCTATTAAAGAAAATAGATGATTTGTTGTTTAAAACAGAAATCAATAAATAAATCACTTTGATACAATTGTCCTGAATAGACAGATGGTGCTGATGGAAGACTATTATTTCCAGGCGTATATTGTGGTGGTGGATATCCATTTTGTGCGATAAAATGTGGATAATTGTTCATAGTTTCATTCGCTGGTCGAATAATAGGAATCTGTGAAGGATTCTATTTACAAAAAAAGTATAAAAATGTGTTTTTTAGTTTTGTATTTTAATAATATTTACCATTGGTCTTGGATTAGTTGAAGGCATAAATTGATTTTGGGGATATCCTTGAGGAAGATAAAATTGTTGCTGAAAACCATTCGGTATTGGCCCATAATTATACTAGAAAAAGAAAATTAATTCATATAGAAATTGAAATTTATGATCATATATAAGTACTGTTGGAGGATTCATTCGTGTTTGATATTGTCCTGGATTTCTACCAGATAAGCCATATTCTAGAAGAGAAAGAAAAACAATTGTGGGAATATTTTAAACGAATAAATTTACGCGGCTCCATGCCATTATTCTGGATATAAAAATTAGTTGTTGGTGCATGTGTTGCTGCTGGATTATTATAGTATTGTGATTGATCTGTATTATTCATTGCTTGTATATAAGAATAAATAATAATAATAGTAATAACAAATATATATTATATTTGTTTTTGATGCAATTTATATAAAAAGTTGATTCCGGTTCATCTTTTCATAAAAGAGAAAAAAATAGGTAAATTAGTTGATTGGAAAAACAAAATAGATTTTTTTGTATTTTTACTTTTTTTAAAGCAATGTTTTACAAACAATTGCTGACTTCTTTATGGACAGCGATGATTAATGAGTCAATAATAAAAAAAAAAGAAATCAAGTTTTTTTGTGTTTTAATCGTCACTTATTGGACGAATGAAGGTTTATTATTGGGCAATTTGGTTAAATACTAAAATATGTCAAAAATAAACAAGGTGCAAGTTTTTTGTCGTTTAAAATAAATGAACAATGTAAGTATTTTGTTATATGTACTCTACGCCTGCACGTCCCTCTCTCTATGACGAGAGTGAGCGAAAAAGACACAATGATGTTGCCGTTCGCATACGTATTGTATGGGAGAGAACAGAAGACGCTGAAAGAAGGAAAAAAATTATGTTGTGTTGATATTATAGAGGACTGTCGAAGGCTTTTGATTGCTCGAAAATTTCCACATATATGAGAATTTTTATTTCATGATTCCTCCTTGTTCGTTCTATTTGACTGATAACAACATAAAGAATATTTTTTTCTCAATATTGAAATTGTTTGTTTCATTCATTGACAAGTAACTGAGATATCATCTTTTCAAAAGTCATTCAGAGGTCACTAGTATATGTTCAATGAAATCGTTTGACTTTGATATCGATTATAGTCAAATATGACCATTTTATGGTAGCTACAGAAGAAGATTTTGTTTCGAATCAATGACGATGATTGACCCTTGTTTGCCATATAGTTATGACTGAGAAGAAAATATTGCGTAGGAAACTCAACTGACCAAACTGATTTCTTTTGTGAAAAAGTTTTTATAACCAACATCACCGTTTTGACTTCACCAATATTGTAGACTGAACGCTGCTCGGAAAAATCTACATAACAAAACGGATGATAGGCAAATAGTAATATGGAGAACTTAGATTTGAAATATTCTAGACCTATTCATATATTGAAGTGTTCAGTTTGAAAGTAGATTTCTACGATTGTATATCTATGAATTTACAAAATAGATAATTATGCAGAAGACTCACATGTGGAAGCAAGATATGTATAGAAAATCTATACGAGATAATAATGAATATCATTTTTCTTTTAAAGTAATATTCTTGTCAACGATATATCGACGGCGATTGAAAAGCTTTCTTGGTCACGCTGAGCTCTTGCATTTTTACAAAAACAATCAAGTCCACTAAAATTTGCTATTTTCAATTTACATTCAAGGTGTATATCCTGATCTTTCAGTCGACCGCGTGTCAATGACTCGCAAAGTATTTTATTTTGTTCAAACAAATATAGTTTTTTCAATATCCATCAAAAACAAAATATATCTAAAGAAAAGTCACTATACTTACTGCAGTTGCCAAGTGTTGTGTATTTTCGTGTGAAAATGAAAAGCATTTTATTTGTATTCTTACAATTTATTTGATAAGAAAATAAATAGCTAACAGATGAATGGTAGACAATGTTTCTTTGTTTCTTTCTTTCTTTCTTTCTTTCTTTCTATTCCGACTAACAGCATCATTCGTTTCTTGCGTACATGCCAATTGATTTGATATGCTATTTGAGGACATTTCTCACTTCTATTTTAATTCAATTTATCGTTTCAATAATATTTATTATGATAATTGATCTTCTTATCCATCTGGATACTTGTTTTTCTTCTTTTTCATATGATCTTCTGTTAAAAATAAAGAATAAATATTAATCTTATTCTGGTTTTGAAATCGACATAAATAAAGCATTCGTTTAACCTTTACGATAAGTCTACACCCAACAAAGAAAAAGTAAAAAACTGTTATCAAAGAACATTTTTGATATCGCCCTATTGTTGTCGATTGCTATTTGCTTACTTCACAGTATAAAAAACGCTGTATACTGTTGCGAATTGATAAAAAAATGTCTTCATCACTATTTCTAAGACAGTTTTTAATACAATTTTTGTTTCTAACATTTTTTCTTATATACGAGATTGAAGCTAAAAATTCTAGTTTCATCCCAGAACCCATTCATATAACATTAGCTGATCTACCAGAACCATATGCAACACCATCGAATGCTAAAGATGCTAATATAACTTCTGTACCTGAAGATCCTACTCTCTATGTTCCCGATGGATTTACAGTTAAGTTATATATGAGTGGACTTAATATGCCACGTTATCTTACATACACACCATCAGGTGACATATTAGTTAGTGAACCAAGAATGAATCGAATATCATGTTTGATTGATAATGATGGTGATGGTTATCCGGATGAATTGACTACATTCGCAGATGAATCCAATGGACTTTATTTACCATATAGCATGACTTTTGCTAATGGATATTTTTATGTCGCTAATAGGAATATTACTCGTCGCTATCAATGGACAACTGGTAGTCGGCAAATATCTGGTTTAGGTGAGATAGTAGCAACTTATGAAGCACGTGGTCATTGGACACGAACTGTTATTGCATCACCTGATCTTGATCGTATTTATATTGGCATTGGTTCAGCAACGAATGTCGATGCTGATCCATTACCAAGAGGTTCCGTTCAAGTAGCTGACATTGATGGTAGTAATATGGTTACATTTTCTCATGGTCTTCGAAATCCTATTGGCTTAGCTTTTCATCCCATTACGAAAGAGTTATATGTAGCATGCCAAGAACGAGATGAATTAGGTGATGATCTTGTTCCAGATTTCTTTACACGTATCGAACAAAATGATTTCTATGGGTGGCCTTTTGCTTATTTGAGTCCAAATTTAACAGATCCTAGACGTCGTCTAGAAAATGGAACAAGTGAACGACCTGATCTAGTAGCAATAACTCGAATACCTGATGTTCTTTTTCAAGCTCATTCTGCTGTACTCGATACAAAATTTTATACGGGTACTCAATTTCCAACAAACTATCATAATGGTGCTTTTGCTGCATTGCATGGTTCATGGAATAGAGATATTGGTACTGGCTACAAGATTGTTTTTATACCATTCGATCATATGACTAATCGACCAATGGGATATTATGAAGATTTTGTTACGGGATTTCTTGTCAAACCATCGGGACCTGATACATTTGCAACTCCCGTTGGGTTACTTGTATTGAAAGATGGTAGTCTTTTATTTACTGATGATGGCAACAATCGTATCTATCAAGTACAATATAATAATAACACAATCGATACAACAACTACTAAGAATAGTAGTGCTCGTTTTGCTGTAGTAGAATTATTCATTATTTTTACTATTTTCATTTCACTTTTTTATTCTCAAGAATAAAATAATTCCTATCGATTAGAGAGAAATGAACTATTTATTCATCATTTGCTATCAAGTAAAATGTTATTATGAACTAGATTGATTATTCCTCGAATTATTTGCATATTCTATTTTAAAATCAAACTTCACTCACATAAACACGAAACTTTCTTAAAAAGTTCTTGAAATATGTTTAACTTCAATTTGATATTATAAGGTGAGCATGCAATAATCGAAAAGAAAGAGACACGATTTCATGTACCTCTATTAACACTCAAATAATTACTCGTCAGTGGGTATTAATCGTTAAAGTAAGTTCTCTCTTAATCGTTTTGATACAGCGAACAGAATTGTTTTGTTTTTGGCATATCTTAACTGATGTGTAGTTACTTATTTAATTGTATTTTCCACAATTTATTATTATTATTATACTGGTCGTTACTTTAATTGAGAGTAGAACTTGATGGCTTTATGCTGACCATATTTTAGTGTGGAAAATCAATTTGGCATCAGTGATATTTAAATTTTAGTTTATTTCCACTCGTTTGTAGAGTTTTTACATATATTTTTGAAGCAGCTGCATTTTCATAACAAAGAAAGATAGTCGAAATCATAGTACGTACTTTCCCAGAGCTTTTTGAATATATAAAACATCGAGGAAAATATCATGTCTCTTTGGAAAAGTCTTAATCTGATAAAGCATTTTTAATTTATACATTTTATATTACTCTAAGTCAACGTCATAGCACATGTACGCTCCACGAAACACGAGTTCTTCTAATCTAATAATCACGATTATATTCAATCAACATCGGGATCATCATTTGAAATTTCCGACCCACCAACATTTTGATAGATAATGTTTTTATTTTTAGTAAGTAATTTTTCAGTATATGGTGATAAAATCAATGGTAATGGTAAAGCAACTAAAAAAAATTTATTCATAAAATATATTGAAAAAATTCATTTTTATCTTTTCATACTTGTCAACAGACCAATAGTAATTGCTGCACAAGCAATCCATTTACCTAAATAAGTCGACGGTAAAAAGCTTTCAAAGCCAACATTGGTAATGGCTAATAGTGTATAATAGACACTATTGCCAACATTTGGAAAAAGTATAGTCGATGTTGCGGGATTTGTTGTTCGTTCAATTGAATAAATAATTGCACCAAATACACAACTCGTACCTAATAGGACAATAGATAATGTAAAAATACCCATTGATGCTTCTCCTGGAAGAATGAAAGCAATAAGGAAAAGAAGAAAACAACGGTTAGTTGATGTTTTAACATGAAAAAACCAAACCAAGAGATAGAAGAATAAGTTTTATTGACTTATGATATCTTCCAAGTTTAATCATCCTTATTGTTTTAATAATATTCATACATTGAAAGATGAATGTCATTGATTTTATATGATTAGTAGCAATATTACTTTGACGACTGTTTGTTAAACTAAATATTCCATAAATAATTGTATTTAAAATATTAATTATATCAATCCTATGGAAAATATTTCGTTTTGATAAAAATAAAATAATTTACAATTTTAGTTTTCTTTTACCAGAAAAATATTGATTTGATACAAAAATATACGCTTGGAGCAGACAATAGATACATAAGTAATTCAATTGTCCAGAGAAAAATAAAAAGAATTTCAATAGAGAATGTTAGACGATGCGTATCAGGACGATAATCAATAAAACGAACGGTTACATTAACAGAATGAATTCTATTTTGAAAATAGCCACTGTATTTTTCAGTAAATTCTAGAAAGTTTTCATTTCTTGTTACAACTAATTCATACATATAAATAAATATTGAACATATACAAATTAAACCGAAAATAAATCGATACATTGGACCAAATAATGTTTCATTATATTCGATCGAACGCCAAAGATATGTTTTCAATGGCGATTGAGGCAAATAACGAATTTCGTTTGTATCAGCTGCCTGAGGAATATCATAGACAGATTTTAATTTTGATAGAAATTCACGATCAGTAAAGTAATAGCTGAAAGATTTCATTCAATGATTGAGTCATTTTTTTCCAAAGAATTCAAGAGATGAATTAATAGAGACGATTCGAGAAAGACAAAGCGAACTGACATAAATCAACTTACTTGAGTTCTTCGATGTATAGATCCTATTATAATCAGTATTCTAATTACAACTGTTTTTTTTAAAGATTTTATTTCAAAATACTCACAAGTGGAATATCGACAGGTCTCGATAGAATTCCATGATTAATATAGAAAACAAGTATTTCAAAAAACGCACGACTCCGAGAAATACAATAGACTTGCCGAGTAGGATCATAAAATTGTTGCATATAAACAAAATCATTGAAAATAAATGCTGGAATTTTCTTCATATTTTCTATATTCAATTCATAAACATAGCCTGCTACGAGATAAACATGAAAAGACATGAATATTATTTTATTTATTATAGATGCGCTTTTTTTTTATTTTGAAAGAAATACAGGAGCTTAGGAAAAACTTAAAATGACCAATACGGAGGCGTTTCGTACATTAAATCTGATTGAGAATATGATGGTAATGTGTGAAATGAAACCGATGTATCATATGGAGATGTCATACTATAAGACGATGCAGAAAAATTTTGTTGTAGCAATTGAGGTGCAGATGTTTCAGAAGCTTCATGATTTTTATGCCGATGTTTTTTATGAGCTTTATTTGAACTTTTCGTTTTATGATGGTGTTCACTGGATTCACTAATAACTTCATGATTTTGATGTTTGTGTTTTCTATGTTTTTTCTTTGTTTTTTTCTCTTCATGATCTGTTGTTATTGATTGATATTTATTGTAAATCATGAATAAATTTTTAAAATCATCATCACTTATTGCTAAATTTTTCATTTGATTAGATAATTTTCGATCAGATTGATCGTCAGGATAATCAGTATTAAAATCTACATGAAAATCATATGCAGGTTTCGGATAAACTGATACTTGTTCGGTTGTTTCCGATGTATTACGAAGCCATCGAATAAAAATATCGCGGCCAGTACTCATATCTTTGATACTTTCAACGCGAACAACATTAGGATCATGTGCATAGGGATCAATAACAGATTCCAATGGTTCTTTAACAGGATTCTGTGTTGGAGTTTGATATTGAGACAAAGGCTGTTGAATATCAGAATTGTTTGATTTAATAGATGCGCGCCGACGATGATGAGAACTATGACGTGATGAATTCGATGATAATGATTTATTAGATAGACTACTTAATGGCCGATTATGATCATGTTTAGAAGGTTCCCACAATTGCCAAAATTCAATCGAAATTTGATGTGTTACATAGAAAAAACCAGTGCAATTATTATTTATTTGATAATCGAAATTTTCTTCTTCATCTAATGCCGGTGTAAGATAAAATTCATTGTCAATTTCTTGAATCTTCGATCCATCATCTTTAACCTAAATAAAATATTTATACAAAATACGAAATAGAAATTTTCCGTTTCAACTTTTACTTCGAAGTAAATTGGCACTTTTGAACAATCTTGTTCTGAATCAGCTATTCCATATGCACTAGAACAAGCTTGAACAAGTGCTACTGCAGTTTGTACAGTTTTTATAACAAAACAATGACATTCATCTGTCGGTAAAAGACGTGTTCGTTGAAAATTAGCAACAAACAATGGTGGATTATGTGTATTTTCAATGTGACTAGCTTCTGGATAATCTAATGGAACAAAACGCCAATCGTGTGAATATTTATCACGTGTTTCACTTCGTTCTACAAAACGTACACTAGCACAATAAACAAGAGAACGAATGGGATAATAGAGTAAATGTGATGGATCAGAAACAAATTGTATTTGTAGACCATTTTCATCGATAGATAACCAAGCTTCAGCACCTATTCGGTAAAAATTAAAGTATTCAATTGAATCACTAAAAGAATTGTAGTCAAAATAATATGATCTAGTGCATGGTCATTACAAAATTTCGTTGATTAAACAGTAGAAGTTAATTATTTTGATGGCATTGAAACTTATTGTATATTAGGCGATTGAATCTCCCACTCGGCAACATTCTTCGTTTAAAACTATAGTAGATTGGTTTGCGACAGTGTTGTATACGTAGTATTCACAGTTCACTCAACAGAATTAAGATGGATTTTGAACGAGTTTATAATTTCTATTAAATGATTATCTATGAAAGATATAACTCACCTTGAACAAACGCGCTTCCATCGATTGGATATCTTTTTGATAAAGGTTCTTGTATAGAATCAATACCCTGTTGATTTGGTGTCGGAATAGCTGCACCCAAATAAAGTACACTACATCTGGCTCTAAATCATCATCAAAACATTGTTATGAAAATTATTCATAGACTCTATGATCCACCACGAAATGCATTTCACCAGATAGATAATATCGTCGGATCTGTCAGAAAATTAGAAACCAGTACGTGTTTTGAAGTAAAAGTACATGTACTGTTTACTAAAAAACTGTACTTTGTACTTTTACTGAAGTGCGATTTTTAAGTAAACAGCATTTGTACTGGTCCAATACCTGCTTTCTTCGTCTAGGATCTATCTGATGGGTTCTCATTAAAATTATTTGAAAGATTTAAAAAAGTTGAGCTGAAGGATTAAATATTGTAAATAAATATGAACGGTACTTTCACAGATGATGGTTTCTACTAGAACCAAATTGTGTACATTTTAATGAATAAAAAATATTCACATTAAAGTTAGATAACCCATTAAAACAACTAAAAACTTCAACTCGTCCACTTGA
Organism: Rotaria socialis; assembly: GCA_905331475.1. Classification (NCBI taxonomy): domain Eukaryota; kingdom Metazoa; phylum Rotifera; class Eurotatoria; order Philodinida; family Philodinidae; genus Rotaria; species Rotaria socialis. The sequence goes on from CAJNYU010000321.1 coordinate 17,092, forward strand.
AATAATTCTTACAATATACATGACAGATTTCAATTTGACACTAATTTATAAAACTTCTTAATTTACTATGTATTATTAGCTAGCGATTAATGACTCAATTTTTTGAAATAGAACATTCGAAAGAAGCGCTTCTATTTTAGAAATGTTTCGGTAAGAAAATTCTTTGGATTGATCGAAAAGGAACGGTTTAAACAGTTTTGAGCCCAAAACTTTTATGATTATTTTTAATTTTTAAAGTTCATCTAGATGCATAGAAAATCAAATAGATAATTACAGTAGACATTTTGAAACCCGAGTCGAAGGTATGAAAACTAAAAAATATATAGACAGAATAGTCAAAGATACATTTTTTGATTTAATAACAGAAATGAATTAGAAAACTGTCAGTTTATTTTAGTATTATTGTATAATATAAATTCAATGCACTTACAATGGTTGAGATTCATTAACAACAACGGATCGTTGAGTTTCATGAAAATTATTTTCATCAATGAATTTATCAGATGGTTCCTTTTCGATATTATCATTAGAAATATGTTCAATTAATTCCACTGGACGAGCAACTTCCTCGTTATCGTCACCAGATTCAGATTCGTTTATCGGAGAGAGTATACTCATTGCTAACAACAAGTAAACAAAATTGATCTGTATGTTTTGATGTTTTTTTGCGTTTCTCGTGTGTTACCACAAATAAAACCTTATAAATGTTTTTTTATTATTGTTGTTTACGAGAGTGAGCAATAGTGCTGTGCATTGAACCGTGACAATCCAAACTTTAGTTACGAAGAAAATGGCTAATTAGCAAATACGCCATTACATTCGATTGAACATTTACCTCTGAATGTTCATCAGATTTTTCATTTTATATGCGGGTTCATGAATATTGTTATGAATCAATATGTTCGTTATTTTTTTAGGTTCATAAAGTTAGTTTAATGATATTTCAGTTAAGCATTGCATCGTGTTTATTGCTTTAAAGAGAACTGATTTGATAAATTGAAAAATATATTTCATTGAAATAGCTCTGAAGGAAAAGTTTTGTTTTTGTAATTAAAATATTTAATTGCTCGATGAGCAAATCAAAAATGTTTCGTAGCTTTAACTGATTGATGTATAAGTGACAAAAAAAAAACTAAAGTCATTGACTGCATTTGATCGAAAATTTGAAGGTCTTTCTCGTTTCTGTTTTCATAGCAAACATCATAAAGTAATTGGTTTTTTTGTTTTTCTATTTATTTATTTATTTATTTATTTATACGCTTGCGTTTTATGTATGTGTGCCGCCCGTCGCGAGTTAACCGTATAATGTTATTTTGTATATTGTGTAAACATAGAATTGTCCCAATGCTAAACTATGTTTCTTGACCAATTAGATGCATGATTACGAAAAATATTTAAAAATAAAATTTCCTCATCTCTATTTATTGTATATAAAACATGCTGAAGACAATTAGTACAGAAATGAAAAACAAATTTTCTATTCGTGTCCTTTGCCGAGAATTACAATTATTAGGTGTACTTGCTAATACGGAGGAAAATATCGTTTGATTTTTATTTTTAATTGTCTCAATAAATGGAATGTAGTAAGCCAAACGTGTATAAATTCCTGAGTGACCAGGTAAAGCACATCCATAACCAATTGATGTGATGCCCATAATGTACCAACGATTGTCAAAAAATGCCATGATTGGACTACCACTGTCGCCTTGGCATGAATCTAAACGAAAGCATTCAATTGTATTGATCGAAAATTGATCATCCTTTTGTCTTACCTTTTCCACCACCTGATACTCCAGCACAAAACTGTAAAGTAACGTTCGCCATTTCTTGAGCGGGAGTTTTGCATGCGCTGGATGTACTTTCAACTGCTTGTATTGTAACTTGTTGTAAAGATGTTGATGGATTCGGATTGCTAGTACTTATAACACCCCATCCAATCACAACAAGAGCTGTACCCGGTACTGGATATTCTAATTTGGCTATTGATTCAAGAGTGACTGCAGCAGGTAAACAAATAGTTGCTATTTTCGAAACAGAAATATCGAATGGTGATGATAAACGAATAATAGCAATATCATTAACGTTCAAATTATTGTCAAAATCTGGATGCATGAAAACTTCATGAACATGACGTATCTGCCCTTGACCATCGCGATTCGAAAGCGAATTGCTTCCGGCAATGACTGTAATATTAGCTAATTTTGTTAACTCAGATTTCATACAATGTGCAGCAGTAAGAATTAAATCCAATTCAATCAAAGAACCACCACAAAAGTAACTATTTGAACGATATAAACCTACCATCCAGCCCCATGAATGAGATAAAACTTCTTCGCCACCAATAATACGTGCAAGAACAGCTACATTGGATGAACATCCACATGAAAGTCTTCTATCGCAAATGTATGTCGTTTTATTATCACTTTTTATTGTGATGAATAAGATAGAAACGATCCAACTAACGAGGCAAATTTGCATTACTTACTGTTACGTACGCATTCTGTTGTAATCATTAATATGTCAATAATTTGATGCGCATGGGTTACTTTCTGCATTGCATACTGATGTCTATTGATTTTACCACGTTTTTCTACGTTTTTACTACGATACTTTGTTTATTTTTAAGTAGAACATAATTATTTAGCGAAAAAGTGAGCAATACATTAAATATTGTTTTATGTATGTATCTTGAACAAACTAAAACAGAATTTTATAGCATAAAATATATGTTTATATCTGAATAATAATAGAAGAATTCGATTCATTTCTGGCAAGAAGACTCCTCACAGTAAGCATTCATTCTAAATATATTGTACCTAATTTACGATATGCACCCATTATGCCCTCCGCCAAAAATCAATGAAACCTTGATCGTAATAATAAAAACACATCGTGTTATTGATATTCAAACTAGACATCGATTTGACGTGAAATGCATTCAATATAAATCTTATAAATTCATTCATTATTCAAGCAACACACCCATTTGTGGTTATGAAAAGCATTTAATGTATATAATGAGAGATACACCGATAAGAAGAGAAAAAAACGAAGCAGATACAAAAAAAAAATGTTTAACCTGCTATACATATCAGCATAAATGTTAAAAAAATATGGCAGGATTTTAAATTGAAACTTTTGTGACATCCACTCTTTTGATGACTATTTCCTTTTTACTCTAGAGTGGACTGAGTTCACTTGACATTTTTACCAGGTGAATGCGAGAAAAATTGTCTTTCTCTATTTGGCCCCGGGTTAACAGAAGAAAGTTCTTGTTGCTGCATTTCGATAGAAATCTAAAATATTATAATTATTTCAAGCGATTTCTTTCAACGGCAAACATCATCAATCGATAACGAATCTTTACGAAAAACTCTTTTTTTTTCCGTTATATGTCGAAATGATATTGCTGTGGCTAATTAATTTACTTCGATTTGTTTCTCTTCACAATCGAATTCAACCATATTAATATCATCCAATAGACAATTTTGTTTTTATTTGTGAACTGTTCAATTAGATAAGATTCTCGAAATCAAGAAAAGAAATTTATCAAATTCTAGTGCATTGTTGTAGCTCAATTTGCCTATATAAGTCAGAAATTACCAACGGATAATTGAGAAACACAAGGTGCCGCAATGTACATCTCTAATAGTAATGTGTGTTATAATTGTACTGAACTGCACTAGCAAAACTGGGATCTGAAATAGTTTCGAATTCGGAAAAAAATCAGAAGATCAAAAGAAATTCAAATTCCAGAAATTTCCCCTACTTTTCAGAAGATCTGGTCATCCTGATGAGCACAGCTATATTTGGTTCGCCAAATTCAAGACCAAGAGGAAGAGAATAAAAATAACAGCTTGGATTGCCCCTAATAATAAGGAATCATTTTGTTTGAATTTGCACGTCAAAACTATTTCAAAATAAACAAGTGATGGGACGTTTTTCAGCATATTTACTGTGAATGAAGACAAGACAACCGACCACTCTCATCATTTGAGAGTAGCACTGATATTCGCTATCGGAATTCACATTCATATTGCTGATAGTTTTTGTAAAACATTTTTATACATAGTCGAATTATTTAACACTTGACTTACTTCATTAATTTGATTTTATGCGAAAGTTTCATCAGAAATAAGTAAATCAAGAGAAGAACTATGAAAAATTCAATAAGTTATTCATAAGATAATATAAATTGTGTCCTTTTCTAATAATTTGTACGATAGTAAAGCGGTATAAATTGCTGTCACTATTTATGTTGATAACTAGAGAATCCCGTATTCTATTACGTTTGTCATGCATGGCCGAAAAGAGAAATGTTGTAGAGAATACAGAAGAAGAAAAAGAAACCCAGTAGCTAAAACTTGAGAATATATATGCGAACAGATAAGAAATTTCCATCATAATGGAATAGAAAATTACTGTAGACCAATTGAAAACTAACATACAGTGCTTGCATGTGAAGCTAATATTCATTCTAGTCGAATTAGTTTGTTTCATATTAAAGCAAAAATTCAATCTTCTATACATTAGTTATTAAGATTTTGCCATTCGTTTGTTTTTTGTAAGAGTAGAAAGTCTTACAGAGGACACAATAGAAAAAAATCTACCGATCACATTAGTAAATCCAGTTTGAAATAGACATTTTTATTGAATCAACTTCAATCTAGATAAGTATGAATATTTCAGCTTACGTTTACAGTCGTTTCTTCCAATTTTGGTTTACATAAAAAACTCCATAAGGACAAATAACAGAGTAAAGATGTACATTATGAGCAATGTGTTCTCATTTGGAACGATGTTCGTATCGAGTCCACAAAATCTGATCTGTATCAAACACTGGTGTGCTCCAATTTCTTCAGTGAAAGCTTTAGAGAAAGCTGCTCGAAACTTTCTAGCAAAAGGGTGAGCATCACTTTTGTCGCACAGCTTTTCTACACATTCGTCTTTTTCGATCTTAGAGAATTAATGTTAAGTCAACCAAGAAAGCAAATACATATATATATATCTCTAGAGTTGTTTTTATTCTGTATAATATACTTCTTTTTTTCTTCTTTTGTGAGATGTTCCTGACAACGTAGAATTAAATGAAACTAGAGACGGAAAATAAACAGCAAGAAACAAAACACACATCGAAAAAAAGTAAAAAGTAATTTCAAACACAAAGTTTTTATTTTAAAAGTTTCTAATTATATTCAAAAAGAAAAACGATTTTGTTAAGAACCGAGTAATTTTGCTTCATCATTAGTATCAAATTTATAAGATGAATTGTTGATTTTTTCATTATCATTTAATAATTGATCTTCCTCATTAAGAATATTTGTTTCGTCATCTTCATCGTTGTTATTTATTTGATTTGCATTAACTACTTCATTGTCTAATGTATTACTTATCACACGACGCTAGAAAGGAAAATAAAAGAGACAGATTTAATGAGAATTCTAATTCATAAAAAAAAACAAATACTAAGATCTCACCATATCTGCTGATGTTTTCGCTCGAAGACTTTCAATTTGTTTCTTTAATGTTTCTGCGCGTTTTTTAAGAATATCTTGTTGACTAATTTTTATTATTGGTGGCGCTGATTTAATTGGTAGTGTACGGAATGAATCTTTCAATATAACAACAGTTGAATTAATTTGTTTTATCAATGATCGAATAGATTCTTTTTCTTCATTGGTTTCAGCTGTTTCAAGTTTTTTTAATAATAATTTTTGCTGTTGAATTTGTTCTTCGAATAAACCTTGTTTTTTACGGCGAATTTCTATGGCAGCTTTCTTTGCTGCTTCTTTTTTTATTGCAGACGGAGCAGGTGGAATAGCTGCTTTCTTTTTCGGTGGTACCTGAAATAAATAAATAATATTCATTGATAATATGATAATTCAATGTTACTTCAGTTTTATTTGGTACTGGTTTTTGTATTTTTGTCCAATGATGTTTTACTGGATTCGGAGCAGTTCTTGGTTTTTGTGGTTGGGTTGAATCCGATGGAGGTGGATTATTAATATTTGTTTGATTTTGTCCCTGAACGTTGATAAAAAAAAGTTTACTTAAAATAAAGAAATTAAAAAATTTACTTTATTAGGATTGTGCCAAAATATTTTTATAAAACGATTGTTAAACAATGGTTCGGGATTTTTATAGGCTGTTTCAGCTTCTTGAAATGTTCCATAGGCAATAAGTGCTGAATCAGCAGAACCATCAAAAGCAATCTAAACATATTAAAAAACAAACGTATATTTATTTTATCATAATAGATAATCGATACATACTTGAACATTGGTAACAGTGCCGAATTTACTAAAATGTTCGTTTAATTTTGAAATTGTATTAAATTCAACGGGAATTTTACGTATTTCAAGTGTTGATCCTGATCCATCTGATTTTTGCCCTATGTCATATAAATAGATGTAGTTATTATACTTCGTTCATACTAAACTTAGTGATATAAATATTTTCTATAAAATCTAATAGGAAAAACAATCCTCTATCAATCAATGAGTTATTTTGCAATAATATTATATGAAATAGGGTGTTCGTTGATGAACAGCACGGCTGAGTTCTAAAGCCTTGACGATAGTTGACGACACGTCAATCTATTATAATAATCTTTGATCGATCACGTTTTACCTTCAATAGATATCAATTTTTCGATGTTATCCTTATATCGTTTAATATCTAACTATCTATGCACATTAGGAGTAAATGAAAAAAAGATAGGTAGTCTCAAAAGAACTAAAATGAAATACACAAACAATGTTTTACTTCAGTGCTTCTTCCTACAAGTCAATAGGTCATTTTTAGTTATTTAGCCAAGTCTCAAATAGAATCTAAACAATTCATCATCGTTATATCGTAATGTAAATAAGTAGATAAAAATTTTGTAAGAAAAAAGGAAATTGTAACATATATAAGAATGTTAAAATTCAGTAAAATAAATATTTTATGAACTTGTCTCTTTTTCGTTCTATCCAGATTACTTATTATATATCGTGACATACGTATATAGACGGCTAGACATTAGAGATGATAAGAATATCGATACACAATATTACCATCATATATCATGTAATACTCAGTTCTTATCGAAATTATTCAATAAATGATTGATTTCACTGTTACATCATATAGAGAAAGTTTCTTTAAACTTTTCATCGGAAATTAAAATAACGCTTCTATGTGTGATTTCTAAAATCCTCAATCATGAGTAAAAACATACATGGTCGTTTTCGAGCACGATTATTATCGTGATTGTTTTTATTCGATTGATGATCATATTGTTGTAATCGCCTATTCATTGGATATGGCGCAGTAGTAACATGTCGTTTAGTACGATGCATAGGACCATCTATGAATTTTATTTAGAGATTAATAGTTTTCATTTGAAAAAAAAATATATCTATATCAAATATTTACTTGAATTATTTTGTCGTAATTTTTGTTCGGTATTTAGTGGTTCCGCATTCGTTACAACGGTAACTAATGTTCGGTGGCCCACAGGTAATGGTTGTCTACTAGACATTGATGATATTTGATGGAAATCATATTTTAAATCAGGTATTTCAGGATTATATTGTTGGTGAATATCTGTTGATTGTGTATCATATGGTTGATAATTTGAATAATAATCTTGCTGTTCAAAAGTTAAAACATTAGACCCATGATCATATGGACATGAATCGCCCAGAGCGCAATAACCTTTATTATCAAAAAAATCTTTACATGGAATTTTATTCGATGATAAATTTGTATTTATTGGTGATGGTGAAGAATCTGTTGACGAATGAGAATAAGAACGTTGAGTGCGTTTAGCTGATGGTGAACCTGTAGATTGACGTTTATGATTATCATTATCAGTATTTGATTGACAACGAGAAGAATAACTTCTACGAAAAAAAAATAAACAATTTAACAACTGTTTTTCATGATGAGAAAGTTTACCGTTTTATTGGTTGATTCATTGTTACCGATGAAGATGCTGTTGATTCAGTTTGTGGAATATCATCTTGTTTTGTTGGCAATGGAACATTTTGTGGTTGATGCATTGCAGACATTTCAGTATTTGTCTCATTTGGTTTTGGTTGAACATTTTCCTATTTAATATAGATAAAAAAAAATATCTTTTCTTTTCTATGTTCTATTTTCTTACTTTTTTTCCTTCAGGTATATAGCGTCGATTTCTTATAACATCAAATAATTGGTCAACAAAATCTTTTGTTACTATTAAAATAGAAGAAAAAATGTCAAGCATTAACAAGTTGAAAAAAAAAAGGAAAATTATTTTTATACCTCGATCGAGAAAAACTTCAAGTCGATCAATACAATTTTCACGAAGTTTATCTAACGGTTTATCTTTAGCAACGAGTGCAAGAACATAACGAGCAAGCGCTATCGGTTCGGCATCACATCTAATACAAATGGGTCAAAGCAAAAAAAAAATACTATTAGTTATTGAACAAGAATTAAACGTACAATGGTTCAAGCGTTGTAACAAGCCAGTCACGTAATGCAGCTTCGTCGTCGATTAACATTAGCAGAATACTTATTTACAAAAAAAAAAACTAATCTTAAAAATAATATAAAAATAGATATTTTTGAGAATTGAATATTTTCAACGAAATGTCCGTACTACTCTACATAATCATGTGCTGTGTATTTTACGTAAATGTTCGGTTTGTTTTTCTCTCTCTCTCTCTCTCTCTCATCTATCAGTTGTTGTTACAGGCAGGATCACTCTTTGACGAGGACTAATTGAAAAAAGGAAGGATAGAGGGCGTGAATAATCATCAAATACAATGTATTCTTTTCTTGGTAGCACGAATTTGCTCAGTTACATTCCTAGTGCATAATTGTGCATGATGATTTGAATGTAAACATAGGTCTGGGAGTATAGTTGTAGGATTTCGTTTTTTCTCTATTTATAAATATTCACAGCCAAAATCACTTTATTTTTGTATGTTTGTTATATTCTTTGTCTTTTCACTTTCACTACTTGTCTTCTTGTTGTGAGTTAATGAAAATAAGTTTTGTGAACGAAAATTACGACAGAGCAAAGAATTTCGCTATCTAAAATAAATCCTAACAAGTAATTTCTAAACAAACAGCACCATTATATCCGACAGAAGAGTATCGTATCCTAATCAGTAGCATATGTGCTCGTCTCTCTGTTGTTTGTAACCGCTAAGATTCGAGTTGAAGAAGTCATAAGCTAGGATTATCTATTTGTTCTGACGATGAGACTGCCCTGAAAAGCTGTAGTCTTAAAATAATGCAAAGGAAATGTATTTTAAGGTTAATCGACGAAAGCCTTTTTATCGAAACTGAGAAAAATTTCACATTTGAGAGAAGAAATGGACATGTGACATTTAAATATTATAGGCAAAGCATTCGCTTAATATTGGATAAGATTATCAAATCGATAAAATGAGAAAAAAGACGACTTCATTAATTTCTAAACTATGAAACAAACATATGATCATATCAAATGAATGAATGAAATTTTCACGGTGTGTGGGTGTCCAGAACATCAACATCCACATCCAAGACTATGTGAAGACGCGTATGAACGAAGGTGTTGAAGCTCGTCTCTATCACAGCCAAACTTGCCGAGCAGGGGAGGGGGGGGGGGGGGGGGTGGGCCCC
>CAJNYU010000321.1:30236-61458 GCA_905331475.1 Rotaria socialis
AAAAAAAACAAAATCATTTTACAATTATTTCAATTCCCAAACAAAAAATATTTTACAATTTTTTTACTTTCAAAAATGTTATTCACAGTAATGCATAGTTAAACGAATTTATCTTTTATCTTCGCAGTACGTCATTAATATATATCGTATTTATACTATAACAACCAGAAAAAAAGGCACTGTCTCTTTGATTTTTATCACTTTAAGTTGTAATCCAATTACGATGAAAATAACACAAAATCAAAGAGCACAACAATTATCGTACAATAAGTAATATTAAAAACGAAGTTTCCTCTTTCGTAGTTATACTATACATGCATCGTGCATTTATTGTTAACAATGAAGATAATAAATGTAATCTTTGACATATAGATTGTTTTAAATAAAATATACTGAGTTACTTTTAAACTTCATATTTCGACAAAAGGGGAAAAAGACAAACTAAAAAGCATTGAAACGCAGTTAAATTCGTTGAAATATTTTGATACTATAGTAATATGAGGCTCTTGTAAAAGAGAAGTATCATAGTAAGTTTTCTGCAAGAATTTTGTAGGCATTGTTTTGACACTCTCCTCATGTTTTCTGGTAAAAAAAGAATAATTTAACTAAACCCTTTACTTTGTTGCATGTTACCCAATTCGTATACTTGCATTTCAAAGAAAGCTCTTGTAATATTTGTATTCTTTGAGTTCATTTTTTTAAAGGTTGTGGAAGTACAAAAACAAATTCGCAGAAAAACACAGAAATATAATGGAAAAAATTTCGCAGAAACGGTTCGCATTCAGGGGGGTACCCCCCCCCCCCCCCTGCTCGGCAAGTCTGCTCGGAGGGTCCATACTCGTACTCGAGAAAGTCTGTACTTCCACAGCTCTGGAGAGTATGGTGAAAGCTCTCGCAACTGAAACAGGGTAATACAAAAGCATGACGTATTATGTTGGAATAAATCAAATAGAAGTGAATTCTTCTCTTTCGAGTTGAATAAATAAAACCAATAATGAGATGACATTGTAAAGAATGAAAAGAATGAATCACATTGTTGAGCAACCTGTAAGGGAATTTTATAATCGTGTTACTACGAGTATGAAAAATATGTTGCAATATTCAGAGAGAGAAAATTCTGTATAAGTACGCGTGATGTACTGAGATTCTTTTGCATTCTACCTCACTTAATAATATGAGCTATTGTGGTTATCAACCTTGAGGGTGGGTGNTGTGGGTGTGGGTGTGGGTGTGGGTGTGGGTGTGGGTGTGGGTGTTAATGTGTGAGTGAAGAATAGACATAGACCTAGGACTATAACAGTTCGCAGTTCAGTTTATTTCAAACGAACTGTTTTTAACAGTGGAGTTCAGTTAAGAGGAATTTCGAACAGTTTCTCTTAACTGAACTATTCGAACAGTTCTTTTGAATTGAGTAATTTCCGAACTGCTATAGTCCCACATACACCCACACCCACACCCTCAAGATCTCAGGAACTGCGATTTTTTGTATGATCCTTGTAAGATTTGATTCATATTCCAAGATCTTGTATGTATTTTATAAGATCTTGAGTCAGATTTTTCGACCTGGGAAATTGAATTTCGATCCTAACATAAAATTTAAAATCACCATGAATATACTTACCATAAGAATAACATAATTCCTTATGTATATCGTGGAATCTACGTTTCAAACCTAAAGCCAGCTTTTCTTCGGAGGAAGAGGTTAGGGAGAACGAGGATGATGGTGGAAGCTCTCTTAGTGACCGCTGCTTTGGGAAAATGGTATATGACAGGATATATGTTATTCAGAATTTAGGATTCAGAATTCAGTAATTCCCTAAGTTCATCATCTCTAAGAAAAAGCTTCAGCTAAGGTCTGAAACAAAGAATTGAGGAAAGATGTATGAGGCGGTTGTATTTTTTGAGTAAGTATTTTCAGAGTGATTTAAAATATTATTTAATAGTCGAAATTCGGTTTGAAATTAAGTGGCCCGTTGTATGCTTTAAAGAGGAAGTAAGGGGTATTTCGCAATGTTGCATCGGTCGGTGCTTCTTCGCTTTAATGAGTCAAAAACGTTTCCCCTCACTGATAAAGTCAAAAGATCTCGAAGTTATTGGATCTATATTTCAATCTTCATGGTGTTTCTACTTTTAGCTAGTTGTCATATACTTTTCATCCGTAAAAGAAAAGGAAACTCCTCGACTAACAACGTTTGTTGAGTAATATCAATTATTAGCATGCTGTTACTCGTCGCTTTTCTCATTTATGCAATCGCTAGTGGACATGGATTTCTGGCAGTACCATTTGGTTCGACGTATGTGACACCTCGTAATTTGAGCTGTTCTGGTGGTGGGTTACAAATGAATCAGACCTACGGGGTAATGTACTGTGTCCTTTTCGCTTGGCCTGGCTCTCCACCAACAAACTACACAAATCTCTTCCAAAGTATTATCGTCGATGACTTCGTACCAATTTCGAGTGATCCAGGCTTTTTATTCTTTGCCCAAAGCTATGCTGATCAGACAAGGCACTACGGTTGGATCAGGATGAGTCGCACTCGATGCACAGGTTTTTCAAGTACGACAACTGATGTAGGGTACGGTAATTGCACGACATTACCATATGAGATTTTTCTGCCTGGTGTCTTGCCGATACTATGTATTTGTGCGACTGACCGTTGCAATGCGAACTTGTCCACTTGTCAAGCTTCAGTGGCGGCGTATGCACCATCACCCCGTTTGATAACAGCTCTCCCTAGTTTGACCACGCATGTGTCGTGTCAAGATAATGCAGCTCAGAGTTCTGGTGGAAGTATTACCTTCTGGCGTTGTTTATATCTTGGTAGTTTTTTTCCGTTTGTAAATACAACATTATGTGACGCATACTTTGCCAACAATACCGTCATGTGTTTCATTAATACTAACGGATACATTAAAGGATATACTTACGAAGAGTACGACACAGATCTGAGCTTCCAGTGGCTTTACAATCAATACCTTGCAGCGGCCTACAGCCCTAATGCACAGTTCATATACAATGAGAGTTCCACACAACTGCTCTTTTTTACGACATATGGAGGCGGAGGGGCTATAGGGGGAACACAATGCTTCTGCACAACTAACAATTGCAACGTAAATCTGAGCACATGTGCCACAGGATTGAATTACAATCCAACAACTACTGTTGGGACCACAAGCGCATCTAATCCAACAACTACTGTTGGGACCACAAGCGGATCTAATCCAACAACTATTGTTGGGACCACAAGCGCATCTAATCCAACAACTACTGTTGGGACCACAAGCGGATCTAATCTAACAATTACTATTCGAACTACGAGTGTATCAAATCAGACACGGTCGTCAATAGGTAAATATTCGATTCATTTTCACGAAAGGAAATTTTCTCATTGAAATTTCTATTCGTATCTAATTTTCAGGGACAACATTCTATCATAATTATCAATTATTCTTTTTCTCAATGATGGCAATGGCGACATTATATATAATCGATGTTGAACACATTTGAACAATGAGCTTTACTCTTTTAAACTTACGTGTGCTATTCTATCTGTAACAATCCAAGAAACATACACTGTATAACCTCGAAATAAATATTTAGAATGACCTTCCTTACTATGGTACAAAGACAATATCAATTTGTCCGTTAAAATCTTATCGCTTGTATCACTTTATCATCTGCATTTCTTTTCCGTTTTTTTACAAAGAAAAATGAAAAAAATTTGAAAAAATTGCCTTTTAAAAAATGAATAAAAAGTGAAATAGTCATATGTGGCTTTGAGCTTTTCAATCAATTTATATATACATACACCCAAATCATCACATTTTTATCTTCACTTACCAACTTAGCAGATTTTTGTTCGTGTGTCACGTTTCCACCAAAATATAAATTAAATTTTTCTAATAACATTTTCTTTAAACCCTTTTCCAATAAACAATCCGGCGTTTCACTGGTTAAGAACATGAATAAATTTTCTGTTACCCAATACGATAAAGATAATTTAGCATATTTACGACCGGATAAACATCTTATTGCAAGAGAAAATGGTGCAAGAACATTAGTCAAGGATTCTAATAAATCCCATTCAAGATCATTATTTGATAAAGAACGTAACCTATGGGATCAAAAGGAGGCGGAACACTTTGTACACAAAACGGCCCTAAGTGAAAATCAGTTCAAAAAATCATTTCTAACTACGATATCACACTGTACTGTGTGTGAGTACACGATTCTGAGCTCTTACCGACCAGTTTCAAAAGGTTTCAAGTCTCCATCTACAAACAGTAGATCTCTACAATAGAATATACGCTGCCACGAATGTTGTAGCAGCCGGCAACAAATTATACAGGCCCGCCAATAACCTGCACATAGAGCTTTTCAAGGCCTACAAAATGGCCATAAAACACCCTGTAAAATATACTGTGCTCGACAATTCCTAAACAGCATACTATGGAAATTCTATGGAAAAGGCAATATATGGCAAAGTGTGATGGTTACGATCTTCGGTAGTGAACTAGATACCACCGTTATTTTACCAGCGGAAACATAGGCGATTGAGTGCTTCAAAAATGTTCTGAGGTGAGAGGATATCTAGCGTTCCTCTGACGGGATTATAAAAACTTGCAGAGATTTGGTTATGTTTGCGCAGCATTGGTGAAGTTGTCGGATTGTAACGGAATGAATATTGTAAGAATTTTTTTATGTATACGCTGCTTCAGAAAATGGGTAGGTGGCTTGTCAGAGAAAGGTTTTCTGACCGGGGTGCTCTAGTTTAACAGTGGTGTTATGATGAGAGCGCAAGAAACCTTTCTTATGAGGGTTTCTGCGGTAATTTAGAAGGAGAGATGCAAGTCGGATAACATAGGAATGATTAATGTGGTCAGTTAAATGTAGTGGAAGAGAAGATATTTGAATGTGGAGGCCTACGCGGAGAAGATATCTTAGAGAGCGCGTGAAATACATGCACTGATGTTATTTCAGAGAGAGAAAAAGAGAAATGAACTGAAGAATTTTTAGGAAAGATTGGGAGAGAATATATGTCAGATGGAGAATTATTTTTAGAAAAGATATTGGATAGGGAGAGAGATTCAGAGAGAATATATTTCAGATGGAGAGTTATTCAGAGAGTTTCTTTTAGTGATAGAGAATGAAGAGAGAGATTATAAGTTGTATGCGTTTCATTGGTTATTTTTTCATTTCGCATAAAATGAATTCGAAGAAGTTTTGTGCGTACGCGTGTTGTGGTGATCGTTTTACTGCGAGCTGTCGACGCTCTCTGAAGGGAAATTGTATTCGACTTTTTGTTGCTGCACGTTTGTTTCCAACTTCTCTGCCGAGTGATAGCTACATTTGTACAAAGTGCCGCTTTATGTTTAATCTATGGGCAGATCTACCAGAATTCTGAGATGCGCTGATCGCCGCCAACAATAACCATCAAGCAGCAAATGCTGTCACTGATGTTGTCAGTGATGAAAGTGAAGAGGTAGAAGGGTGTATTAATGAAGATAATGGCACTAATCAGATGATTGATGACACATCAAGTGTGGCTGATTCTATGCACGACGGACCTATTCGTGCTCAAACAGCGAATGCATCATCCAGTGATAGCGCATCGATTTATGATTCAACTGTTACTAGTGATCAAGTAGCCGATGAAGAAATTACTTTGGATGAAAGTAGCGAAGCAGTAAGTGCAGCTGAATATATTTTATCTTTATTTAGTCTAACTTTCTAGATGGATACAGTCCCCTCAGATGAAAATATCGATGAACAAGGTATCGAAGTTCCAATTGAAGTTTCGGTCTTTTCAAAAAGGTAGATGCTTAGGATACAGACAATTAAGTACTTTTCGTTTTGTAGTCAATGTTGTGTTTGCAAAAGAACAAATTGTACCTCCAACGGTGACTATTCGCGAAGCAGATCTCACTGAATTGTTCATTCGACGCCACATCGAAATACCTGCAGGATCCCGATGCTGCAAGCTACATCCTGTCGATAAACGCCTGATACCTGAAGCGTTCCAGTCTCTGGTACCACACAAAGTGCAATATCGACTTTTTTCTCGACAAACTCTTATAAACCTCCTTAAATCGTATCGAACACGACTCAATAGTAACAAACACCTTGATTTTGACGAATGCAAGTGCTTGACAGATACTGATTACATCAAATTGACTGGATTTACTCGAGCTCAGCATGCTCTTATCTTGTCACATATACCTCCAACATCTTTGAAGAATTCAGCGACAAGATCAGCTCGATCTGCTCTGGCGTATCTTTTAATGAAATTGAAACAGGACTTGAGCGATTCGGTTTTAGCATCTATCGTCGGTGTAGACAGCAAACGCCAAATGAGCCGTATCATATATGAGGCTCGAGTTGCGGTCTCTAAGCACTTCGTGCCTCGCTATTTGGGTTTAGCTCACTTGGGGCACGGCAGGATGTTATCGACAAGCATACATCACCAATCGCAAATCGTTTATTGACTGAGGGCCGAGACCCATTTATACTGGTACTCGATGGAACCTATCTATATAGATACAGGTAAAATAAGTCACGAGCATTTTCAAACTAACGCTTTCTTTTGAAAAATAGAAAAGTCGAAATAATGCAGTTCAACGCAAGACATACAGTCTGCAGAAGAAACGGTCCTTGATCAAGCCCATGGTTATGATAACCACAACTGGGTATATAGTCACCGTTTTTGGACCATTCTTCTCCGACTTTCATAACAATGACGCTTCTGTTCTGAAGCATGTCATACTCAACAACTATGAGAATATTCTTAATTGGGCCAAGGAAAATGACATCATGATTTTAGACAGGGGCTTCCGTGTGTGTGTGTGAGTGAAAAATAGATATACACCCACACCCACCCACATCCACGCCCATCAGCAAGATGTGTACCAAGACCCTCACTATATTCCATAANCACCCACACCCACACCCACACCCACACCCACACCCACACCCACACCCAACGGGTCTTCGTCTGTTCTGCAGTCGTATCTGAATTTATGCGCGCTGGAACCATATTGGATCGTAGGCATTTTCAACACGTCAAAAATATCAGATTGTCAGCTATTGATAATAATAATCTATATAACGAGGTGTAGGTGTAGTAGTAAATCTTCTTCTGATTTACTTTAACGCTCTGTTATATTCACAATTCAATCAGTTAATTTCCAGTAATGTACGACTTCTTAATAGATTTGTAGTTCAAAATATCGATACTGTTTTCATTTCAGTAGAAAGCTAAGTAATAACAACTGGCAAAATCGACAATGTTATCGTGTCAAACATCGTTGTAATTCACACGCTAGAACTCTAAGTATTCTCGTTCTTATAAATCATTGTCATCTCTGATATAAATTGATAAATTTATATCGAACACTTTTTTTTATGTACATGTTATTTCATCAACTTGAGTAGACTTGAAAGAAACCCTAATTTTATCTGGTCTTTATGAGAAAAAGCAACAACGAAATGATTCGATTTCGTTTTTGAAAAATAAATTGATAGAATATTGTAACATACTTCAATGTTGACGTGATTCTTTTTGCCGTTCTCTGATCTTAAACTAAAAACAACAATCCATGATTGAATGTTTTAATTCACAGAAAAAGAAAAGAAAAAGATTCTTATGATTATTTACACATGTTGTAATTTACTGAGTTATAAATTTTTAAAAAAGAATGGTCGATTAAATCACTCTATATTACGAATAAAAAAATAAATGAATCTAGATTTGTCTTTATTATTTAAATTCTATACATTGTTTCAATATGTCGAGCAAGATCTAATCTATTTAATTGATTTGTTGAAAGAAGAGAATATAATTGAGCAACTGTAGGTGATGGTGAAGTACTATTACACCAAGTCGATATAACCCTACCAGCAGGATATTGAAGATTTTGCGAGGACCAATGATCGATTTCGGGCTCATCTAATCCAATCAATCGTGCTAAGACGACCCATTCAGGTAGACGATTTCGCGAACGATAATTTTCTTGATACGAACGAAAGTCATCATTACTTCTAGTATAATTGAAACCTACGGTTATAGAGAAGAAAATAAAAGATATTATGTAATAGAGAACGAACTCATTTTCGACGATGGTCTTGGAGAAAAATGGTCTTTACTAAGTTCTTTGATAATTAACATACGTAAATCTGCATCCATGTTATCTACTAATGTGTGACTTGCTAGTGAAATAATGGGTTTCGGTGAAAACAATTTTGTTCTTGATTGATCGTCATTTTTTATTTGTTGATGATTAATATCTTCATTGTCATTAATTATACGAACTTCTGTAGCAAATAAAACAGTACGTTTAACGTTTGATGATAGATTGTTATTATTATCTCTTTTGTCTTCATCGACAGTTGATGGAATTCTAGATAATGATTTATTAGAATTATTATCATCATCTTGTCGTTTAAGATCAGAAGAAATATGTTTATCGTTTAATTTGTCAAGTTGATTGTCAAGTGTATTTTGTTCGCGTTGCTTTTTTGCGTCATTAACTATGAAGAATATTATCGTTGGATTAGGCTATTTTAGTTATTTAAATAAACTTACGCGATCGAATGTTAGAAGATGAAAAAATAAGACAAACATCCTCCAGATTTAAACGATGCGAACGAATAATATCGGTTGTTTTTGCATTGGATTTTTTTAATGCGCCAATTTCTAATTGGTCAACTAAAATCATATGCACTTTAATAGTATCATTAAATTAATCTTGTTATGCGCCTACCTATTGTAGCGTACATGATTTGAATTGATTGAGCATTTTCTTTCCAAAGGTCACGTTCGCGCGAGACAAATGTTAATCGTTGATCTAATGTCAGACGTTTTCGCAGTAGATTCGGTTCTTCGATAGCTAATTGTGTAATTCGTTTTTGAATAGGACGGTGTTCTTGTTCTTCGGATTCTTGAAAAATATTTAGAAAAGCTGAGCGATAACGACAGAGTGTATCAATCATCGATAGCATATTATCGAGAGGTACATCGGACGGTTGTTGTTTCGTTAAATCGATTTCGCTTTCATAGTCATCGATATTAGTATTTTCTATTATTTTCGAACAGATACTGTTGAGTTTCGATCGAATTTCTTCACGTTCACGTATTAACTCATCAATCTGTTGTTGATGTAGATCAACGATATCATCTTGTGGAAGATTTTTTTTGCCTTTTTTTTTCGACGACGATGAATCGGCTTTGGCACTATTCGCTTTTTTAGTTGGCGATAAAGGTCGTGCCGACATACTTCTAGAAGAAGAAGAAAAGATAACGGATCAAATCTTCATATTTTCAGTAATATCTTAATATTGATATATAAATCGTAATGCAGCCAATCGTATTTTCTTTTAGAATAATTGAGGCTATATGTTTGAAATCATATATCCAATGTTGATGAAATCCTTACTTCGTCTATAATCAAATAATAACAAAAAAAAAATGACGACTGAAAAAAATTGGAATGTCTTAGTTTTAATTTCAAGAGAATAATAACAGAACGAGAAAAAGGTAAAAGTTCGATTTTATGACTTTTTGCATGCCGATGTGTTGATATTTGAACGATACATGTCTCTCATCGTTTCGATGATGAAAGAAGAAAAAAACCGAGGAATTCAAGAGAAAGAAAAAACGCAGTATAGAACAATTTAAGAGACGTAAGTAGCAGAAACAAAAACAAGTACAATGATGCTTTATTAAACACCGTCAAGAATAGAATAGGGATTCAGCACTCTAAATTGCCAAGCGATAAAACAAAATAAAACCCAACGCTTTCGATATTCCAGATTGTAATATTAAATGTAAAAAAAAATTCCTAAATATGTTTTCGCTATCGAAACTCGAGATATTTTTGACAAGTCAAAGCCGATAGAAACAGTAAAAACGTATAAGTAAACATGCCAATGTTTAGATCAAATATCTTGCTTGTAAAATTAAGAAAGAGTCTAGTGGTCAAAAGAATTCTTCGGTTCGACACGTCAATCAAATATGCTCACTCATAAACGATTGTAAATGGAGATAAATAAAATTTGTCACAGTATTCTATGGAGTACATGTCGTTAAACTGATAATTGTGTGGAGAAAAAGAAAACGCATGGTTTTATTCAATTCAGAGAAAAAGATTTTTTTCGGCGGAGCCATCGAAGTCGATTTAACCGCAAGTATTATAAAGAAGACTAGATCCGATCTTTTTAATTCAGTTATTGTTGTAATATTTTCTTCGAGGATAAACAGTAGAAATGCAATCTCGAAGTTTCTGATTCGGCTTTATTTGTACTGTCTACCCTCCATTCTTTCAGAAGAAAAAACTGCCCTGGCAAGGTGTCTCTGTGTTTTTTTATGCAAGAAAAGCATATTTTTACATCAATGAGGTGATGAAAAAAGTTAACTTCAAGCAATTTAGTAATTAGATGAAACTATCGATTCATTACAAGTAGCAAGAACATCGTTGCTCATCGAATAGATTGCTTGAGACATTTCGAGCAAATACTCAAGAGGAGTGATGTTAATGAAAGTGGTTTTTGATGTGGAATAATTTTTGTGTTGTGTTTTACTACTACGCGAAATTAGATATGTGGGCTAGAGAAATCTGATACCTCAAAATGGCTATCGCAGTAAAAGAACTGTTTGCCATCATTATACTATGAAGTTTATGTTAGTTCTCGTTTTACTCGTAGATGATCGGATGAGTGCACAGTTGAAAAAAGAACTTTCAGGTTCAGTATTGGATTTTCGAAGAGAATGCTGATACCAGTGACCCGACGCGTTACATTTCCATTCTCATCTACTATTGAGTTTAGTAATTAATCATCGCTAAGAATAATAATCATGAGGCGTTTCAACCAATTACTCGTAAGTAAGAATATTATCTTCAGCTAGTTCATATGCTCATGTTTTTATTTTATCTTCAAAAGCAAAGCAAACATCGTGAATGCTTAAGTATCAATAAACAATGATTTGTTATATAGAAATCGTTTAGACATTAATATGAAACCTCTCAATGGTACACTTCTCAAAGTGCATGCACTGTAAATTATGCTGTAAAGATCATCTTTCTTTCAGCGATCTCTAGTTCAAATTTCAAACAAACTCACTTTTCAATGTCATTACGAGAATCGACCGCACAGCAAATACTTCGTTGCGAAAATTTTATTCCGAGTAACTTTAGTACAACAGTTCTAAATCTTTTTTCATGCAAAAGAATTCACTATCGCAAAAAATAATACTAAGAATTTGTGCCATAGACAAACAAACACGTTAGAATCGGATGCGACCGATAGAAAATGATATTTCAATACAGATGAATTGATGGTATCACGCGTGATAGCTATAGTCGATGTCTATGACATCTGTATATATAAAAAACATCAGTTCAATTTTTTTTGTAAAGAATAATAATATTTCAAGTGGATAGTAATTTGTACTCAAGGATGTATTTTAACCTTGAAATACAAGAATTATATTATTGTATTGAGTTTCGAGGTTTTCCCCTGCCGAAGTGGCGTTGCAATACTTGTTAAATAAATATGTCTTATTATGTCTAGAGAACAAGTATGAGAAAACTGTAATTTGTTGCAATAACTGTAAGATACAATTTCATTAATAGACAATCCGTTCTATAATTGAAACTGAACATAAATGAACGCCATCTATTACTGGACTGCATTCTTTTGATGTTTACTATTGTTTATTGAATTCCACATAGCTGCAATGCGGTTGCGTGTGCATGCTTTCATTCATTCATTCTTAAGTCATTTTTTTCTTCTTTCATCGATCGAGGCGTTGGTATAAATGACCTCATTATCCGCCAGTGAACAAGAAAAAAGTTTATTTGCACAGAATGAACAACCACCGGCAAATCTTCAACAATCTGAAAGTCTTGACGGCATGAAGCGAATTCATTCATTTTCATCATCGCTAACTTCAGCAACGTTGCCAAATCAACAACGACAGCCTTATCGATCTTTATCGTCGCATGATTTGATTTCATCATCGCCTTTATCGTCTGTTCATACACGAAATAATAATAATAATTCAAATGATAATGATTTATTCGTAAATCCATTTGATAGACGTCTTACTGATCATTTTCTTCTCTGGGAAAAAGAGTATGATAAACGAGTTCAGCAAATGAATGAAATCAAATGTACTGAATTAAATAAATTAAAACTTTATTATGAAACAAAATTACGTGAATGCGAAGATAATAATAGACAATTAGAAGTTCATTCAGGTCAGATAAATCACGAAAATAGACGTTTAAAAATCGAAATTGAACATGAAAAGCAACAAAACAAAATCGAACAAGTAAAATTCCTCTCTTTTGTATTCTCACATCATAAAACTTATCGTTTATTTTTTATTACATAGACAGCATTAGAACAACATTTAAAAGAGTTCAAAGGCCATCTAGAGAGGAAAATTCATGAAATAAAAATTGTTCACGAACATGATAAACAAGAAATTAAACAACATCATTCACGGATATATCAAGATCTATTAGATGAAACAAATCAAGTAAACAATATTTAATCAAACATCTTCTAAGAAATATATACTTATATTCGTTTGTAATTTTTAAGCGTTTAAAACAAATGGAAAGTAACTATAAATATCAACAATCAACCAATGAGACAGTTGTTGAAGAAATGGAAAAACGACTGGCAGATTTTCATTCCAACGTTCAACAACTTCAACAAGTGAAACAAAAACTCGAAGAAGATAAAATCCAATTAACTAAAAAAAATGAACAACTACAATTACAGGTATGTCCCTGGAGTCGAATCTCGACTATCCATTTCAATGTTCAAATGAAATACAAACTGTAAAATTCGAATAAAATTATGCACATAAACAATCTGAATAAGTTAAAACAATAATTTGAATAAGGAATTTCAATGAAGGCTGAAAATTTTCGATAGACTTATGCATACTTCATGAGCTGTACTCGTCAATTCATGTGTTTTTTTTTCGAATAAGAATTTATTAGCATTAATTCAATGACACATTAAGAAATATCATTCCAAAATATTCGATCAATGTTTTTTTTAAGGTTCAAGAATTAACAAATAGGCAACGTCATATTGATCGTAACAATGCTGATCAAATTCAACGCTATGACAATGAAATAAAATCTACTAATCTTCGTTGTGAATCAACAGTTGATTTATTACGTAAAGAAAATGAGATATTAAAAAGTAAATCAAGCAAAGCAATAGATGATCTAGAAACACAACTATTAAAAATAACAGAACAATTTCATGAAATAGAAAAATCATTCGAACTAAAAACAAATGAACAACAACTAAACTATCATAACAATATAAAACAATGCGAAAATGATTATGAAAAAATTATTCTAGCATTAAAACAAGAATTAAAAGAACAAAATAAAAAATACATTTTATCAATTCATCATAATGAACAAATACAAAGTGAATTAAGACAACTAAAACATAAGATTACAATTGATTTAGAAAATCAAGTAAAATTCCTTTCTCGTGAAAAATTTTTTTTTTCTATTTCAAACTTTTAGATCCAAGAAATGAATGATCGAACACGTGAAACAGAACAAATGTTGATGAACAAACTAAAATTTGAATATGAACAAGCTAATCAACGGTTTGTTTTTATGCGAATAAGAGTAAATTATGAATGTCGTGTTTCTTTTTATTTAAAGAGATCAAGAAAAACTACGTGAAAAGTTCAATAAAGAAATCCAAGATATAAAACGTAAATATGAGCAAATAGTCGAAAAAAACGAAGAAACAATGAAGAATGATTTTAAAATAATTGATCAAGCATCTGTTGACACGAAACGAACACATGAAATTGAAAAACAACAGGTTTGTTTACAATCCAATATTTTGCTTAATCAAAACAAATACAACCTACAATAGAATAGTTAGCATATGTCCACCGTGATCAGTACTTATGAAAACAAACTCCTAGAAAAACCATTTCAATTTTACGAGTGATTGAAAAATCATAATACTTCAAAATTTCGAATTTTTTTACTAACGAGAAAACATAAATATACATCGTGCTGCTGCCGTAACAGTGGCAACAACTGTTCGTTGAAGGACGTTATTAAAATTTATACAGCTAGAAAAATATTTTAATGGGTTACTCATATAATTGAAACCGAAAGACATTAATGGATTTTTGTGACAGTCGTATGGATGAATAGCTATCATTACACATGAATATGTTAATCATGACCATGAAGCTTTACAACTACAAATGAAGTAGAATACTGCATGATATTGGTGAAAGGCGATGTTTATTAACTATAGTAGTGTATTTAGATTGAATTCCAAATATAAGCAGCACTTATTATTTTGTTCAGACTCGTGAAGTTGATACTTGAATATTTCTAAAATATTTTCATTTTTACTGATGTGCAAATATTCGAAGAGTAACTTACTGCCCTTTCTCGATTCTAGACAAGAAAAATAGACCGTACGCGTGACGTTATACCGTATAAATTTAAATGGCTTCTGTAGGATTATATATATAAGATGATTCGTGTGTACAAAAGAGAAAGTTGTATTTTGTTTGATTGTTTACTCAGTAAAATGAATCCTCAGAATATTGCAAATCATCTAATTCGAAAGGCGGCAGATGCAAGATGATTGCTATGAAATAGGCAGTAGGAACATTTCTACTTAAATACAGTTGAATCATCGACATCTGAAAACAGTTTTTTCCCTCACAATGAATATTTTCCAAGGCTCAGCTAAACGAAAAAAAAAAAATTCTTCACAACCTAATCTCTGAATAAGTGTTCATTGAGAAAACTACGTATTACTTTTTCTCAAAATACGAAGATAAATGTGCAGATTGAATTAAGCAATGCTTACTGAATGAGACAAAAAAAACTTATCAATCTACGACGAACAAGAGACAACAAAGTCGTGCGCCATGGGAAAATTTCGAGGTTCGCACAGGTGAAGAATACGAAATAATAAGTAAGAACCTAAAACTTATTGCTTTAGCATAAGAATTTTTACTCTAAGCATTCGAATGAATTTCGAGAGCTTGATGTTTTTTTTTCTTCAGATAAACTTATTTTCGTTTTTCTTTATAAACAAGGTTATTTTTTATGCGCTGAATATTCTACCAGTCACAAATAAATTCTACGTCATCCAATTGATAGACGTATTTAATTAACAAAAAGAAAGAAAGAAAAGAAAAGATCCACAGGTAATTATTTTTTTTCTCTATAATTATGTTTAATCATCATCTAAAATTATACTTCACTATACTATCTCACATAGTTGAAATGAAATTTTACGACTCTCATATAGATCGATGATATATCATTGAAACTAATTCAATTATTGAAGAGAATACGAACACAATTAATTTTTAACTATCACCCTGTAGAAAACTAAAACAGAACATTAATTTTTTGCAAATAATAACGAAATTCTCACATATTGTTTTCTCTTTTCTTTTTCGGTTCGTAAATAGCTTGTCAATCATTATGAACAATATATACGAAAACTTGAAACTAAGTGTGAAAACATAAGTGATGAATACGAAAAACGTATTGAACAAGTAATTTCTAAAACGCATGAACAAGTGAAATCAATGGAAGGTTTGTTTCAAAAGAAAATAGAATCCAATACATTCTACTAAAATATTTCGTTCTAGATGAATACGAAGCACGTTTTGCTAATCAACAAGCGGTTATTAATGATCAACAAAAAATAATTCAAGCATTTAAAGATGAGGAAAATCGAGCTAAAACAGTTTTTGAAAAGCAATGTAAAATTCTCAGTGACCAATCATTACGTGAAAAAAACGAAATTAAAGCAGTACGTCGAAACATTCAATCAGATTTTTTTCTTCAAAGCGAGCAGAGCTGCCAAAATTTTTGTTTTAGAAATAAAATGTTCAATTCTTGAGGTATTATCGGATCTTCGAGAAATTTCAGAATACTCCTATTCTCGTTAGATATCGATAACTTCATCAGATGAGCTCATTTTTTCGAAACGATACCTGTGAAAATTGCCCTAGTGAAAAATTCGAAAAATCAATTTTTGTTAGTGACTGATTTAATATTGCGCTTGAAAGTTGAGCACCAAAGGCCTCGCTCAGCTAAAGTGTAATTTAACGAATGATGAAGTACGTTTGAAATTAAACATTTTCTTTTTTCGACAATAAAAAATCATAGAATTGAAATATCGAATTTTTGGTTGTTGTAATGGCACCATCTGTTTTAATCATTACGATAATTTGATAGGCTGGAAACTTGCTTGTAACAAGCTTGATAAATTTTATAGGATAAAAAATTAGTTTGATTTTTATTTTATTCTCTTTTAGCAATTTGATCTATGTATGAAAAATTTGGAGAAGAATTTCAGTACATTAGCGTCAAAAAAAGAACAATTGGAACGTAAATTATCAATTTTAAAAGAGCATCATAAAAACGAAATGCTGGAATTGCGTTTAACATATGAAAAAAATATTAAAGGTCTACTAACAAATGATGTTCGTCTGGATTTAGAAAATACAATATTTTCATTGAAACAACAAGTCGTTTATTTACAACAACGTATTGCTTTTCTTCAAAAAGAACTCGAACAGTATGTACAAATATATGGCCATCGACCGTCGTTGAAATGATGACATGAAAAACAAAACTTCAATTTATTGTGTTTTTGTTGTGAAAAATTATTTTTTATAATCTCAATTTTTTAATTCTTTTTCATGTCTTCGTGCATTTCTCTTTTTGTTTCTGTGTAAATTTGAATAAATCAGTAGTTACAATAGTTATTATTTTGTTTCTATCCGTTTCTCCGTAGAGTAACCATGTCCGTATGATTTTTGTGATGCATTTAAGGACAACATTTATTTTCTTTTCTTCTTCTTCTTCTTCTTCTTCTTCTCGCCTTTTATTTCTTCACATCGTCATAAATGCATACACGAACGGCAGCATTTTTCTGTTTATGATGTGTGCCGTACAATGCCTGATGACGTCATAGCGAAGCCATATAGAAGTGGTCTAGTGTAGATATATATATATGAATATATCCACACATCCATTTCGCTTGATTCAAATCACAAGAGAAAAACGATGAAATCTCATTTATGATTATTTTTTTTCATTTAATTTAGATTGACTATTCCAACGATGGAGGTTTTTGAATCGTTCTATCGGAACCCAATCCTTCGTGAATATCTCAATCCAAAACAATTACAAGTAACACCATGGGTGCTCGATCCAATCGGTATAAATCATCCATTTGTGTTTGATTTTGAAAAGAAATTTTTCGATAAAACCTATGCCCATAATATCTATAATTGGATGAACAAATGGTGGTGGTTAAGTATCGTCTATTCAATAATATATGTCGGCTTTATTTATTATGGTCGTTCATTGATGGAAAAACGTGAACGTTTTGAATTACGGTTGCCATTAATATTGTGGAATGTTGCATTGGCTTTATTTAGTATATTTGGCATGATACGTTGTGTACCTGAAATGATTTATGGCATAGATAAACGGGGCTTGCAATACACTATTTGTGATAATAGTAATATTTACGGTGTCACTGGATTTTGGTACGTAAATGTAATTCTATTTTTAGCTTATTTTCGCGATTTCATTTTTAAGGATTACAATATTTTGCATATCAAAAGTTCCTGAACTTATTGATACATTATTCATTGTATTACGGAAACAGAAATTAATTTTTCTTCATTGGTTTCATCATGCTACTGTCTTAATTTATGCTTGGTATAGGTAAGAATTAATTGTTGTTGTTGTTGTTTTGATCCTAAAATATTAAAATTATTGCTAACAGTTATCACGATTGGACAGCTAGTGGACGTTGGTTTGTGTTTCTGAATTACAGTGTTCACGGTAAGTTTTGAAATATATATACACATATAATTTTTACGCAGTATTTTCATTTGTTTAGCATTGATGTATAGCTATTATGCATTTCGAGCTATGAAATTTCAGATACCAAAATGGATTAGTGTAACAGTTACTACGTTTCAATTATCGCAAATGGTTGTTGGCTGCTTTGTTAATTATAAAGCATACATCTATAAACAAAATGGTGCAGCATGTGATGTTGCTTATGCTAATATATTTTGGTCGTTTGTTATGTATGCGGTTTATTTTGGTTTATTTCTTCATTTCTTTTTTGTATCTTATTTATCGAAAAAGCCAACAGCCAAAGTAAGTTTTGAGAATGAACGTAAAAAGAACAAATAAAACTTTGGAATATGATTTCAAGATTACGAGTTAGGTCAAATGGTTTTTCTTTTTCTTTTTCTCTTATCTATGTTGTTACGATGTCGTTATTCTTTTTACATTAACGCACGGAAGATCACCGAGTATCACCTTTTTTTTTCTTTGTTGATTGTAATCTATTCACATGAAATAAAAGTTTGATTAAGAAAGTGACGGATAAATGAAGGTGTATGGTGATGCGTGTTGCTATCTGATATTTCTTTTGTACGGGAGAAAAAAAATGAATGAAAAAAAGATCTGGTCCCTATGAGGATCGAACTCATGACCTCCGCGTTATTAGCACGGCGCTCTAACCAGCTGAGCTAAGGGACCGATGGCATTGAAGGAAAAACAAATTCAATAGATATTGATAATCGTTAGTAATTTCGTTCGATTTTTCATCTGCAATTCTATTCAACACAAACATCAAATAAAAACTGTACCATAGCGACGCACTTATTGTTCTTTTATGTATGCAACGATTCTATATTGTTGCAACTTTAAAATAGTGTTCGTTACGTCAAAATAATTGATTTCGTGCCAACTAGGTTCGAATAGTTTTCATTGGTTTACTTTTTGATAACCGAATGATATGATACAAAGTAAACCCAAAATTTTCCAATGATCTTCACTCAGCACATTTCTTTCGTTTCAAACAGCATCTCAAGATGCAAGACATGAGAAATTCTTAATTTTTTTCGATTTTTACTTTTTAAGGACAGAAGAAAGGTTAGCACGTTAAATACTTGAAAAATTCCTTATAAATAGTCATGCATATAACGAAATCGTTTTTGTTTCGAGAGAAATAGCGAGAAAAGAAACTGTAGGCTTTTTTTATTTAGACAGCGTGAGAGATTGTTCATTTTAATAATGGAGAGATGATAGAATTAATTGATGTATGTATAGAATCTATCGGCTTATTTCTAGGGAACGTGTCTTTTTTTTTGTATTATAGAAATATACGAAAATAAAATTGATCCACAGCAGAAAAGTCAATGAAAATCGGTGTATTTCAAAAGCCACCAGTCTTGATGAATTGATTTGTTTTGTGGTAACGAGAACTATTATGAGAACATCGATTAGTAAATTACCATTTGTTTTTTGTAGCATTGATTGTTTGGGCTGTGGTTCTTCTAAAATCGATGTTTGATAGATATTTATTTTAACCAATGGGTGTAAGCAATTCGATGAAGTGGTTTGAACAAATCCTGAATATGATTCTAATTGAATTTTCTCAAAAAATTCGATAATCAACGAATGAAGTCGGGAAATGTAGTTGGTTGGTTTGGAAGAAAAATCCAATTATAGGATTATACTTGTACTCTCCAAGTTTCACAATTATACCAGTTGCTCCTCCGAGCAACAAACCTGAGCGAAAATTTTTAAGAGACACGTTCACCTAAAAATAATTTCAATAAATCGACTCTGAAAGTCGTATTCGTCGTGTACCGAACAATTTTCGACCGGCGGTGAATGTGAATGTAGATGTATGTGGATTAGAACTCTGATTTAAGTATGCAAGCTATCGGTACTGGCATCAATATCCACACCCACATTCAAATTCTGTTTTTTAATACAAACTTTTTCTGCGTCATTTTGTTCTTTCATTGCTAATATAATATTATTCTCTTTCTGTCATCAGAAGAGTTTTATTTAATTTGTTTTGTTATTTGCAATACGATTGTTGAATTTTTTTGTTCTACTTTTCAAGACATAAAAATAATTTCATCCAATTGAATATTGCAATATCTAACGTGTCTCGTACAAAAGCTACCCAAAATTTAAAAAAATGATTGAAAGGTGGAGAACATAATCTGCTATTGTTCGATATTGCCAAGGTTTCTTTAATTCTACTTACAAATAATAACAGAGATCGATGTATTTCAATCATCTCGAAAACAAAATCGACATAAGAGAGAGAATAATTCAATCTGTTTCAGTGAACAAAAGCATAAAGTATCGGAATAAACCTAAATTCAAGTAGAATTCCATCTATGCGCGCGTCTTATATTTCCAGAAACGTCTATTGTGAAGATGCATACCAGGTACTTATAGACTCGACAACATTTTCAAATTGTTGATTAAGATTCATTTTCATTGCAGTAAATTTCAGAAAGTAAAATTTTATTTCTCTAGATGAGACCTGAGAACAGGATTGGAAAGCGCGAACATTTGTATGTCCCGTCACGTACGCATTCATTACGGACAGTTGAACCTACCATAAGTCCTTATGCTTCATCGATGAATCCATCATATCATAGACAATGGAACTCATCATTTACAAACGTGAGCAAGTGAGTAACACGGATAAAATACACGAAATTGCGTGTAAACTATCGTGTTAGAAGTAAGATAATTTCTGATTTCTTTCTAGAGGGATGGCAAAAGACACTGTGAAGCCTAAAAGATGTTCATTGTTTGTGTTTGTATGCCCAATCGTGAGTGCATTGTTGGCCGCAGCTTTAACGACTGGCATATATGGAACGATTGCTTTAGTCACCAAAAAATCAGTAAACACAACTGTACTTATAGGTATCCTAGGTTTAATTTAATTGAAACATCTATGTGAAATTAAAGATCGTCGAATCTCGATATGAATGCTTTGCTTATGTTGATTTGTTTTTCTAGTTTGTTCATATTCAAGTCATAGTCATAAGGAGAGTATAATAATAGATGCAACGGTAAATTCATCTCGATCAACTTATCGAGACTCCTCCAAAAGAAAAGCAAGATACTCATGAAAGAGTTCTTATCTGTTCAAGATGCTTCGGTCATGAATTTTGTGTTTCAGTTTAAATCAGAAGTAAACTAATTAGTGAAACTCTTTGAAGTTCTTTTCCCATAATTCAACATTTCGCAAGCATCTTCAGTTGTGGATGAATTATGATAAAACTGCTAAAAAACTAAATAAGCATCTACACTTCTAAGAAATCTTTCCTGCATAATAATAGAGCAGCTACGAATATGAGCTCTAATATTTCACATAGCAGACTGTATCAAACAGGACTTCTGTCTTTTAATTGATAATACTACTGGGATTTTTCTGTCAAATTTCATTCACTGCAGCTACAACTAATGAAAATATTCTTTTTAGAGATGTTTTAATAATTTTAGTGTACAACTTCATTTACTTGTTACGCTTATATATTGAAAGTGAAGACTTCCTACGTGGAGTCGATTGGGGATTTACTATAATACCTTCCATTTTGATAGAGGCAACAATTTCGCGTCTTATTGAAAGTTAGAGAAAAAACAAATTAGTTTTATTTAAGTTACTTGACTAGTATTGGTTAGCTCCTCTTCTGTTAATCATGTCCATTCAATTTGTAAGAACTTTTTTGATATATAGTTAATATTGGCGTTGAAGAGAAAGAAATTTGAGATATTGTTTTCATCTCAACACAAATCGTGCAGATTCTACATCTCTCTTAAATTAGTAATTAAGAAAATACATATGAACCATGCGCCACAACTATGTACAATAGAAAACTAGAATTCTTGATTTAATCAATTAAGATTATGATTGTTTCAGAGCTGCCAACTGGTACAGTTATTCTCTATAGCGGAAGTGCAGCTGAACTGTCAGATCAGAATACTCTATGGTTATTTTGTAATGGTTCAGCAGTATCACGAACGACTTACCAAACATTATTTTCTGTGGTTGGCATTACCTACGGACTTGGTAATGGTATAGATACGTTCAATTTACCTGATTTTCGTGCTCGGTTTCCATTGGGCAGTCAAGGAACGAACGATACTTTACTCCCGAGTGGTGGCAATTCGACACATACTATCGTAACAGCAGAGTTACCGGCACATACTCATGACCAAGGTACACTATTAACACAAACCAATGGCGCACATGCACATGGATATACAGATCCAGGCCACAGTCACACTGGAGCAACAACTAGCGTACTGATTCCTACGTATGGCTATGGTACTCCGTGGACTGGAGGATTTGGTTTCACCATGACTTCTCATGTCCATGGAATTTATGCTGATGTCACTGGTATCACTATACAATCGAGTGGAAGTCATACGCATACAATCAGTGGATCTACAGGTTCAGAAGGGCAGGGTCAACCAATGAATATAATGCCACCCTATCAAACTGTTCATTACATCATCCGAACATAAAAATGAGAAGATACTGGTAACTGGACACGCAAATCAGACTTTGAACTTTTCCCTTATCCGAATCAGTTGTATTTCTCTATTACTATCAATAAAGAAAGTTGTTGTCTCTTTTTCTTAAATTTTACATAGAATCGAGGGTGTGAATAGAGATTTGCTTTTTTGCTGAAATTAAGATTTGATTGCTTTAGAGTAGTATTAATTTCCAGCACTCTATTAATACCGTACAGGTTATCAATGTGGTCTGATTCGAGCGTATCTACAACCTTTGTACTCTCGGTGACCGTTATCTTTACGATTTGTGTGAGTCATGATAATGATTTAGTCGTAGATGCTAGATATCACGAAAGACAATTGGATGCTAGGCCTTTTATTTACAAAAATATGCTGTTCAACGACAAAACGATGTATGCTTATTTATTTAGTTGAATAAGAAGTGACAAATATTTCGCATCAAAGAGGTAACAAGGTGAAACGTTGACTTGCTTGATCGTGACATCGGAATAATTGTAATGGATTGTTGTTGACTATTTGACCATTGGGTACATCTAAACATTTGCCCATAACATGGATACGATTTGCTCCGTCAATTGTGAAAACTTGATTTTCCTGGGCAGAACGACAGTGAAATAGTTGTATAGATTGATGATCAACGGCTCTCGAATCAGGGATATCCAAACATTTGCCCATGATACGAATTGAACCATCGTGATTTAATTCAAATTGTTGATTTTCTCTTCCGTGACACCGGAATAATTGAATTTGGGCGTGGAGGACAGCATCACCGCCAGCAATATCGAGACATTTGCCAGTTGTTGTGTTTCCACCAACGACAATCAGGAAACGTTTAGATGCTACAAGACAGACGCGCACAGAGGATTAAATCGACACTGACGAAATACTTCACATTTAAGACTTTAGTTGGTGGAGTATTAAAGCATACAGTTCGGTCAACGCAACTGCTGGAATTCTGCCATTTCCACGTAGAAAACACCTACGATTCTTTTCTGTCAAAAGAGATTATTCTATGGATCTTTGATTACACATAACTCAATGGTTGTGTACGAGCTAGATTTCTACTTTCCTTAGAGTCATCAATCGTTAGAACAAAAATATTCCGTTTCAATCGAGAGCCATTCAAAAGCTGCTGGTAGCCTTTCTTTGCGTATTATCTTCAAACAATTTAAATTTTCTCTTAAATGTAGAGCACGTGAGTGATGCACCATATTATGTGCTTTGTTTACATACAACCATCAACTAATTGACAAGATCTACTTGTCTAATCATAGGTATTAGCTTTTCCCCTCGCATAATTGAATCTCATCATATGTGACTATTTCGATTAGTTTCAAGTTCAAAATAAAACTCTCTGGGTATCACACAAGCAAGTGCTGTTTTGTTTAGAAGTCAATATTGTGTCGGCTAATAAGAAAAAGCAAAATCAACAGACCTTGAACTGACGGCCATTCACATACATGACTGCTCTGGTCCCAAACTAATCCTGATGGGCAAGGCATCAAAAATGCAGTTCCAGATGCACATTGATAGTATGAATGCTTATCTTCTGAATTCAAAAACAAACCATCAGCTGGACATACAAATCCAAGAGCCATCGATTTTAACGAAACACATAAAAGTACGGCGATCAATATGCCTTTCATTGTAGGAATTTCTATGTCAATGATAACGGTATGTACGGGCAATAAAATACTTCTTATTTATATATAAAATCTATTTTGTAATTAGGCAAATACGCGAATATTCTTATCTGAGTATTGTATCAAATAATATTGACTTATTTGATCGTTTTCTTTCAAGCTGGTCCGCATAGTAGAAAATAAAGCTAATCCTTCTCTAATACATTAGTGGTATCATGCCATATGACTACAGACAAACCAGAGTGCATCGGCCATTGTAATATTATCTGGTATATTTTTGTTGTTTCTATCATTATAGTGCATTTATTTCACTCAAACTTTGCCAAGTATAGATAAAGCAAAAATTGCAAGTCATCGAGCGACTGCGAATTCAGAGAAAATTTTATATATTCTGATGGTTTATCAATCTATGCAGTCTTGCTTTTAAGTTTTTTTCGATACCGAAATTCATGGCAGCATAGAGCAGATTTTGACCGAAAGAAAGTTTTTACTCGTAAATCGATGCTTCAGAACAAAATTGGAGATTCTGCTGATCAAATTTTTGAAAAAAGAATATCTTTCTTTAACTTTAAAGGTGCGTGCTGGAGATTAATAGCCAATGCAATCTAATTTTAAATGGTTGTTCAACGAAGTGCATTTTTCACTGTAACAAATATATTCAGACTACTTTCAAACATTGGTTTGGTTCGAACACTTTTTATCAACTTTTCCAGCAATCCAATTGAAAACTTCTTTTGCTCAAATGAGTCTTGCCCGTCTTTGTGAAGTTATTCAGTGCTCGCAATCGAAACAGAATAAACAACATATCTATATGAAACAGTTCGAAAATATCACGTTCTGATATTTGCTTAGATTAACTCGATAGAAATAATCGAATATATCATTGCTTTTGATTGGTAAACTCTTCATATATATGATGTACTAACGTAAGATATATTCCCAATGAACGGATTTATATGTTTAGTTTCGATTTTTTTACAGATGGCGTGAACGTCGTACAAGAGAAATTTCGCTCTTAGTGTTCATATCTAATTTGATTTTCAGATGACCTATGCAACCTGAAAATGATGAAAAATCGGCAGCAATTCACGAGATATTTCTTATCAAAAAACACAGTGTCAAAACATTGAGTTCCATCGAGGCGAAACACATATGCTTCCACAGTAGATATATGGATCGATCAGGTTTCTTCGTTGTTCAATCATCTGCAAGCAAAACTAAAGATCACGAGATTGATCTTGTTGACTGTTCGATAGATTTAGATTCACTTTAGAAACTGCATCTTCTAGAAAACTTATTTTCGCTATTGATTTTGTTTTGTGTAATGTGTTTCTCTGATTGTAATCAGCATATCATTTGCATGCTCGATCGTTGCGAACGAATCAAATAGAATCCTTTGATGCTCACTCCATTTTTTTTCTGTAATCAGAAGAGTTTTATTTAAATGATCCAATAAAAACAAAAACTCGAACAATGCAGCTTTTGTTTTGTTATTTACAATACGATTGTTGAATTTTTTGTTCTACTTTTCAAGACATAGAAATAATTTCATCCAATTGAATATTGCAATATCTAACTTGTCTCGTACAAAAGCTACCCAAAATAAAAAAAAAAATGATTGAAAGGTGGAGAACATAGTCTGCTATTGTTCGATATTGCCAAGGTTTCTTTAATTCTACTTACAAATAATAACAGAGATCGATGTATTTCAATCATCTCGAAAACAAAATCGACATAAGAGAGAGAATAATTCAATCTGTTTCAGTGAACAAAAGCATAAAGTATCGGAATAAACCTAAATTCAAGTAGAATTCCATCTATGCGCGCGTCTTATATTTCCAGAAACGTCTATTGTGAAGATGCATACCAGGTACTTATAGACTCGACAACATTTTCAAATTGTTGATTAAGATTCATTTTCATTGCAGTAAATTTCAGAAAGTAAAATTTTATTTCTCTAGATGAGACCTGAGAACAGGATTGGAAAGCGCGAACATTTGTATGTCCCGTCACGTACGCATTCATTACGGACAGTTGAACCTACCATAAGTCCTTATGCTTCATCGATGAATCCATCATATCATAGACAATGGAACTCATCATTTACAAACGTGAGCAAGTGAGTAACATTGATCAGTTCTAGCTTCATCTATTAACTGATGAAATGCACGAGAATACGTGCAAGATATCGTGTTAGAATCATGGATATTTCTCCTTTCTTTTTAGAGGGNGTCACGTACGCATTCATTACGGACAGTTGAACCTACCATAAGTCCTTATGCTTCATCGATGAATCCATCATATCATAGACAATGGAACTCATCATTTACAAACGTGAGCAAGTGAGTAACATTGATCAGTTCTAGCTTCATCTATTAACTGATGAAATGCACGAGAATACGTGCAAGATATCGTGTTAGAATCATGGATATTTCTCCTTTCTTTTTAGAGGGATGTTTAAAGATACTGCCGAGCCTAAGAGTAGTCCATTATTCATTGGTATCATTTCAGGCGTTGCTGCATTGTTGGCAGCAATATTTGCAATGGCTATATATGGAGCGGTTGCTTTAAGCACACCTCAATCAACAAATACGACCACTGTTATAGGTAAAGACGTTTATTTGAAACTTACATTGAAAGCGAGAAGATTCTTCAAGAGTCTTCGGGTTTATCTGTTAAATAGAAGTTGGTTTCAGTGAGAATGAAATAATCATTTAGCGTAGTTACTCATGGATCTTTCCTTCAAAAACATGATTGAATGTTTTTTTTTACATACCTATATAAAACTAAAAGTTAAATTACATTCAGTCTTTAGAACATTTGACTCATATCAAGTTAACAGTAAATACGGCTGTACACTGATGTGTAGAACGGCAAATCGAATAGGATTAAAGTACGTAGTCTACAATGAATGCAAACAAAATAGTTTTGAGGGCGTATTGAGGAGGAAAAAAGTTCTGTGTCTCAGAAATCGATTTCCTGCAATTGAAAACCATTTTAAGTATTGGGCAAAC
This sequence comes from Rotaria socialis, assembly GCA_905331475.1. Taxonomy (NCBI): domain Eukaryota; kingdom Metazoa; phylum Rotifera; class Eurotatoria; order Philodinida; family Philodinidae; genus Rotaria; species Rotaria socialis. The sequence goes on from CAJNYU010000321.1 coordinate 57,319, forward strand.
TTTCATAATTTCTTAACAACTGTTGTCATTGTTTCAGATTTTCCAATTGGAGCAACTCTCATGTACGCCGGAAGTGCATCAGCACTAGCCGATCAGAATAGTCGATGGTTATTTTGTAACGGTTCTGAAGTATCACGAACAACTTACCGAACATTATTTTCTGTGATTGGTATTACCTACGGAGTTGGTAATGGTATAGATACATTTAATTTACCTGATTTTCGTTCTCAATTTCCGTTGGGTGCCAATGAAACGAACGATACGCATCTGGCAATGGGTGGTAGCGCATCGCATACGATAACAGTAACCGAGTTGCCTGCACATACCCATGACCAAGGTACACTACTAACGCAAACCGATGGCGCACATACACATGGATATTCAGATCCAGGCCACAGTCACACTGGAGCAACAACTGGCGTATGGATTCCTACGTATGGCTATGGAATTCCATGGACTGGCCAATGGGGCTTTACCGCGTTGTCCAATCATTTGCATGGAATTTATGCTGATGTCACTGGTATCACTATACAATCGAGTGGAAGTCATACGCATATAATCAGTGGATCTACAGGTTCAGAAGGGCAGGGTCAACCGATAAATGCATTGCCACCCTATCAAACTGTTCATTACATAATTAGAGTATGAAAATTGACAGATTTTTCTGGCTCAACATGAGACTATCGATTGAACTATTGTCTCTTTACAAGTCTATTGTTTCGTCTTAAGAAAAACGAAGAGTTTTTGTCTACATTTCTAAGATGCTTCAGAAATGCATGTATGAACTGCAACTTTTTTTAGTATGATTCAGAGTTTTGCTGCGAGAAATGGATACTTTGCTTTCGTGTTCATCGATTTAGGACGACTTTAAGATGGCAATGGTTAATGCATTTCCTGTAAAGTGCAGAGATAGGATATGAATAATTTTCAACATCTATCCAAACTTTTTTGAACATTTGCGATGTAAAATTTCATTAGAAAATCGATTGCTAACCGTACACCTGATGATATTGGAAACTGTGTTTCTACGAATTCGATACGTTAACATCTTGTTTAAACTTGTACCAATCTTTTTTTTTTAGAAGATATTTCCATTTATTGATTTGCTTCTTTCAATTCAGCAATAAACAATAATATGATATACAATTAAAAACAAAAAGAAAATTTAAACTGTTGAAGTCAAGTGGACGGATAATGCATCGAAACAGAAGAAAACCGGCGATGCATACAGAAATAAATCATGATTACACCTGAGACAAAACAAAGAAACATATATCTACCAATCTATCAAGGAGAAGAAGTAATTCAATGAATAAGAATCTATCGTATGAGAGAGAGAGAGAGAGAGAGAAAAAAAAATATATATATATATATGTATATTACGTATTAACAAAAAACAATCGAAAAGCCAAACGAAAAAAAGTGCACAGTGATTTATTTTCCTGTTTTCTTATTTTGCTGTTGTTGTGATTGTGTAGTGAATAGTTTTAAACTATGACGTACAAATTTTTTAATGCCACTATGTGATGGTGTCTGTGTTTGCTGTTGCTGATGTTGATACTGTTGCTGGTGCTGCTGTTGTTGTTGCTGTTGCTGTTGCTGTTGTGGCCATGTTAATTCATCGTCATCTTCGCCATCTTCTTGCTGTTCATTAATAATCGTTCGTGCAGTAGCATAATGTATTGCTTGCTGATTGTCAGGCGTTTTTAATTTCGAACGATTATGATCGGGCAATGAATTTGTTTTCTGTTCAAATTGTTTTGCTAGCGCACGAACATTCGGCTGCTGATGTTGCCTATCGTCAGTTTCATTTTCGCATAATGTTATTGTAGCATCATCATCGTCTTCGCCAACGCCGCTATTCAACTCAGATTTTTGATCTTGTCGATCATCGTGACGATGTACAGCTGACATAATATCGTCTTCACTTCGATACATTTTCATTTTAAAATTTCTATGCGTTGGACGTTGAAATTTATGTGTGCGTGGCGATAGAACAGTGGGTGTTGCCGAATTTTGACTAGCTAATAATATGGTTGATGCTGATTTTGGTCGGCGATCACTATCAAGTGTGATATGACAATGTGGAGCTAATGGCGCAGCTTGTTTGTGCATTGCTGGTGTCATATGAAGACATTCAGTTGATTTTCTTAATGGCGTAAAATTATTTTCTGTAGTTTTAGATTTTGTTAGAGTTGTTGATGTAGAAGAATCATAGACCATTGTACGACGCTGTGGAGTTACTAATGACGAATTTGATGACATTGTTGAATAGATGGACGATGTTGTCGATGATGATGAACTTAATGAATCTAAGCAATCTTGAGCCATTTGAGATAGAAGACGATCTAATTCGAATACATGCATATCGATAGTTGTATCTGGCCTAGATTTATTTTAAAAAAACAAAATAATATTTACATTCCAATGAAAATATTTTCACTTACACTCCTTGACTTTTCATCGCTTGTGTCATTTTCTCAAAAAGTTCACGACGAATTTCTTTAATCATTGAATTACGACTTCGAGCTAGTTCAGTTTGGATTTGTTTTTTTATTGAGATTTCGAGATTGTCCATATAATGAGCTATTCCCACTTGAATAAGAAATGAAAACGAATTATCGGATTAATTAGTATGATACAAAAACGAATTCTCATAAGCAAAATTAAGATGCATTAGTTATGTACGAAATTAAGATTTTTCAAAATTAGGAGAAAAGCTTTCCGATAGAGATAATATTTCATAGAAGTTTATAAGAAAAATTACTGTATGACTTAGAATGACAGTTTCGGTTTCGAAAAGAATTGTCTCGCCGTATGTATTGACGTTAATTGCCGCTATAAACTACTGAATACGAGTATTGTTTTCGAAAAATCTTATATCGTACATGTCTATGAACAAAAATAATATACCTCGATGGTGAACATCAAAAATCATCTTGCATGTAAGTCGTAAGAGAGCAAGCATTTCAATTGTAAACAATTCTAGAATGGATGCAGCAAATAAATAATATGTACATGCAATGAACGTGTATCTATCCGTTGGCTTAACCTCATGCAATGTGTAAATATATGAATAAACGGATATTGTTTTTCTTTTCTATTAGGTAAATAGCATAGAGCAATAGATTCAATGTCGAGCAAAAATGTACGTGCATTCTTTTTTTTTGTTGTTGTTTTAAACGGTATCTACCTCTCTCTTACTTGAACAATCGATGAGCTCTTTTTCAATATAGGATTGTTACCTCGCAATTTTTCAACTGTTGCCATATAATCGGATTTAATTTCATTTATTGATATATCTGTCTGAAATAGAAAAGAAACAAGATAGTTTATAGACGAGTAGGAAAAAATGTAAAATACTTGAACATATTCGGGGACACAAATTGAACGTGCTGAAGCACGTTTTTGAGCAGACAAACGTTCTTGATGAAGTTCACGTTTTATTTCATCCATAACTATTGTATGTTGTTTAATCATCTCGGCTATTTTCTTTTGTAATGAAGAAATCGTTTGTTGATATTCACTTTCTTGTTTAGCGTGCACTGCTCGTTCCTGATTCAGTCTATAAATAGGAATTGTTAGGACGTGTTCTGCTGACGCTCATGATCCTGGATCATATTTATTTGATAGATTCCTCCAGAAATGCATATGGTATCTGAATCTGAGGTGGGCAAACTACTCGAAGTACTCGTGCTTGGAAATTTTATTTTCCGAATTCGAGATAAAGCATTTATCTCTTTGTATTTTTCAACAAAGTTGGCTGCACAACAAAGCACGCCACTGATATCTTCTCTTGCCGATCGGCGCAAATATGTTTGAAAATTTGTACAACGTATAGTCGTGTAATAATCGCCATATGCCAGTCGATTTTCTTTCTTCGTTTCATATAAATATATTTAGTCGTTGCAGAGCATTAAGCCCAGGGATGCCGCGACAGTGGAAGGATGGAGATCTCCCGTATTCGAAAAATTGTCTTGCATTGTGTTTCACAAAATGAAACTTATACTACACCAATCTCAAAATTCGAAAGATCTGGCAACGTTGGTTACTCCGCCTCCAACATTTTTGATAAATAGAATTTTATAAGTTACGGGGGGGGGGGGGGGGGGGGGGGGGGGGGGGGGGGGGGGGGGGGGG
>CAJNYU010000321.1:61468-76878 GCA_905331475.1 Rotaria socialis
AAATACAACTTTATAAGCCACCCCCCCCCCCCCCCAGTATTTGGTTGCTTGGGACACTCCTGATTAAGTGTATATTTTTACAAACTAGTTTGAAAACTTCTAGTCTTACTGATACAATAATTAGTATGGGTAATCGTACTCCCCGCTCTGTGATCATAATTTGAAAGTCAAAATTAAAATCTAGTACGTCGTCTATCAAGAATTACGACTAAAAAGTCAGATACTCCGTATCCCTTGCATAGTGAAATAGAAATCGTTTTCGACATACGTGTCATTCGTTTGCTCAAGCAATTTAACAAGATGATCAACACGATTTTGTAAATTTTCTTGTCTATTTCTATTATCTTGTTCGAGAGTATATTTTTCTTTGATTTTGTTGATTTCATCAAAATGACTTATTTTTAGTTGCTCCATAGTTTGTTGTGACTCGCTCAGTTGTTGTTTTAATTGTTCACCACGTGTTTGTAAACGAGTTTGTTCATGTTGAAATTCATTGATAACATTATTATATCCATCGTCTAAATCTTTTTTCATAATTTGCATTTGTTTCTGATGTGAGTCAATAAGTTTAGCTTGACTTTGACTTAATTCAATATTTTCACGATATAGTCGATCGATTTCTGCTCTATACATTTTTTTCACTTCTTCAATATCTTGCACTAAAGTATTCGATTGATTATTAGGCATGAGAGTTTTTTGTTTTTCGAAATCATTTGTTAATTGTTGCCGTAGTTGATTCATGTCGTGTTGATATTGTTTATGATCGCGTTCATAACGACGATTATATTCCTGTTCAAGACTGATTTTTATTTTTTCGATTTCTTGTTCTAAATGAGAATCAGCTAAATTAAGTGCCCGATTGGCTTCTTGTAAACGTTGTTCATATTGAGTTTTTTCTGTTTCGAGTGCCGCTAATTTTTCACATGTGATTTCTTTTTCCTATGGGGAAACAAATTATACAAAACGGTTATAGATTTTCTTTACAAAGTACTGAAGGGTATAAGTAAGACGCGAAAGAGCTGACAATGTTTCGGCTCGTTCTATGGCAAACATCGTTCACCAGAGTAGTAAACCCCTTACCTGTATATCTTTTGATCTTGTTTGATTTAATTCTAAAACTTGTTGTTCATACTGTTGAACTTGTTTTTGTAAATTATTTATTGTTGGCTCATTTTGTGATGAACGTTCTTTGAAGAGTTGAAAAGATTTTTCTAATGCATCGAATTGTATTTTCAACTGATTGAATTCATTTTCTTTGTTTGTTAACATTTCCCGCGTTAATCTCAAATCCATTTTATTTGTATCACGTTGCTGAGTTATTTTTTGTAAATTACTTTCTAATTTCAAACGATATTCTTCATATTGACTAACAGCATTTTCATAATTGTTTATACGAGTTTGTAAAGCTTCAACAGTTTGTTTTAAATCTATTTGAACGTCATCTGTTTGTCTGGTGGAATGATTTAATTCATCTTTTTGTTTTTCTATTAGTTCATTCAATAGGACGATTTCATTCGATAATTGCTCTTCAGTTTTTTCGTAGGTCTCTTGCAATTGATTTTTTTCCCGATCCAGTTTTTCTATTGTTTGTAGAAAATTTTGATTTTCATCTTCTAGTGTTTTACAATTAACTAGCAATTCTTTTTGTTTTAAATTCAAATCCGAATAATCATGTTTCAGTTGTTCGAATTCTTTTTCAACGTAAACTAAACGACTGTGTGCATCATCTAAATGAAATTATTAATAAAAAAAATTGTTTGTTTTACAAAAAAATCATGTTATTCAACTTCCAGCCTATATTACAGTATGTTTTATCGTATGCTTAGTTGATGTGGAACATTAATTTACCGAGAATGCTGTGTTCAAGCGGAAACCCAACTTTTTTTGAATTGTTGACTAGGATTTTTCGCTATCTCTGTTGTCACGTTCTACATATCGTGTCTTGATTTATATGGTTTCAACTGAATAGCAAGCGTTGCTATTGTTAGAAACGAGACACCCTGATATGAATAATGAACAAATAGAACGTTTGTATCGAATTTCGAGGGTTTCATCAAATTTATATGTGATAGTCAAAAATTGAGTAGTATCGATTTGAATACTGTTGAAAGGCTACTGTTTCAAACAAACATCTCCTAGCATGACGTTTAGTTTTTCGAGGTTTTCAATGCAGCATCGTGTAAGAAAAATTGATTCTATAAACTTACCATTGGCTTTAAGTCGATCAAGTTCAATATTTAATTCATTAATCAGTTTTTCGTGATTGATTTTCATTCGTTCAATATCTTGATGGAATCCTTTTGCTTGTTGTTCTAAATCTTCATTATATTTTGCTTTGAGCATTTCAGCGTCTTGTTCAACATTGTTTTTAAAAGATAAATTTTTATCGTTATATTCTTTATCAAGTGTTCGACGTAAATCATCTAACTTGACTTTTATTTCATGTTCGAATTTCGCTCGAAGATTATCTTCAATGAGATTTTTCTCGTGGCAAACATCTTAATGAAACAAAACAAAAATCAGAATTTGAAACTGCGATTTTTTTATTCTATAAATATCAATACGGGGATTCTGCAGTCGAACTGTATCGAGCGATCGGCAATTCATTAATGTTCATCCGCGTACATATCAGAGTACTTTTAGTTCGTCTCTCTCAGGGGAAAAAGCCCGCATTAATTTCATACCGATATAAAGTTGTTTTGTTTTATCTAAATCAACAATATCTTCACGCAATTGTTCGATAATTGTTTGCAGTTCATGTTTGTCATAGTCAGATTTTTCTTGTTGGTTGGCATAATCTTTTTTGAGTTTTTCAATTTCAGTTGTTAGACTATGTATTTGTTCCATATGAATACTGTTCGTAATAATTGTCTCATCGGAGCTAATCGTGTCTTTGTGTGACAGTTCATGAATTTGACGTTGCAATTCTTCATTGATTTGAATAAGATTTCTTTCGTTCGATGCAAATTCATCAATACGTTCTTTTAAATTATGATTTTCGTTCAGTAAAGATTCATTTGGATCATCGAGACTCGTTGAATTGTGTGGCACAACTTGACGGTTCATACTAAATCGAAAATTATTAGAGAAAATACTTGTCTTTTTATTCTATCAAACCTTGATAATTCATTAACAGAAATACTTGATATACCAAACAAATCCTTATTAACTTCATGTTCTGATACTCCAAGACGTTCGCGTAATGTTCGAATTTCAGCCTAGATTAAATTGGAAAAAAAGTAGAAAAATTACCAATTCGAAGTAAAAATTAGAGAATGTCATAAGCATCGAGTTACCGATTGCGCCACTTAAAACTAAAATTTTCAGGATTTTACTTTTAATTAACTGAATGCAACCTACCCATGTAGTCATCATCATCATGATAGCACTATATTATCATCACTGCTCTTCTTTGTTTTTCGTTCGTTTTGTTATCTTACATATTAAAGAAAAAGCAGATAAAGAAAAGGTAACTACAAGTTTGCGGTTATTTTTCACGAAAATCAAAAGAAGTTGGTAAATTTATTTTCATAGATAATCAGGTATGGCGTTCGTAGAATGCTAAGAAGTTTTGAATTACCTGTAATTCTTGGCAAGTATTTTCGATTTTTTCTCTATCTTCAGTCATACGATTTAATTGTCGTTTTGTTTCTGTTTGATTAAATGTATCCATTGATTTCGTAGTTAACAAATCAGTATATTGTCGTTGACAATCATGCAATTGTTGATTTAAATGACTGATTGTTTCCATTCTTTCGAAGATGGCCTAGAATTATAAAACAAAATCTACGTATTCAATTCGTTTGTTTAATTATTACTTTTTCATTATTTTTACAAGCAGTTTCTAATTGAATACGAAATTCATCAACTTCAATCGTCTAAATATTCGCGAGGAAAAAATCTTGTTTTCAATGAATAATTGTTTTCTTAATTCAAACCTTTTCTTGTAAATTCATTTGTGTAATTTGCAATTTTTCATTCATATTTATCATTTCTTGCTCGTGTTTTTCACGTGTACTTGCTAAAATCATTTCACAATCTTGTTGAGTACGCGCAATAGATTCGAATCTTTGTAGTTCATTAACTTTTCTATGCAGTGAATCGATTAATGATTCTGCATCATCTAATTTCTTTTCGAGCTATACAAGAAAAAAACATTTCATTTTTATTTTTTTTACCGAAAATTGATTTTACTTGAGTTTTATTTCCTTCCAGTTGTTGAATTCTTAATTCTGCATCTTTCGTTGTCCGTTGTAATTGATTGTTAGTTTCAATTAACTCTTCGCATTGTCTTGTTATTGATTGATAACGTTGTTCACAATCATATTTAGCTCCTGGTAAAACAACAAAAATAGATCATTTAAAAACGCCCAATGCGGCATTCTATGTTTACTTTCGCTTAATTCAATTTTATGTTTAAGAACACGTAGATCACTAGTATATTTTTCATGATATTCGGTACAACGATTTTCCAGTTCAGTAATTTTTCGTTCTTTCACATTGCATAAAATACGAAATTTATTCAATTGATTCTGCAGATCAGATGAGTTGCTGGACGAAGTTTGATACATAAATTGTGCTTGCATAGGATCGATTAAATCGATTGTTGGCAAAGAATCAAAGTATTGAATACCTGTCGATACTGAGTTATTATTATTATTATTATTATTCGTTTGACGATTAGGATTTTGATAATGAACTAGAGCAGAATTTTTTGAGCTAAATTGAATTTCTTGTTCAGTATTATTATGTTCATCGAATTGCTGATATCGTGGATATGTATATTGATTATGATCATCAAACTAGGCGAAAGAGATGAGACGAGATAAAAAAAAAAAGAACAAAGGTAGATGCTGAAACATACTCGACGAACATCTGTTGATGCTGACGGTGGAACTAATGGCGGAGGAGTAGAGACAGCTGGAGTAGAATATAATGGCTGTTGAAATAAATGATTCCGACGATGCATTCTTAATTAATGAGAGAATATATATTTCTAAATGTTTTTATTCATTTTAGTACATATTTTAATGATTGTTAATATTTCTATTTTTTGGAATACAAATCATCTGTCTACCTCGTTTTTCTTTTTACAAACTGCAAAACTAAGGTCTTACTCATGCTGCTGCTGTTGTTGTTGTTGTTGAACATAATGTTCATTAGCATTATTGTTATTATTATTTGTATTTAATAGTTCGTGTTCATTATTAACTTGATGACTCGAATTAGACGTATCTAATGATTCATTATCATCGTCGTCGTCATCGTCATCTTCTTCTTCTTCTTCATCACCATCCGAGGGCTCTTCATGTCCTTCAAAAGCAGCCATAATTAATTCAACGATCTGTTTAAGAAAAAGACAAGACTAGGATATTTTGACATGAAAATTTTAATAAACGAACTTCATTTTGATTTGTTTGTTCATGAACAATATCTTCATGGTCTTCTTCATCGAAATCATTTTCATTCAGACCGATTGAATCCGGTAAAAACATACTAACACCCGAATTAAATTCCATCTTTAATTCTTCTTTTATGATTCAACTTCTAGCACCATTAAATCTTTTTCTTTCCTTTCTTAACCGCAATTCTTCTCATTAAATTTTCTTGTCTGACCCTGTTTCTATAGTTACCGTCAATGGATAGAGGAATGAATGTTTTTCCGGTAATTCAAAAAAAACAATAAAATTCTTTTATTTATTAAATACAATATGATATAATTTCAGATTAAAAAAAAGATGACGACATCTATATATTTGATACATGGTGGCGCTATGCAACATATATATTATCATAATCGGCTTTGTACAATATATGATAACACTATCGTAAATGGATGATGTGTTTGAGTATGTTCGAGACAATTAAGATAGTACAAAACAATTGATTCACTCGCAGTTTTAAACTTAGCAAAAATACCGTAAACTATTTAGAATGTATTTAAGAATTCGTTTTTACTGATGAGCCTATATACATGGTTATCACAATAATGGCATTTTGTTCGAACCAAGAAAAACCGTTTCAATAACACAACGATGAGTGGCGATACGAATATAGTTGCTAATTTATATTTTCTCGCTTTATTTTTATTCTATTTCGAAATACAGAAAATGTTTTTTGTTAAAAAAATGCTTTGTATTTCTCTTTCCTCGCATGAAAGAAAAAAAAATCTGGTCCCTATGAGGATCGAACTCATGACCTCCGCGTTATTAGCACGGCGCTCTAACCAGCTGAGCTAAGGGACCGATATCAGATTGCAGGAAAAATTATATGCTATTATGGATGATAGCCTTGATGATATTGTACGCGTGAGATACTTGTCTCTCGTTATGGCAGTTCGATACGATCCTTCAGTCTTCATTTTCATGTTTTTGTTCAAAAATCTGCATAAAAATCTTGGACGAGAAATGTATCTTATGAAACGTTTTTTTAACGCTTGCAATCCAAGACAATGTACATATAAATATCATCATAGAGTTAGTAATAACAGAGTTTTGGTTGAAGAAATATTGGCACCACTCGCGTAGATCAACGCGACATTTCTCTCGAAAGTTCTGTTTTATTCTAATGATTTAGTTGAACATTGTTAGGTTACCGTTCTATAGCCAATAGTCATGCTAAGAAAAAGTTCATCTTCACTCATCAACCAACAACGTCGACTAGTGTCCTCTCTGAGTCATATCTAACACCGTGTGATATTGAGTTACTGATAAAAAAAAAAGAAGAGAAAAGACAATAGTATATCCTATCGTAAAGAGCGAACAGGTAGAACGATAAACGACACACGTATCACTTTTATATTGATATCATAAGACGAGTTGATTCGACCTTCGAAGCTCATTTTACTTCAAATCAAATCGTCATCAATAAAAATCGATTTCCTATGGCCTATCAGTTATCAGACAGAAAACCATCATTCATTATAAACGCAGATGAAAATAAAGAAAGTACAACACTTATTTGTTTCGATCCAAATATAGAACAACTTGAAAATTCTGAAAAATCGAAAGAACAACTTCGTATTATTAATAATTATGTTATTTATTCATTTGATATAGAGCAATGCATTCGACAAATTGAATTAATTAATGAAGAAAAAATCTTGTTAATAACATCAGGATTGAAAGCATCGCAAATATTACCAAGAATTAGCTCTTTCCAACAAATCGATTCAATTTTTATCTTCAGTCAAGATAACCAACAATATGATCATCTATTGAGTGAATACCCAAAGTTACTTGGTAGTTATGTTAATTTTGATGATTTATGCAAATCAATAAAACAACAAATCGATCGTGTTAATAACGAAATCGAATCATTTTGTTTTTTTGATCAATATCAAATATTAACGAAAGCTCTATCTCCAGAATCTGCAAAATTTCTATGGGCTCAATTATTTCACTATCTTATTGTTCAGCTTCCACAAAATCAACAAGCAAAACGAAAGTCAATTCAATTATGTAAAGATTATTATCGTGGAAATACAAAAGAAACTAAATTGATTCGGGAATTCGAAGAACATTACCAATCGGAAGATGCTATTCGTTGGTATTTAAAAGAATCGTTTGTTAGAAAACTCATTCATAAGGCATTGAAAGTCGGTGATATTAATTTCCTATATCAATTTCGATTTTTTATTGCTGATCTCACTGAAAATCTTCAACGTCAACAACAGAAGATTTTACAGTCGGATGAAACTATTTTAAATGTTTATCGAGGCATTAAACTTGATAAGGAAGAATTTAATAAAATTAAACATAATCAAGGTAAACTTATTTCAACAAATGGATATTTATTAACTACTCGACAGATGGAAGCCGCCGCAGATTGTGCTAAACGACCGGCACGAAAAACCGATATGATTTCTGTTCTTTTGCATATTCAATGTGATATTAAATCAATGGATAAAAATATTCTTTTCGGTAATATCGATCAATTAAGTGACGATCACGATGAACACGAAGTACTATTCGATTTCAATACGTGCTTCGAAATTGAGTCTATTGACGATTGTGATTCGTTGAAAATAATCAAAATGAATCTTTCCGATCAAGGACAAATGGCTATGAGACATTTTATTGAATTAAAACAACGTCAAACAGAAGAAATGAATCTTACGATTATTGTCGGACGGTTATTGTGTAGTTTAGGCGAATATGAAAAATCAAAACGATATTTTCAACAATTATTCAATGATGCAAATGATGAAGATCGTGCTTGGATTGAATTTAATATTGGTCGTGTTCTTGCTTTAAATAAAGAATCGAATGAAGCTAGAATATATTATAATCATGCGTACGAACGAATGATGAATTATAAACCAGCACGAGTACTAGAATCAGCTCATGTTTTGAATAATATTGGTTGTCTATTGGCTAATCAGGAAAAGTACGATGAAGCTATCGATTATCATCAACGAGCATTGGAAATTCGAGAAAAATTTTATCCACCGGGACACATCGATATTGCTCAAAGTCTCTATAATATTGGTCTTATTCTTGATAATCAAGGAAAATATGACGATTCTCTTGAATACTATCAAACAGCACTGAAAATTCAAGAGAAATGTTACCCGTCTGTTCATCCGCATATTTACAGAAGTCTGAATAGCATCGGTATTATTCTCTATCGACAAGGAAAGTACGAACAAGCTCTCGACTATTATAAACATGCATTAAAAATTGAAGAGAGCTTGTATCCGTCTGGTCATGATGATCTTACCTATACACTTAACAATATCGGTATTATTCTTCGTAATAAAGGTATGCACGATGAAGCTCTTCAATATTGTCGACGAGCATTGGATATCGAAGAAAAACTTTATCCATCTGGCCATTCGAATATTGCTAAAAGTCTTGGCAATATCGGCAATATTCTGTCCGATCAAGGGAAATCGAATGAAGCTCTCGATTATCATCAACGAGCATTGGCTATTCAAGAAAAATCTTATCCCTCTGGTCATGTCGATATTGGTCACAGTTTAAATAATATTGGCATATGTTATGAAAATTTGAACAAGGAAAAAATGGCACTTCACTATTATCAACATGCATTGACTATCTACGAAAAAGTTCTTCCTCGCGATCATCCACGTCGCCAACGAACCGAACACAATATTCGTCGACTTACTCAAGACGATTAAATTTATTTTCTGATAAAGAGAAAAATAAAAAATCCTTAATATCAATAATGTTTATTTGTAATTCTAAATATTCTTTATTTAGCGTATTATCATTTTTATCTATGGAAGCTTTTTTGTTTTGTTTTTGTGAATATATTGGGATAGAAAATGAATTAGAAGAGATCGAAACCTTCGGTATGAAGAAGTTATTTTTATATATTTTTTTCTTCAAAAAATATCTTAGACGCTTTTGTTCTTTAATCAATATATTTTTTTTCCTGAAAATGACATCACTATTATGAATGATTCTACGATAGAGTGAGCAGGAAATTGTTTTTATAAGGAAATTATAATTGAATTTTTTGATAAAAGTATTATTATTTCCTTTATTCTTTTGTGTTGTTTATTAACATCATCATTTTTTTATCAACACTCATAAAATAATGAACCAAACTGATGTGTCTGATGAAGACAAACAAATTTCTATAGCGCTAGAATGCAAAAAATAAAGAGAAGGAAGACTGGCACAAACGTGATAGCAAAATTAGAACCAATGCGGAATACAATAGAGTTATATAAAAAAAAAGAAGAACAAACGAGCTTTCTATTTTATTAATGCATGCATGTGTGTGTCTATAGCCGGAATCTCGATCTGTTGAACACGCATTGACCAAATATATGCATTGTACTTAGTTTTCGCTGACGAATTACCTAGGGTTACCTCGCAATGTTGATAATGGCCTTTTGATTGCAGATTATTTCCCCCGATTAATCACTACCTGGCCATGAAGAGAATGAGTGAATCCAAAATAAGTTTACATTAGACATACAATTTTGCACTTCTATGTGATTCTCTTTTTCTATAAGCAACTATTTCTCTTCTATCATGATGATGACAGGGAGAGAGAGAGAGAGAGAGAGAGAGAGAAAATGAAGGAAAGGGAAATAAATAGATAGAACACCCTATCATATACATATATGAGCATCAAAATGATCTACAATCGGAAATGACACACTTAAAAAAATTACTTTTTTTTCCTTCTTTTACACATTACAGATTGTCTCTATCTATCTATCTCTTTCGTGATTGTCACTTTTTTTTCTACTATTTATGCAACATCAATTCTATTGAGTTTAACGGTGAGATTAAAAAGACGACCGTTTATTGTTAACATTATGGCTGATGTAGTTCATCGTATTAGCGAATTATCGCATACGCGTCACTCATGGTTTGGTTGTTCTGACGATGATGCATGTAATCGTCTAAACCATCGTCATACTGTTCTTATGTTATTGATATTTTCGGCCATCCTTACGTCACGTTTGTTTATTTCCGATGTAATTATTTGTTGGACACCCGGTGAATTTACAGGTAATTCACAGATTCATTAATACGTATAGAGAAAGATAAAGATCATGTGCCTGTAAGGATCAATGATGACTTCTATCATTGTGAGCACGAAGACATAGCATGACATTTTGAAAATTGCTTGGAGAATGCTATGAACTTCTCATGAAAAAATTTGATCTGTTTCTAGGGAATTTTGTTTCGTATACGCGTCATTATTGTTATGTAACCAATACTTATTATATATCCATGAATGAAACAATTCCAACATTAAGTAATTCTCATATGCGTCGTAAACGTTCAATTTATTATTATCAATGGTTGCCAATATTACTTGCCTTTCAATCGTTGCTATTTTTAATTCCACGTTTAATTTGGAGTAGTTTTAGTTCACGCTGTGGAATTAATTTACAGCATTGTTTATCACCGAAATTCGATTATCGAACAAGTCGCTATAGAGTTCATCATATAACAGCCATGCTTAATTTATTAGCACGTGCTAAACAACATGATTATAACCGTATATCAACGATTGAAAGCGTTGATAGCAGTGGTTTTACATCTAACATGCAATTCTTTAAAACATTTTGTATTCCATTTCTATTATTAAATGAAAATCCATTTCATGGTTATTATCTTGCAAATTTATTTCTTATTGTTAAAATACTTTTTCTAATTAATTCATCGTTACAATTATTTTTGTTAAATGCATTATTAACCAAAAATTCAATTCTCTACGGTGTTGAAGTTATTGAAAATTTTCGTCGTGGTGAATATATTGTTGGCTCAAGGATATTTCCATTGAGTGTCTATTGTGATTTTAATATTATTAAAATTGGTCAACCAACCGCTTATACAGTAAAATATATTATTAGAATAATATTGTTATTTATTTATTTATTTTAGGTTCAATGTTTATTACCGATGAATGTGTTTAATGAAAAAATCTTTACTATTATTTGGTTTTGGTTAGTTTTTTTAACGATAACAAATTTAAAAAGTGTTTTATTAACAATAATTCGTAGTAGTTTTCATCAATTTAATTATTCTTACATTGCGAACTATCTAGATTTATATTCGAAAAAAGAACGTTTTAAAAGGCATCTACTTGTTAAACGTTTTATATTTGATTATTTATCAGCCGATGGTATATTAATATTGAGATTAATATCGGAAAATATTAGTGATCTATTAACAAGTGAAGTTATTCATGAACTCTGGAATGAATATAAGAAACTATCGAATTTATCATCAACCAATCGTGAAAAATATCAACGATTAAAAGCTAGTGGTCAAACATCGACACACATTTTAACATCAAATAAAAATATTCATTATCGTCATTGATTCAAATAAAGAAATCTAAATATTTAACGAGTAGAATATTTGTGAAATAATGTTTCTATTAGAAACTATTAACGAGTACAGTTGTTTGTTAGATTGATAAACGTGATTTGTCTTAGTTGTGTTCAATCGTGCAACCTCCAACGCTGGATTGGGTGCGATGTTTTTAGTTAATTCGGCAATATTAGTATCATACAATTATTAAGAGAATAATGATTCTTTTAATAATTTTCACACTCTCAGTGGGCTTAGCCCAGAAAGTTCTCAAGATCAATTGAAAATTCTGCATTTCATCCATCTCTTGGAGTATAGTAGAAGATTGATTTCAGTTGAAAACTTTTTGATTAAATTTGACAAAGTGGTGAATGAAAATGTATGTTTAAAAATTAGTGCACTATTTACATAAAATAATAGCAAGTATCCAGATGAAAAAAATGAGGCAAAAATCAAATAAAATTGATCAACAAAACTCGGGGCTATGCCAGTACCTTGAACTCATTGCATAAAAATATCCTATGTTTTAAATAATGGACCGGTTTTAGCCCATGAAATATAACATCGAAAATCAATTATTTTGCTAACTGGTGCTTCTACTATCGGTTCAAATCAGGTAATTTTCATTATTGAGTAGTGATATATTTGTCTCCAAATGCTAAATGCGATATAAAACATTTATGCCTAAACAATGTATGCCATCATACATTTTCGACTACGCTCTACAAGATGCCAACATCAGTTTCTAAGAGTAATGCCTCTCGATTTCTTGCCGATATTTGGTTTGTGTATCAATACATACAAGTACATGCGGGTAAAAGCTAGTGGATCTTATTACATGCTAGTGCATTGTAGAAGATAGAAAATGATGTAAGTACAAGTTGTACCTGTATCCATGGATATATGATATTTTCGATTTTATTACAATAGAAAATTTCATGTTTATAAATAATTGAAATGTGCACAGCCGTCATGTAAGCGTTACAATCTTTCAAACTGGGACGACGCTGTAGGTATGTTATTGTTCTTTCTCACAGCCTGCATGACTTGTTTTTTCAACTCCTGAGGGTGTGGGTGTGAACTTGGGTATGAACCTGGGTGAAAGCCCCCAGGTCCAAACGGTACGGCGGGAAGCTGTTGGTTTCGGTGAAATTTCGACAAAAAAGATGGAAGCAGTATTCCGGGACCGGTTAGGGCTACCATTTACGGCTTTTTTCCTGCTGATTCCTGCAACCGGATGAAATACCAGGATATCGCCGCCGTTTTCGGCAAGGTTCCTGAGAAGGGTTCCGACGCCTTTTCACGGGAGCAGGATCCGAACTATATTCCTTCCGTTTCCGATTCGGTCGCAACGCCCAGATCCAACCGTTCTTTTTTTCTTTCTGACGGTTTAATCTCGCAACCGGAAACGATAGAATCTATTCGAAAACGTATTTCTTGTAACTACATGACTTTAATACATTACAATCGACCAATTGGATCGCTCTCTCAAAAAAATCTCTAGAATACAATTGTATATTCAATGTTCAAACGTATGGAATATTAAAACAAAAATTGCAATTCCATACAAGCATTGATAAAGATTTTGGCTCTCTTCAAAACAGCGAACTAAATTGGGCATGATAGTCATGCGAAAAGAAGTTTTAAGGAGTACGAAATTAACAGCAGTGTGAAAACAAGCAGACTGGATACAAAATACCACGTAAGAGATTGCACAACTCACAACCCACTGCTGAGAGCAATAGTTGAGTAGAGACCACGATAGACTATTGAATTGTGTCTTCAAATCGGAAGATATTATTTAGCTCGGATAATCCCACACGACAATGCACGATAACTAGGCAAACGGAACCACTACTGAGCTGATTTAAATTAATTTAATTGCCAGAGTTCAAAACACCATAAAAAACAATAAATTACACGTCCAATATCTGGAAAGTCTAGAAACCGACAAATTACTCAAATCTTATCATTTTAAAGGTCTTCAAGCACACCTGTCACAAATACGAACGGAAAGTGACAGGTAGGCACAGGAGCAGAAAAACCATTCTCTCTGAATCCAACCGAGTTAGATATGTCAAAAACGAAAGCGCTCAAAACAAAATTATTGAAATACTAAAGCCGTGTTCAAACTGACCTAGCGATACATGAACACTCTGAAGATCACCAATCTATCCACATGAGTGAGCATTCAAAGTTCCAACCCCATTTCTAATATTAATCGATGATAATTGAAAACAAGAATCGACATAGGACTTTGAACTTCTTGTAGATCTTCCTTGAGCAACATTTACAATCAGTGTTGTACTCTCCATCAGCAGAATATCATCTAATTAAGGTAAATAGAACAAATCAGCTTCAAAAATCTTTATTAGTAAAATCATGATTTCGAGGTTAAATCAAGCTTGAATTGCAGCTTTTCTTCGTGGAAAGATCTCTAGTGATTTTCGTAGATCATTCATATTTGTTTTAGGATGCAGAATGGTGCATTCCATTATGCTTCCGCTTTGTCCCATTAGTATCCTTTGCTTTTCCATTTTGGATATGAAGGTTTCCGCTGGCATTCCTGATTTCCTCCTCCCTGTTTCTCTAGGATCATTGTATGTTCCTTAGAGTTTCCTATGGCTGGATTTGCGAGGAAGTTAAAGGTTCAGGGTACGGTTTTTTTCCGGGTGGAATACTGCTTCCATTTCCTATTGTTTTTCCTGCAGGATCCGGCGGGAAATCACCAGAAAGAAGGTGTTTCCAGACCGATTCCGGAAGGATCTGGAGACCGGAATCATCGATCTGGCGTCATACGGGCGGGGGAACTTACACAGTTTAACTACTCGTGGGTCGGCGGGACGGGTGTCGGAAATTGGCGGGGCACGAAAATTCTCTGTCCCGCACATCACTTATGGAAGGTGTAACGATAAATATGGCCCTTGCTGGTTGATTTATTAAGACAAACTGGATAGAGGTGGAGTAGCTTAGCACCACTTTAGGCAATGATGTTTATTCGCTTCTTCACATATCCAGAGTGTAACAACTTTATACATACCACACGTATATATAGGAGAGAGATAGAAGAGAGACCGGAAAGGGATATATTATAACAATGGAAAGAGAACATAACGAAGAGGAAGGATAATCATCGAAGCGTGCCATCAATATCGGCACAGAAGGTTAATGTTTAGGTTGTAAATTACCCGATACTGCTAATGGTGCCATTCAAATTGAAGATACACAAGTTCATGAGCAACATGCAACTAAACATAATGGCTTNTCCAACATTACAATCTTATCATTCAATAATTCATGTGCAGGTATATATATATATATATATATACTTGAATTAGCATACGAACTTTTTTATTGGATCATTTAGTTTAATAAATCCATTGACTATCTTAATCCACGACCTGAATATATCCGTGTCATTATTATTGAATGGCCAACGAAATCTTCAATTCCAGTAGCACACATTGTTTCAGCAGATAACCAATATAGTTCACGCTTGCTCAACGCTCGACGTTGTGAAGGTTTACTATGTTTGTCAAGTAAAGCTGATGCTGATCTATTATTTTTTAATATAAAACAAGATGGTTATGATCAACAAGTTGA
>CAJNYU010000325.1:0-90773 GCA_905331475.1 Rotaria socialis
GTTTATATTAGCCTAGGAACAGTCCTTCTAGCTACCATTTAAGGCATTTTCGGGTAGTGAGAATCAGTTTCCATCAAGTGATTTCTGCACGCATGGTATATGGAAGACACCCATTTGTATTTTAGAATATATACATAGACATAAGGCTTACTGTATTATGGACTGCCGTCAAGACGCCGGTCTGATTTTTAATAGTATTATAAGTGTCTCTAATGTTGTAATTTAACTTTCTTCTCTATTTTTTACAATATTTTCCCCTGCTATGGGCTAGTCCAGGTGGGAGTAAATGAATAAACAGACTAGTCTAGACGGGTAAAAGGACGTACGGACTAGTCATAATGATGCTTCAGAATATATTGGACTAGTCTTGACGGATAAAAGGACAAACGGACTAGTCAGAACGATGCTCTGGAATAGCTTGGACCAGTCCAGACGGACTAGTCACAATAGATATGGAAGACGTATTAGACTAGACTTGACGGGTATAGCAGACTTTTTGGACTAGTCATGTCGCCCGTCCTCCCCCTATTTTTTTGCTCACTTGGGATAATGGCAAGCTTCTGTGATACAGGTGTGAACAGCGTTTAGTAAAGTAGCTTCTGTAGATGTTCGCCAAATGCGAGATTGTTGCTGTCAAATAGTATGGTTGTTTTTGAATCTTTGTACAAGTGTGTATATGTAACGTTTAAGATCAGTATGGTGGATCACTGCCACAAGATATGTCTTTTGAGTATGTTTTTATATTGTTGGAATAATTCGATAAAATTATGTTAAATCAAGCTCGCATCAAATTTAGCTTCGTTTTTGCCTTTTATGAGCATTCTGCATTTAATGACCAAACTCTCTCTGCGAGTGACACTTGATTATTGTTTTGCTTCGTGGAAGAAGTCAATTGAATTTTGATGGCGCTGATAAAATTTTGTTGTATCGTGCAAATTTATAGCAATTGTAATTGCGGTAGTTCGAGATGTACTACTGTTAGTGATTCTTTTCTTTGTTTATTGTAATGGGTGTTAAACTAAACTAGATTGATTGTGTTTCACAATTACAAAGCATAAATTCATTGAGCACGTTACGTCTCATATGCAGTTTGGTGTATTTTAATTGTGAAGAATTCCCTACCTATTGAACAGTGAACATTAATCCATTGAATTGATAATCGAGAAGGTTTACGTTCGTACGTTGTATGAAAGAATTATGTAGCAATTGCTTATATCTTCAACACATCTTAGAAGCTTTTACTTTTTTCTCTTACAGGAAAGCTGTATATTTTTCAGTTCTACTTATGATGTGCTATCAAATCAATATGAAAATAATATTTTGATAGAAAATTGAGTTGATCTCTCAAGTTTGCACTTACTATTACAATCGCTTTCATATCAATCTGCGTAATACTAGACTAAATTTTATTCATAAAAACAATATCTACCGTTTCAGCTGCCGAGATTAATCAAGAGGAAATTAATTAAATTAATTTCTTAAAAGAAAATTTATCATTGAAATTTTTATAAAGCATTTCTGTGAAAACATTTAATCAAACATCTTTTATCAGGCATTTTCCGTTGCACCAATATTTAAAAGTGAAAAAATTAGTAAAAGTATAATTTTTGTTATAACTCTTTGATTCTCATCCAGAGGTTTCCTATATTCTTCGACGGTTCTTGGGTAATTCCATTTTGAATTCTAAAGACTTGGTAAGGAAAAACCAAATGATGAGTATCCATAAAACTAAGGAAGCATCAAAAACTTTTCTTGCAAAGAAGTAGGCTAAAAGTATGACAGATAAAATTAGTTTTAGACCGATTACTTCTTCTAAGAATTCCAGTGATATATTTAAATTGTTTTCCATTTTTGAAACCAACGCTTTTCAACTAATTGAAAAAAATTAATGAGACAGTGAATAAAACCGAGAGAATATGTCAGGATTAAGAAAATAATTGTAAGTGTGGTCGTTATAGAAGTTAAGGCTTTGTATCTTTGTCTATGTAATAATATTCAACGAAATATCTATATATCAATTGTATGTATCGAGCAGGTTTGATTTAATTATAGATATGAGATGATAACTCGATACCTTGTTTTTGTACAATGCTGCTGAAAATTCAAACTTTATTTTTCCTTCATTTACTCGATCGATATACAGCGTTGAAAGTGATAATTACGACAAAAATTAGAACACATATATTGTATTCAGCCATATAAGTATATGCCAATATATTTTGAATATCTCATAAATTTCAAAGGTATAATATGGCTTAGTTTTGTATTTTACTACAAAATAATTAAATTATTTCAATTTTACATTCAACACACCAATGAGTGTTATAGGATGAGACAACTAAGCACTTATGTAGTTTGGACGACCATCGAAATTGACTTCAGTATATATTTTTGGTTAGAAATAAGATCTTTCGATCGGAATCTCGTCGAAATCATTCGTCTGATTTTTTTTTCACTATGGACATATCAATTTTTACTTTTATTAAATCAAGAGCAAACATTATATGACTATCTAAGGGTCAACATAAACCGATCAAATCAAGTAGCTAACTCAAACTCTTGTTTTTTTTTAAATTTAAACATATCAGCATGATGATAAATATGAGTCCTAAGTGATAATTGTGGTTCGCAATTGAAAATCAAAAACAAATTGCAAAAACCAAATATTACTGTATCATTTTTCGTGGACATCCGTTGAGAGTTCCTGTGGAATTAAATATATGATTTTCATTATCTTAGGGCGTCCATTAACAATCTGCGACGCAACCGTTCCCACAACAACCACACTGCTTTGCCTCTCTGAAGTCTGCGAGTTTGATTATCAATTATATACATTTACCTATGTAACTCGCAATGGTTCTAATAGTAGTCTTCTTCGGTTTAATTTCCGTCACGATTCAATGTTTTGGGCCTTGGATGGTGTGCAAGTCATTGATTCAGTTAGTTTCGCACCTGTGATTGCAAATGGCGGCTTTGAAACAATAAATTCAAACGAGTCATGGACAGTATGTAATCCATCAAATTCTTGTTTTCCAGGCGAAATATCGAGTAATTATTCTCGAACTGGACAATATAGTTACCTTGACGGTGCTATGAACAATCCAGATTATTTAGTACAACTATTTCCAACCGTCAGTGGGCGCTTGTATTTCGTTAGTTTCTGGCTTAAAAATTTAGGATCAGGTGTGAACAATGCAACTATCACTATTGGATCATGAGAACATGTATCGCAACTGTGAAACTTTTAATTCTTTAGCATTTTTTTCTTTTTGTCAACAGCTGGCAAAGATCCAGAAAAAGTCCATTTTACCTAAAGTCCTGCGAAAAGTCCTTCACTCTCAACTTAAAGTCCCGCGATAGGATCTTACTGGTGACGGCACCTGTCCACGGGACTTTGAACAGGAAAAGTTGCATTTTATCGGAGCTTTGCCACTGCTGCTTTTGTCTAAATCAGCACTAGCTAATTTTTTGTTTGTGATTTACTAACATACGATTTTTTTTAAATTTCATATATTAAAAGTATTCTTTGCACCAATGAATTCCTCTAGTTTCAATAATAACGCCATTGTCCAATCATGTTGACAAAAACTTTCGACGTACAATATTTTGATGACAATGAAGAGATTTTTTTTCAAATAGATTAATTCTTTCGATAAATATCTACTATATAAAATTGTTTTAGTTTCTAGTTTCATTTAAAAAACATATGAAACCAATTGTTTTTACTACTATTCAGCAGTTCATCATTGGGCATGGTGCTCTTCGCTTATTGTTTTCGAGCAAGTTTTCGTATTTATTTGCACATAAAATTAGCTATTTCATTGGGAGAAGTACTACAATTCGATGAATTCTCAACTCGAATAGAATACTGATGTTATCAATGCATGCTATAATCATCGGTCTCGATTTACTTCAATTATTTTGCATCATAAACTATTTTTAATCGTAGCGCTAACGGTTTCTTTTCAAAGAAATTGATCGTTGAAATTTATTACCATTTCTTATTATCATGAATTGTTCACATTATAGATATTACTCACAACTCAAAATTATAGAAGAGTAATTTTATGTAAATAGGCAGAGAATAATTGCAATAGATTCAAAGTTTCTATGACTATAATAGCATTTTGTTAGTTTATATATCTATTTTATAATAGGTAACTCTCTGAGCTTCTATTTCTATCGATAGTCGATAGAAGAACTAAAAACTATGGTAATAGTTAGGGAGGAAGAAACTTCGTTGTGTTGAAAACTGATTGATTCTGTAGAGCACAGTTTCTTGTCTCAGACGATGCCTTACTCACTCTCGCAAAATATATGCAGTACGCATCAGTTTTTTTTACTTAGGTAGACTTCGTATCATAATGATACGACGATATTTATTGTTTGCTATCAAATTATTCGTTATTTTGAGGTGGTACGTACAGCTTGTGACATTTTCTACTAGTTTTAACCATGCTCGCAATCTAATCGTATAGTCAACTGTTCCAAAGGAATGTGAAGAAATGAAAATTTTTCTCTCTTCTATCGAACAAGAAAAATACGCTCTACCACCTTGTTCTTTTTCTCTTACTCTCAAATTCGCAGTGCAAGACAACAAAAACAATGTAAGATACAGAATAAGAAAAAAAACTGAAGCCAGTCATATGATAATGAAATATTTCGAATAGTGTGCTACCTAAAGATACAAAACAGTGCACATTAAGGTAAAAACCATCGTCGTTAGTGTACTTCGCAAAAAATGGCTTGCTCGAATTGCTGTTACTCGCTTATTAAAAATTTGACCCTTTTAATTGCTATTTTGGCCATCGGTATTCCGTTGTATTATAATTCGACTAATCCTTTATATCTTCAAATACGTGTGATACATTCGTTGATATCAATAAAACATATGCTTGTTCCAGATGCTGCTCGACCAAAATTAACAGCAGAATATCGAGCATTCGAAGGTATACTCGGCAGTTTCAAATCAATCCAGTATGATCCGATGATGGATCCATTAGAAAGAGTCAAGCAGATGCGTGCATCATTTTCATTTGGTAAGACTATCCCGCGTTCATCCGAATGCCGATTCAAAAAAGAATTATTCAAATACGAAGAACGAACAGCCGAAGCTTATTGGATAAACAATCTAAAGCAAGAAAATAAATGGGAAACAGATCAAATTCTACTTTATTTTCATGGTGGAGGTTATATGTTGGGTGATTTTCAAGGTAGGATTCTAACGTTTATTTATAGAAGTTGAGCAAAATATATGAACTTAAAAGTGCATCGTTATAATCTGAATTCAGTCACATTACTCTAGTTCTTGATCAAAATATTATACTTCTCTTGGAAAACAGAGTATCTCTTTGTTCTTTATAGTTAACAGAGTGACATTTTAAAATCATTGTGTGAATAAAATAGCTATCTTATTTTGTTTTGTTGTATAGCTTACAGTGGTTTTGAATGTCACATATCTCGTCTTTTCAATATGACCGTTATTCATCTCGAATATAGTCGTGTACCTGAGCATCCATTGCCAGCAGCTGTCAAGGACGCAGTCACATTGTATGGTGCCCTTCTTCAACAAGGTATTTCCTCATCTCGTTTGGCCATTATGGGTGACTCAGCTGGTGGAGGCCTCGCATTACTCACCATCCAAGCAATTCTTAATCGACAATTGCCAAAGCCTCGCGCAGCTGCTCTTGTATCTCCTTGGACTGATTTGTCGTCATCCGGCGAGAGCTTCAAACGTAACCGTGTGATAGATGTGCTGCTTAATTCTGAGCATATTCCTTGGATGATCGATCAAGCCTTGGGACCAAACCGTGATCAACTAGCCCGAGATGATCCTATATTCAGTCCACTCTTTGGTTCGTTTAATGATTTTCCTCCACTGTATGTCGTAGTAGGAACAGCAGAAATATTAGAAGACGATTCGAGACGAGTGGTTGACAAAGCACGATCGCAAAATGTCGATGTAACCTTTGAAGTTGGCGAACACTTAATGCATGTTTATCCACTGTTCTTTTTCTATTTTCGTGAAGCCAGAGACACACTTGAAAATATTCGTCAATGGTTTGAAGGAAAATTTTAATGAACAGTACAATTTTCGTATTTTACTAATTTTGTCATTAGTGATTGTCTAATTTTTGTTTTTATTAATAAAAGTACGTAATTATGCGATATTAACATCTTTATCGACTAACCTTACTACTGAATTTTTAAACTATTAGCTTTAACAAGACACGTATTTGCTTGGAAATGCTTAGCTTACGAGATAGGAAAGAAAACATATAATGGCAGAAGCTTGAGGATTAAGATTTCAAAAAAATGCATCATCAACTAGGTACTCTTACGATTAATTGAAATAAGATTCTAATCCGAAGAACTTTTTTTCGAATTTATAGGATTTATAGATGGAAAATAAATGTGGATAAAAAGAACTTGACTGTGATCTAGTGTTATAAGTTACTATGTTGACTGATCATAGAAGTTTTTCTTTGTTTTTTACTTAGCTTCCTTCTGAAAAAAAAGCAACCAACTTGCCATATTAGATATGCACATGCAGTCAGAAATATGTAATGTCTATCTAAGTTATTTAAATCGATGTAGAAAGCTTCATATCATCGTATGCTCTTCTATATGCAATAAAGTTTCGAAGAGAGCTGCATAGGAATTCACCAAGTTTCTACATAAAATCTTATTCTTGAACGAATAACATGCTCAAAAATCATGTTTATTTTTCCTCAATATGAAGGCATTCAAGAGTGTATCAACAGAAAAATCTTTTGAACATTAAATATTCGTCATCAGTATCGTTTTTCAACATTATTATTGTTACCGTTCTTTCACACATTTGCGACTGGGAGAATGTTATTATACGTCTACGAACAATTTCTATCTTACTCAAATCAGTATGCTTCACGAAGAGATGATCACAAAATACTTAAAATTACAGCAATGTGAGAAATAATGTATACATTATTTTGTCGCATCAGATACACATTTTGTCAAGATTTCATTTGATTTAAAATTATTAAGCAAGTTAATTGTAAAGAAAACTTTTCATTGATAATTTGACCGGTTAAGCAGTATTTTCAAACAAATTAATAACAACACAAATGAAATTGATACTTCCATCATCTTATCTGATATTACCTGAGATTGCTCTCAATCTCAAGTTACTTCTTAGAATTAGAAAACCTCATCGAGAGATGAACCAAAGCTCAAAAATGTTTTGATGGTACTTATGTTTTTTGGTTCAATCAAAAGAATAATTTGCTTGACCTCATACATTCACTCTGGTTTTTCTTCTGATGAGTTGTTGGCACATATATACATGAAGTACTCCGAGAAAGTCAACGTGCCAACAATACCAACCGAAAATTATCCAGAACTAGGTTTTTCATTATATCGGATATGTGAAAGTGTAAGATTGAAGGGACAAAATTGAAAACATCATTTTAATTCTAACTGAGAAGCTTATGAAAAGAACCATACGCTTTAGATTATACTATTAATTAAATTTAATAAATCATCACATAGGAAGCATGATTATCGAAAGACTGATTCAATCAAACTCACTGCATCGAAAGTGGCTTCAGGCCAAGATTAGAACGATACTCTTTATATTTTGAATGGCATCGTCAGAATAAAGTTTGGTATTTGCTCGAAAGATATGAAATGTTTTTCTAGTTCCATTATTTATACGCAGAGGCAAGGGTAGAATCTGTATGTTCTTTTACGCAATTGCAACCATCATGTTGTAATAATCGATTTTCAATTAGCTCACCATCTTACACTACAGTATACCGAGCTGGAAAAAATCCTATATGTAGCAATATTTCAATCTATGCAAGCCTATTAGGCGTAGCCTTTCTCTGAGAAATCTAAATACAGAATGCAAATGAATAACTTATTTTATTGACGGAGTATAAAGTTGATTTGAGACAGAACGACCAAGTAATCCGATCAGTAGAAATATTGATCATGAATGTCATAGATTTGATTCGGTTTAAGTAAAGAGAAAATAATTTCTCAGTTCCTTTTACCCGTAAAACATACAGCGCACATAAAAGGAAGACGAGCAACTTTTTACATAATGGTGAAAAATCACAATTACATTGACTAAGTTGCTTTTGCTTGAAATAGTTAATGTTAGAAATATTGATGAGAAATATTCAAAGACGTAGATTCCAATCTACTGTGGTGGTATATTAAGATCATAGATCTACATAAATAATCTTTTTGGCAGGCCAAAAATGGACTTTACGAAAACTGATGTGACTAGATAAAAATAATGTCGATTAATCTGTATTGTTAAACATATGTTGATCAATTGTAAGGCAAAACTATAGTGCTTCTATGGTAGATACCTTATGTTACTCGTTGCCATCTATAAATAAGATTTTAGCATAGTTAAAAGAAGTAGCATATAGATATAGATATAGATATGTCTTAATAAGTACTAACGCACTCGCCTCTTTTATGTATCTTCTGCTATAAATTTCTCAAAGAATATACGTCAAATGGAGTAAGTTAAATTTTGATTGCTTTCTTATAATAATTTAAAGAAAAAGGCCTGTAACATGGAATAGGTTTTCAGTGATTCAATTATTTTTTCATGAATCAATTTATTTTGTACCAAATTAAATATTCATTCGAAGATAATTCTATCATTGTAGTACGCTAAATCACGGATTATATTCCTAGAAAAAACTCATTAGCGAAAAAATATGTTTAGCATAGTCTTGATTCAAAGCAAGTCATGCTAACCTTGAATAGTCCTCGGAATAAGATTTTTTTTGAAAGAAAATAAAGATTAGAGACAGAGCTCGACAATTCATTAAGCTATTTCTTGCTAACGGATGCCCTGTAAGCTCTTGGTATGAGAATAATATTCTGAATTCACATAAAAACTGTGTACTTTGATCTAATCCGGAAGAAACATAAAAAGATCCCGCCGCCGTTATTTATAAAATTATAGACATGCATATAAAATAATATGAAGCCACTCTGACAGGTGAGTTAAATTGATACCTTCAATGAATATTTGTGTTCTTCCATGAAGAACTTTTCAAGTAACTACATGGTCGATTCAAGCATAAAACCCTAGTGAACTACAGTTTAATTATTATTTCGTGGTTTTTATTGATTTATTTCTTGTTCTAATTGAAATACGGGTTTAAGAAATTCAGATAGATCACGTTTTTAAATGTCTCATGTTTATTATCTATCTGAAGAAATTGTTCGTTAATCTTATAAAAACAAAAATATTCGCTGTTTTTCATCATGAATTCAATGTCTATTAAAACAAATTCAGCCATTACATTCTTTTAATAAAGAAAATTTATTACTATATTGCTTTTTCGATCGTTTTCTCCGTCAAATCATGAGATCTACTCATCGCAATGCTTTCGGTTACGTTTTGTATATCACTGTTTCAAAACACATTCATTCTTATTAGGAAGATTTGAATGTTGTCGAAGATATTGAATTCGGTTTGAATAGCTTCTGAATTTTTAAGTTTTCAACAGAGGAGTACATCAATCCTTTTATATTTCTTCATGTTACTTGAAACTTGTTCTATCCATTGGAATAATTCATAGACGATACATTCAAAGATTATAGACGACTCGTTAATAATTATAACTTATAAAATGAAATTTTTTTAAGAGTTAGTAATTTATATGCAAAATATCAAAATAAAAAGTCAAATTTAGAATTAAAAAAATCGACTCCATTAATAAATTCCACAAACTCTTATTCACTTAGTTAATTCGATATACGACTAGCAGGTGCTGCGCTAACATCAAGAATCTATTTATAATCATACAAACTTGGCCATTTTCTAGCTACTGACTATAGTATTTGACACAAGAAAAAATATTTGTTAGAAAATTATTATGATCTTTAATATAAAATGTTGATCAGCATTAATGATAAAAACATGAGAAAAGATGTTTTCAAAACTTATTTGATTACCGGCCGCTACTAGAAATTTACTGAAAATAATTGAGGAAACGTATGCGCAATACATCGTTTTATTTTTATTTCTTCTGTGTCTTTTTTTATTTGATTTAATTTTCACCAGAATATAGCTAAATAATAATTTTAGTAAGTCAGCATATATTCCTCGCTGATAAACACTTTTTATTTGATATATATATATATATATATTTTTTTTTTTTCTTTAATAAGATTATTTGAAATTCATATTAATAGAACTATTTTTAGTAACATATTTACACGCCCCTTTTGATAAACAAGACTTCGGAGCTATACGAAAGAATTATTTTTAGGCATGTATCAAATTTAGAGGAACACTTTCTCAATGTTGAACACTTTTTTATAATTCCCAACAGTATTCATTTCAGAGCACCTTTACTGTTTTATTAGTTTCTTCTCTTTGTAGTATGCTTTCTTCTGATAAAGGGAGTTATTAGCGTAACATTTTAGCAAATTATCTAAAAGAATCACGTATGAAAAAAGACTTATTAATCTTAGTCAATGAGGTTTATTACTGAGAAGTAGCGTTTCTAATACTTTCTCTCTAGTTTTTTTTTCAACAGAAGTGACTTAGTTTAGACGCAAACGCGTTTTATCTTTTATCAGGTTTATTTTCTGCATATAATCTTATCTATTAATTATATAGTTTCTTTTCTTTGTTTAAGAACTCTTCATTTAATTTGTATCAAAAAATTTTAAAAATCAAAAAAGAAAATTTCTTCCAGTTTTTCTTACCTGAATTTGTTTCTTCACGGTTAAACGTAAGTAATTTCATAAGATTATCAGTTTTTATTTCCTGCCAAGCATTTATAAATACTAGTGCCAAGTTGTGTGCCTTTTTTTTCTTGCTTACATTATAATAAACAAGAAACTCGAAAGATAGATAGATAACTATTGATGCTATTGATTCTTTCAGCATAATAATATTACTAAATTGTAATAATGTTCGCACATTCTTCTTATACACAACCAGCAGAAGTATTAAAAAATGTTTCCGTACAATTTAATCGTTATTTTTCGATATTTATTTTTCTTTTTGGTATGATCGGTAATATTCTTAATTGCTTTGTTTTATCGCAACCGAATCTTCGACTAAATCCATGTGCTTATCTTTTCCTAATTTCATCGTTGGCAAATATGATTTCCATTACATTCGGTTTATCAACACGAATCTTATCCGGTTGGGATATGGACATTACAGATTCAAATACTTGCATGTGTAAGTTTCGCGCATTTGTTATGCTTACTTCACGAACAATAGCTTTTTGGCTTATCGCATTTGCTACAATCGATCGTTGGTTTTCATCATGTTATCAGTATCAAAGAAGGCAGATGAGCTCATTGAAAAATGCTCAACGCGGAACAATTATTATTATTATTCTATCAATCCTATTATACAGTCAAATACTTTACTGTTATGAAGCAAATATCACTTCGACTCCGCTTAAGTGTTATGGTAAATCTGCAGAATGTCGATTACTAACTGATATAATCTATGCTTTAATAACTATATTATTTCCTTTACTAATCATGTGTATATTTGGTTTAATGACTATATCAAATATACGTCAAACATACTATGTTATTCTATTTAAAAGAACGAGTACAGAATCCGACAATGAAAATAAAACAACCTTAGTACTAACAAACGGACAACGAGAACGATGGAAAAGAATAGATCGTTACTTACGTCATGTACTTTTTGTACAAACAATACTTTTAACTGTATTCACACTTCCACAAGTTGTTGAAAAAATCTATACGACATTGACAGAGAATCCAAGAAAATCCTCATTACATAATACTATTGACAAATTTATTTATAATTTTGTCCTTCTTCTTACTTATGTTGCTAGTGGAATGCCATTTTATATATACACATTAAGTGGCGGAAGTATATTTCGGAATGCACTAAGAAATTTATTTCAATCAATGTTTAGTTTCACAACTAACACATCAGTCAGAACCACAGAGTAAATATTCAAGTGGAATTTTTTTATATAGATTTTATTTTTTTTAATGAATTGTTTAAAACAAAACATCACAGCATCATGCCAACTATGTTTGACTCTGGAATGAATAAATGAGTATGTTTATTATGAAATTATTTTTTCCTCGTTGAATTATTAAGACTATAGTAGTAATGAACAAGAAATTATCACCGACTCTTTTTTTAGCTTTCCACACGTGTTACTCTATAAGACGTAAACATTAATGTTGATAGACTAGAGACTCACATTTGCTTTTTTTCATGATTAAAGACTTGTTTTTAATGACAACGGGAGAAAAAAAAACAGGAACATCAATACATTATTTTGTTATTTCATGTCGGATGTCAATAGCATAGTTCTTTCAATCCATTGAGAACGGGGTTCTTCTTTAAGAAGGACAACAGTAGAACATGGAATCAATTAAAATGAATCAGTTTTCATATCAAACCGTCGCTAATGATCTTTCTAAGTCCATATGATGCCTTTATAGGTCACCCGTATCAAATAATAAAGAGCATCTATTAAAAGAAATGATCTCTTCCGGAAGAAGAAAACCCTGTATTCATCTTCCGCTGTGAAGCAGCTAATTCAATAGAGCTAAGAAGAAAATAATGATTTATTGAAAGTATCACGTAGATGAAATGTATTTAAAAAAAAATTTGAACTCAACGATTGCAGTGCATTGTCTCTCCGTGCATTTTTCGTATCGAAATTTGGATATTTTCAGGATTTCATGAATTGAAATGAAAAGTAAAAGTTTTATACCACAAGAAACATTTATTTAATTATCATCTACAATTATCTTATTCAAGTCTCTTCGAACCGACAATACAGAACGTATGTGTGTATTTTAGCGTGAATGTAATGATTAAATAGACGTAAAATACTGCACGTCGAAGAGGACTTTTCTATTCTTTTGTATTTTGTTGTAACTTAACATGATTATTGTTCTGATTCTTGATAGAAGTGATAAATAAGCCATCTATATACATCCAGCACTCACACAGTAGATCTCAACATTTTATTATACCACCCGTAAGCAATACTGAGATCAATTTAGACAATCATCATTTCTAGTAGGATAAGGTGCTTGAGGCAAAAATACGTTGTGTTTTTGTATCTCAAGGGAAATACTAAATCATTAAAATTTCAAGATATTTATCCATCATTAACATGTATGTTTATAGAGATAATAGATTAATGAAAAATCAGTAGAAAACATTTTAATAAACATCCCAAACTTGACGTCACCTATCTAGACATTCTTGAATACATATACGAAATGTTCTAGTAAACCACGAATTCATTTGCGGATAATTTTAAAAATTACCTTTTGTCGAGCAGAAAATCTTTCACTATTTTCATAGTATTCTGATATACGTACTTTTCAAACTGCAAAAGAAACTTGGAAAATATTCAAATCATCAATATTTACTGAAATTTCCGAGCCACATTTGAATTTTCTTGGTGAATTCGAAAAACAGCAATCTTTTGATGTTGCTATTTATCTAGAATGTACATGAATATATGTTAAAAATAGTGTCTACTAAAGTCTGTCAATTTTGCAGTTATTATTGAGCTTCAATTAATTCTTTTCGCAGAATGTGTTTTTTGGCAATTTCTTTTTCTCTCGCATTGCCTATTTTCTAAAGCACTTTCAAGTTGCTCACAGTGCAGCATCAAGAACTCGGTATGTTTCTCCTGTTACAATGCTACAGGTACGAGAATCTCTCTGACATTTAATTTGCATGCATTCGTATTGATGGAAATTTCTTCCGAAAATTCAATTTTCCCGGTTCGCTCACTTCCGACTTTTCTAACGGAAGTTATCATTTAATCCAACTTGTCTCATTGATTTGTTCAATTCGTAAAGATTTTGCCAAAGATTTTTCTGCTTATATGCATATAATTCAATGTTTTTTGAATTAACTTTAAGATCATTCTTATTGACACGAAATAAGAAACGAAAAGGACACTATTTTTGTCAAGATTATTCGTATGACGTAATTGCACGTTTTTTTTTACAGTCGATAGTTGAGTTGTATGGCATAGACTGGAAATACAATCGCATTTTAATGCACCATCGCATACTTCTACAAAAATAAATAAAGAACATGCTTGTTTTTCATTCATACTGATTTTTTTATTAAGAAGACCCTAAAATATTCATAGAATAACCGTGTGTTGCTCTTGAATGGCTAAGCGAGTTTTATTCAATTCAAATTATTTTTAAAATCAATTCCTAAATAATCATAACTTTGCTTATGGTAAGCAAAATTTAGCTGAGAATTTATGGTAAAAAATTGATCTCTCTCTTGGTTGTTTTCCTCCGAAGAAATACAAAAAAGGAAGTAACAAAAGAGCACAGGTACCCATGAGGAATAAAAACATTTCATTCTTCTTATACGGCTTCCATGATTTTTAAAATTGGAAAGATGTACTTGCAAAAGAAAAAAGTGTTTCGAGACTGTGTCTGCGAAAATGTTTATCAATATGTTGATAAATAAATCAGCAAGAGCCGAATGGGAACAAATTCAATTTTTCCTTAAAAGAATTTATTTTCATTTTACTTTGAAGACTACGGATAATAGCGAATATCATTGTTTAGCTAGAAAAACTGAACTCTCTAAACTAGTTTAATCTTCAAAGACTCGATGGTAACGACCAACGAAGATTGGAGTCTATCAGTACAATATATCTGCAATTAAAATCTGTAATACAATTATACGACTGTTGCTAATAAGGACAGTTGTTAGAGCAATCCCTGTTGGATTAAAATGTGAAACGCGATGAAACTCCTTTTCTGGAATCCTGTCTATCACGGTCAGTGATGGTCTGTGGAGCTTCCCTGTTGGGGTCTGTATTATGATGCATGGAGTCTCTAGAAATCATCACAGACCATTACAGAGAATTCAAAGATCAGCACAGACCGTAAGAGAGAAAACAATTAATTAATGAAATAATTAACCAATTATCTAATGAATTAGGTTCTCTGCAACGGCCTGCGGAAGGGATGGGGCGGATTGGGACCAAATTTCTACTCTATATACTTCAACACTCATTTCAGATCGTGTTTCCCAAAAGAGTCATTTTATTCTATCTATTTTAGAGTGCATATCTTAACTATTCTCTTAAGGATTAGCCCAGAAATGTAATAATAAATCAGTTCATAGATATTAGCATGATATCTTATTGGTACATCGTAGGTGATGAATGTTCGTTACGATGTTTACTGTCATCACTATGCACGAGTTACAAAAGAATTCACCGTTACACTTCAAGTTTCTTTACGTTTAGTGTTTTAAAAGTACGTTTATGAACTATTTCGCTTTCATTTCTACTTGAATATTCAGTGAGCGAATGCAAATGTGATTGAAATAAAAAGAATTTATGGTTATCTATGAAAAATAGTCATTAAGCATCATGATGGCTCGTTGAGTTTTGAAACTATCAATATATTCTTGTGCTAGGTTGCAAAAACTGTAATTTTTCATCATTTTATCTTTATTTTTTATACAAAAAAAAACGAGCAGGTCTTTTAACTAATTGGAAAAAAAGCATCATTCATAAAAATCCGGATTGATTAATGCTTCTACACACAAACAAAAAGAATTAGATATGTCTCTTTAGTTCAAAAACCATATGGATTCGAATGATCTGTTCAAAAGAATCTTTTGACGAAGCATGCACTCAAACCCATCATTAAACTGAGCATAGGAATAGTCAAACCATTTCCTGCATTTCGGCATGATCTAAAATATATATTTGAGAACGCTTATAATCATTATAATGTCTGCATAACCTTACCCCCAAGTTGAGCCTAATACGCAGGCTGAAAAAGTACCCACACACGCATTCGCACAAGTTTGTGAGCTACATGTTGTTGACGATGACGAATAGGTACCATATCCGGCATAGGTTGAACTCGTCGGACAATAGCAATTACATAAGTAATCAGCGCTCACCACACTTAAAACAGTGAGACAAATGAGAAGAGTTGCGATTCTAGACGGCATATTCCAAGAATATTATATTTGTAATAGAAAATAGAAAAGTTGAATGCTGACTCGCTGTATTTCGTCCACCTCTTTTTATACTACCACAAAATAAATATTTCTCTCCGCCTACAATGCGATTCTTTCTTTTTTTATTATTATGCGTTACACTGTGTAAAATAATTTTCTTTGATGTATGACCTACAAATTACAAATGTAGCTATGAAAAATGACTTGTTTTCGAATATTTTTCAAACGCGCAATAACTGAGTAAGGCTTCTATTTTATTCTGTCTCTCTCTCTTTAATTTCTTTTCAACGCGTGATTTTCAAAGTATTTACACTGTACAAATCAAAACTCAGCAATAGTAAACATGGAAATCTTGTAGCTGCCATGAAGTGACGTACAAACAACATCACTGTCTCTCTAAGAAAAAAAACATGAACGTAGAAATCAAAATATATTTTATTTCTCTTCCATTTTAGAATATAAAATTGGACTGTATTCTGGATTTGCATTCATTGTTATTCGTTAAAAAAAACGTCCCGGAGGAACATGAAACTCAGTGTCGTCTGTTGTGTTTTTATCGTAGCCATGTTCTATAATGTTGAAGCTAGCAGTAAGTTATTTTCGTTTTAATATTTGTTTAGTTTTAAATTCACAATAAGTTGAGAATATCGTTGCGGCTGATCCAAATATTCAGAGTCGATCAAGCGATCAAGGTAGATTGTTAAAGATCCCTTAACTAATCAATATGTTTATATCCATACAATCGCATATAAATAGGAAAACTTATCATTGGTGGCCTTGTAGCAGCTGATCCAAATGTTCAGAGTCGATCAAGCGACCTAGGTAGATTGTTAAGGATCCATTAACTAATCAATATGTCTATATCCATATAATTGCATATAAATAGGTAAACTTATCATTGGTGGCCTTGTAGCAGCTGATCCAAATGTTCAGAGTCGATCAAGCGATCAAGGTAGATTTTTAACGATCCCTTAAATCTTAAATGTATATTTATATATATTGTAATATTTCGTCAACAGGGCGACTGGTTGTTGGCGGCATTATAGCAGCTGAGCAATCTAGCCAAACTCAATCAGGTACGCCATAAATTGATTGGCATTCCGCTTTACAAGCTTTGTTCACTTATTTTTCTAGGTGATAATAAACTCCAGTTAGTTGCGCTAAGCACAACAGTTTAAGTGTACGAACATCGGTTAGGTCATGACACTTGCTTTTGAATAATTATTTGATCAGTTTTATGTACTGTGTTCCGTTTTGAAACGTTGAATATACTTTGTAACAAAAATAAAATATCTGTCATTGAAAAAAAGTTCGTTTTTTAAGAGTACCGATTATTTACATCTTCTAACAATATCTGTATCAAGCCTTTTTATCATAGGGTGTGAGTGTGGATTAAAAAGTGATAAATACCTATGCTTACACCTGCGCGAAAATGAAAGCAGAAGAAATTCAGAGAGTGTGAAATTTCAGCACCACGGTTATTCGTATTGGGTTTTATTTACTGTAACCTGTTCTCTTCGGAACTTTGTGTACTCTCAAATTAGAGGAATATGACGTTTTCTCCTTTTTCACAACGAAATTGTTACTTTTCGGTAGAGGATGAAATTCTCTGCCTAACATAGACGAATTAGTACAGCTTCGCCGAATTGTTATTTCGGCGATTCCAACTTGGCCAAATAAAAATCCAAACCGAAAAATAAAAAATAAAATTTAATCCATTCTAGATAAAGATTTTTGAGTAGCTGTCTAGTTCGAGTTCGAATATAAGTGGAGAAAAGAAATAGTTAAACTAAAACTAAGTCTAGGAATAGATTTAGTTTTAGTTTAACTTTCCGATAAATGCGACATACGAATACATACGTGTATATACCTTTCACCCGCACCCACATTTAAGCACTGCTCCTTGGAATCCATCACCCACAACCGCATTTGAAGTATCCCGGATACCCCTGCACCCCTGCCGGGTACCCTTCACCCACATACCCTTTAACTAAACGAGTCACTATTAAAGTAGTTAGTTAGGATACAATTCTATATCTAGAATGAATCAAATTTGGTTCGATATTTTTCGGTCAAGATTTTTATTCGGTGAAGTTGGAGTCGGCGAGAATAATCTTCGGCGAAATCAAAATTCGGCGAAGCTAAAATTTACCACACAGACTAGGAAGTGAATTGAGCTGGCTGAAAAGAGAATAGATCCTATTCCGCAATGTTGAACATTCCGTTAATCAGTTCAAACTAGTGACCTGCGTGACCACGATTTTTAGTCACAGTCACGTCACGATCACGAGCTATTGAGTCACGGTCACGGTCACGATTATAGCCATGATAAATATATGGGTTCTGATTCTGAAATATTGCCAGTACTTGGTATTGAAAAGAGGCTTGTTGAGTAACGACATCTACCTACGGCTACCGCAATCGTGGACTTTTTCCAGAATGATATTGATTTGGGAAAATGATGATTATGAAAGTGAAAAAGAGAACTAGTAAGCATCAGAATAATGATAAAGTTTTGATTTATACTAATGATTCATTAGTAATGAATCTAGTTGTCTTTTTATTAATGATTTTGTTTTTGTTCTTGTTTTTAATTAAGATTTAATACTATATGTGAACATAATAAAAAGCTTCAATTTTTTTATTTTTCAATTATATTATGAACAAGATTCTTTTTTTCATTTTTTCATTGCTTTCATTTTTCGCTAAAATATTGTCGGTCACGCGTGACCGTGACCACTTTGCAGGTCTCTAGTTCAAACACAATTCCGGAACTGCCGGAATCATCACCAACCAATTCCTCCAATTCCGTTTATCCATGTCGATACGATTCCGGAATTAACGGATGCACTGCCTACCAATTCCTATAAATTCCCGTAGTTCCGTGTGATTCCGGAATTGAGTGAGCAATGGATAATTCATATCAGCTACCGTCCAGTCTCGAAGCCAATTCTGCTACGGAATTCGCGGGATCGGTGGCAAGGTGGGTTGGATGGATTATCGTGATACGGTTGAGATCAAGTCGGACGGGATTGCATGTCTTTCTTTAAGCTAGTACTAATGGTTTGATTGTTAATGTCTCTGTTGAGGATGCAGTATTGCCGATAATTGTTCGGTAAATTGAATCTGTATTGCCACATAGTTACGCAGGCCGATATGGTTAGATGTGAACCTGCAGGAAATCTACGAGCGTGGTCATATGGACGACCACGCTGAGACAGTATTTTCCCGCACTGATACTGAAGCTAAAGCTGGAGGGCACGCGCACACTGGCACTCACCGTCGTGACCACGCGCACACTCACACAACCACCCACACCCACACCCACATTCCGGAATCGGATCACTTCTATATGTGTAAGCGAATACAGAATAGTAATAAAAGTTATAATTCCGGAATCGGACGGAATTCCCAACGATTCCGTTTCACCTGATTGCAGAATTGATTCCGGAATGTTCAACATTGTGGAAAAGGATGACTGCTCGCTGAAAATACTCAAATATTGTGATAACTTTATTTATGTATGTCGAAATGGTAAAACTGAATTGATTTTATTATGTTAGATGTGTATAGGTGATTTATAAACAGAAAACATATAATAAATGAGTATAATATGCCTGATCGAAGAGATGAACAAAGGTAAATCTGACAATGGTACACACTAACATGTATCTTTTTGCATAATTGTATATGATAACTAATGACCGACAGCTTTAAACATAACTCTAGAAGTCGAATAGAGCGAGTCATGAAAGTGTAAAATCTAAGAATATCGCTTTGTTTTAAAAACACTGAAAAAGCAAAGAAATATGTAACCATGACGACAAAGGAATGAATTGAAAAATAATAATACAAATAAACTTTTCTTTCGATTATATATATTACTAGACCCACTCTTATGAGGCACGTGCTGAATCTGATAACTTAAGTATAATTTTCTCAATATAATCTGTAACATGAAATAGTGCCCAATCACCTATATAAATAGTTATATATTATTTCAAATTTTTTTAATAAACAAAAGAATCCTCAATTTAGTTTCGTTATAAAAGAAATCGTTGAATCAATAGATTCTCTCTGATAAACTATTCGCAAATTGTGTTGTTGTTATTATACGTAAAGTAAACAATCAAAGAGGTTATTTCACAACTTCAATTAAAATTTTTAATTGTCATGTAACGAGTATTATATTAAAATCTATTTGGAGAATATTGATCAGGATCAAGGGCTGGCACTACTTTCGGAGTTGGCTTTCCGTTAATAATATTTTCCAATAGAGCAGCTGATCCAAATGCAAGGGTCCATCCTTTACTACCGTGACCACAATTAACAAAAAGATTATCAAAATGATCATACTGTCCAATCAATGGTACGTCGTCAGCTGAAACAGGACGCGAACAACTATGAAATTTTTTTTCATACGGCTCTAAATGTGGTAACCATTTTATTGTTTGTTCATACAAATATTGAGCTCGATCTGGTTCACTAAGAACACCAATATCCTATCAAATAGAACATAATGTTTAACATGAATATTATCTTGAATAAAAATAAAACTATTACTTTCCATCCTGCAAATTCAGCAAGACCACTAACTCGAACTATGCCTTGTTTATCATTTGGCTTTAATGCTGAAATATATAATTTATTTCCATCATCGACTAAATTCATCGATGGAAATGGAATATTCGGTGGGGTTACTATTTCAACTACATAGCCCTACAAAAACAAAACGATTCATCATAGCAATTCTATTAATATTACGATTAATTAACTATTTTAACTGAGACAGACGTATGTACCTTAACAGGATAAACTGGTATAAAAACTTTTAGTTTTTCCATCAATGGCATAATATAATTTCCATTTGTTAAAATTATATTATCTATTTTATGAATGACTTGATTCGAATTTGTCGTAACTCCACCTATATGACTCTTTTGTTCCCCAAAAATACTTTCACTTGTACTGTCTACAATAAAACTTTTAATCTCCTGATTAAATAGAAACTGAACGCCATATTTTTCGATGAGAATTTTCTTCAATTCGCAACAAAATTCATAAATATTTCCGTTTGTATCTGATGAACTAAAGACGCCACCGTGTAACCGATCCTTAACTGCTGCTAATATGGGTTCATGTTTAATAACTTCATCTGATGTTGATAGAATTTGTATATTTTCATTAAACTTTGATTCTTCAATTATTTCCTCAAGAATAGTCGAATCTTCAGCTAATTGTAATGAACCAATCGAACAACGAGAAAACGATATAGAAGTCTATTCAAAAAGAGAAAGTGTCAAACAATTTTCTTCAAAAACTATTTTAAAACACATTACTTCATTAAGAATATCATCCAAACATTGTCGAGAATACATACTAAGTGCTAATAAATTCTTTGCATTTTTAGCCTGAGCTTTTGTTGTACAGTTTTTTAAATATGCATACATCCAACGATAGAATCTCATAGAAACATAATTACTTGGCCAAATTTTAGTAGACGTTGTGTTTGATGAAAAAGAAAATATTGATTTAAGATATTTCTTTGGTACGTTCGAATTCGCCCATGGAGTCAATAGGGATGGACAAATTAATGAGCCATTTTTATAACTACGATATTTATTAAGATGTTTAGCTTAAAATCTATTTAAACCGTACCTTGTTTCTAAAGCTACATCTTCTCGTTTTTCAATACAAATAACTTTATGTCCACTTTTTGCTAAATAATATGCACTCGTCAGACCGATAATACCAGTGCCGATGATAAGACTTACTGTTGCTGACCTGTCATGTTTAGATCTGTTTGAGTAAATATATTTTCTAGGCGCTTCCGGAGTGAACAATTTGTAATATCCCTATAGTTTGTCATACATAAAGCATGAATAGTTATGATCATATTTTAATAAAATACTTACGTAAGATATAATTGTACTGCCGACTACTATAACTCGGCGTATCATCGTTATAGGGTGTTACGAGAACTCTATTTGTTACTTTTGGTTATATAAACGTTGATAAATGCCTTTTACCCTTTCATAAATGTTGAATAAGTAGACAGTTTTTATGTAACAATAAGACAAGTGAAATGATAAGAAATGAATAAAAATAGCGTGCCACATGTTTTTGTTATTTTAGTAAAAGTTGATAAATGAAAATAGCTACATTTGTGAACGAAAAAGTCAACCAAAATGGATTAGAAGAATCTTGAAGCAAATTGCTTTTCATAGCTGAGAATTAGAGTCATGCTTTCAAATAATATTCTATACACGTATTGTATCTAATATGATATTATTACTTCCTCCGTCACAATTTTCAATATTAAGTAAGTCTTAATTGTTTTTTTAAATTATTCCATACAAAGATTGTACGGACTGAGCTGGTTCTTATTATTTTTTTATTAGAATTAACTAGAAATACAACACGAAGTCATCGGATAACTGGAATTATTCACAAAAATATTTTTTTAAAACCACTTATAAATAGCAGGAATATAAATTGTTTGTATAAGTTGTCTCTTGTCAATATTCTTACGGATAATATTTATCTGGCTACTAGAATTCGAATTAAAATATTCCGTTATGTTCTTCGAAATCAACGAAAATAAAAATTTGATGACTCGTCATAATTTTTCTGAACCAGAATGACATTGTCAACAGTTCAAGTTAGAATCATTATATTAATATATTCCCAGTCCATGTAAATTGAAAATTCACTGAATTAAGAGAGTTATACTTCAGTTAAAATGTTAGCTACACCACGAAAGTTAAAATCATTCAATATACTTCCATAAGTGGTTGAAAACTTTTACCGATAGTACCCTAAATATAATTTTCCTCTCAGAAGCCTTGATGCGTACGAATTGAAAAGTCTTGTTCTAGAGTAAGAATTTCAAATCAATTTTCTGCCATATTGTTTTCAATGATTGAAATTTGTCAAAAAGAATTCCATGGCGTAGTTGGAAAAACGTTTCTTTTCCGAGTACTTTTTAACTTTATCATCTACGAATTATTTGATTGCTTGTGCTTACTTAACGTACAAGCGTATTTAAGTAGAAGCCTTTAGCTACAATTTTTACAGAATGAACATCTGAAACACAATCAAAACGTTTTCTAGATG
This sequence comes from Rotaria socialis, assembly GCA_905331475.1. Lineage (NCBI taxonomy): Eukaryota > Metazoa > Rotifera > Eurotatoria > Philodinida > Philodinidae > Rotaria > Rotaria socialis. Next base: position 23,126 of record CAJNYU010000325.1, read on the forward strand.
TCATTAGTTAAGGATCTGCTTTAGATTCAAATAGAATTGCATTATAACTAAACTGAGGATAGACGTTGGACATCATTTGTCATGGTCTATGGAAAAGAACAGTGAGGACTGGAGAGGCGAACATCTATATCTCATATGTTTCAAAACCTCGGTTACATGATTTTTCACAAAATTGACTGATTTCATCCTTGTGATTATTGTTTAGTATCAGTCATTATTAAACAAATATGGAAAAAAGTTGAACAGTTACCTTTTTTGTTGTGGCAACGATACTAAACTCACTATTCAATAGTATTTATTTTGAAATATTGTGGACACAATTTAAGGGAGCCCATCAAATAAAGGGAAAATATGGACACCTGTATAGAGGCTCACAAAATCATCTGATGAAAACTTCTTATTGGCGAATCTGAATACAGTAAGTTAATTTTGAAAATGGTGCCAAAAGCAATGAAAAATTGAATTAAAAAAACAAAATTTTCAAATCATTTCATATTATTTATCTCTCGCAGTATTTTCTGCTGTATTTATTTCAGTCCTCACCCATCAAACCTTATATGTAGCACGAACCACTGGAGCCCAGTAACGCGATTGCGTAATTATACTTAATTTTGATTTATATATATATATATATACTAGTTAGTTCACTGTTTTGACTCGATCTCTTACAGCGAATTGCGCAACGTTCCTAATACTGAATGTATCAAACAAACAGAATCAAAATGCATCACCACCCAGTTATTAAGTCCAATATAGATGCTGCGGACGTAACTAGCGTGCACACAATACATCGTGTTGACAAAATTAACTCTTTGATTTTGATCAATATGTATAATATTTTAATTACCAACTATCATTTTCTGTCATTAGTTGTTTTTAATGTCTGCTAGAAGTTTTAATTCTTGTAAAAGAGAAATTTCCTGGAATCGAATCAAGTAAAAAGACAATATTCAGTAGATTGATCTTAGAGACAGTCAAGTGTTTTTGCGATTTACATGATTTCTTTTTGATATCACCGAACAGTTCTGATATCATTTTATCTAAATATAAAGTGAGACATCTATAATATAAGCATTATTCTTCATTGCTGCCGATGCTTCATATCAAAGCTCAACAACAGTTATTGCACAACTTGCATGAGTCACAAGAATGAATAACATATGGAATGACATGTAATTTTTTATATTGCAACATACCAATCAAGAAAACATTTAAAACGACTCATTGCAACTTGAAAACCGACAGGAAAACATTGCGATAATGGCTGCAGCTGCAACTAATACTCCTACACGTGGTCATTTACTTCACGTGGGCTTTATGGTACCATTAAATGAATTAATGTTTGAAAATGAAGTATTAGAACGTGAACTTGGCCGTCTAAATTTACGCTTCAACACTTATTCAGCTGTTCTTTTCTATAAAACTTCGGATCAAGGCAGTCTACATGGCTGGTTTGAACAACGAAAACGTTCAAGTCGTGCGGGATATTTGCGAGCCTACTATTCGAACAAGAAAAATGAAACTATTATTTAAATGGACGTCGATGGTAAACAATTCTATCTTATTGCTGCATCAGTTACATCGAAGGCTCCTATTGAATTGAAAAAAGATATTTCCCGAGGATTATTTGGCGAACGCAAACCATTTGTTGAGCGTATTCAAGTACCATGTTTTCCTTATAAATGTGATGCTAATGCGGGCTTCATTGAATGTGAAGCCTTTGCAACTTTCAAAGAGGAATATAGAAACAAACGAGAAACGTTACAATCACAACAAGCGGAACAGCCTGGTGTATTATAGTAAATCAATCATGGTTCAAGTGATAAATCTGATAGTTTTTTTTTCTTTGCATGTCTTTTATTGATAGACTTTATTTTAATACCTAAAATTGATACTTAGAGAATATGTTGCTACCATCAACTAGATGGTAGTGACTTCGATCAATTATGTATCTCAAATTAACTAAAATAATCTGATTAGTGAATTCATTAATCTCGGGGAGAAAAATAAAAACGCAAACGCTACTAATTAAATATGTCGTTGTGTCAGCGAATATATCAAATAATGTGATATATAGCTGAATATCTTGTCAATATTTTTTCCGTACTAGAGAGACTACTGCAATGAATACTTGCACGATTATTTTATCATTCGAACATATTCAATGTATATAATTTAAGAAATCATTGAGGATTGGAACATTTGGTAACTAGAATTTGTGATTAATTTAACAATGTATTTGAATGCTTTCTAGTAAAATTGGTTTAAAAAAAGTTCTTTTCTTTAACTCAATAGTTCAATATTTCATCAAGTCCACAAAAAATTATTCTACAGTAGCATCTATCGTACTCAGTCGAAAACGATGGATTACCAAGATTTTGCTAAAAAATAAGCGAAGTTCACTGATTATATTGTCTTTTTGTTAAATCCATTTTCCTACGAAATTTTCTACGTCACATAGTTAACTCTAAAAGATTTCTAATCTGTTTTCCTTCTCTCTATTGATGATTACTCAGCCATTAGCATTTCAATTCAGTATGCCATCGTTTAGCAAGACTTTGAGCGTTTAAAATAAATTTAGTTAAAAATAATATACTTTTACTTGTCTTACTCTTACATGTAGAACACTGAGTTACTGATGCAATATTGATAGTTAAAAGAAAACTACGTGTTATCTATTCCCGCAGATGTTTATCAGTGACAAAAAGAAAAAAGTGATGTGCGCATTTTATTCTCAAGCAACATGAATAATAGAACAAGAAAATTGTTGAAATGAGGTAACATGTACTATCTGTTTTAATATTATTCTTTGAAACAGCCGAGTAAGTGAATAGCAGGCTCTTCGCTAAGAGCAAACTATTTACAAAAAATAACTCAAAACAAAATAGTAATTAGATAGGCAAACAAGTTTGAATGATAAGAAATATGCCATTTACGAGACAGCAATTTGTGTCAACTAGGCTCATTATCAATAATTAATTCTCCGATAAAAGATCGTTGGTTGTTTTGAGAATACCGTAGTTGCTATTTTTTAATTCTGAAGTCTATCTGATTAATATTAAATCGATGTGTTACATAAATTGTTCCGTTTGCACTGTTCGCTTTACAATTTTTGGAAAATATTTTTCAGATTAAATGTTATTAGCAATTCTATTGGTTCTATTTGTTCAAACTAAACATTCATATGAATACGATACTGTTGTATTTACACGCGGTGAAAATGGTTATTTTTGTATAAAAATTCCTTCTATCTTAACAACAGCTCGAGGAACTCTATTGGCTTTTGGTGAAGCACGAATGTATAGTTGTAGTGATTACACACAAACAGATATTGTCTATAAACGAAGTTTCGATAACGGGAAAACTTGGTCAAATTTAGAAATATTGTATCGTGGAAATGCTTCAAATGATAATTATAATCGCGTAGGAAACATTGCACCAGTACAGTTAAGATACAATCAACGAATATTAATTCCATTTTGTAGAAATAATCTTATTGTAATGCAAACCTATTCGGACGATGATGGCTTAACATTTTCTTCACCACAAATTATTCGCAATGTTACACGTTCGAACTGGAAATGGGTTGGTTTAGGTCCACCTGCTGGTCTTCTATTACAATCCAATCGCATATTAATTCCTTCGTATTATTCAATACATTCGAATGATAATGGTTTACTTTCAACTGGTTATGTTATGTTGAATGATTTTAACGGTCAAGTAGACAAATGGTATTTAGGTGGTGAATTTCATTTTGAAACCTATTTTCCTAATGAATGCCAAGCTGTTGAATTATTACCAAATGTAGATTCAATATTTATAAATTCGCGCTCATTAGGTACAAAACGAATTGGTTCATACAGTGACAATGGTGGAATAACGTTTAAGACGCCTAAATTGCTACACACACTTGTACAACCAATAACTGGATGTCAAGGTTCAACAATCTACAATAAAAATACTCAGCAAGTGTTCTACGCAGGTCTAGCTGAAACATCATTAATTCGAAGTAATCTTTCATTCTATATAAGTGATGATCATGGTGAAAATTGGGCATTTGTAAAAACGATCCATCAAGGCTCATCATCATATTCATCATTGACAATCATGAATGACGGGTCGGTTGGTTTATTATATGAATGGGCAAATAAAACTGATATAGAATTTCAACCTGATTACATAACATTTACTATAGTACAAAATCAAACAAAAACGTAAATTTTCTTTTTACACGAAAATATATATATTAGTTGAAATATACAGAAAGAGAGCATTCGTTCTTTAAACTTCTAAATCAAAATCCACTTTTGTTTTGATCATTTTAAGAAGTTTCAGTTTCGATTCGTGCGATAGATTACAATTATTGATATAAAGTGTTTTCAATGTATGATTTTGTTTAAGCATATACATGACATCATCAAGGCTGGAATCCGTTATTAATTTGTTTGAATCAAGAAATAGCCATTCAAGAGTTATATCATAATCTGCGAGTACATGCCATAATGATTTCACTCCTTGATCACTGAATTCATTGCCAGATAACCATAACCACGTTAATTTCCGATTAGTCATGAGCATATCACAAAGATATTTTAATCCTTCATCTCCTACACCATTTTGACCGAGATAAAGATGTTGAAGAGTTGTTTGATTAGTAATGGATATCTATAATAATTAAATGTTTGTTATACGGATAGTACTATTACGAGAGAATGTGATCAAATATGTCAATAGGGGAAAATTCTTAAAGGATTTTCAATATGTATAAGAGATTTCTAAGTTTCGACGCGAAAAAGAAATAAACAGCAGAAGCTTTTTATTCTAGACTGATAGACTGGTACTGGAATCATGTAGTGATTCTTTATTATTGATTTATAATTGTGTAAATCGTACGGTTAGGATTACTGAATGGTCCGTAGTATAAAACGCCATAGAGCATCTCCGTTTAGATATTGTCTTGTTTTACGCTAAACATATATTAGGCTAATATCCATCGAAAAATATTAAAATGCAAAATGTGCTTGAATGTAGAAGGAATTTAGCACGATGAATGGTAAAGAAAACACTGAAATGCCGAGTGCTCTACTTTTCTGTCGCTAATTGATAATCGACTAGTTTTAAAAAATTATTTCCAAGATTTTTTCATGTCCGGTACTCATCAATAATCTTATATACATTTCTGAATATCAGAATAGATGAATATATTTTACTTTGGCCAGCACCATTTTATACATTACTATTTTCTCCAACGTAATAACGGATCATATTTTACGTCGAATACTAATCTTCTTCAATCACAGGAGATTATGTCAAAACTAAGACGTTTGCTTACATCTGTGAAAGATAGAAAGGAATGTATTTCTTCCCTTTTTTTTAAAGAACAATCTTGTTTCTGGATCATATTACATAAAGCAAACATGATATGCACGTAAGCTAAGCTAATGGTTAACTTAACATCTTGTCATATGGGAAAAAATTCTATTTGAGATTACTTACATTATTATTCGATTGTTCCTGAGTATTTCTTTTATCTCCACCTAATGCATTTGCTAAATATTGAACTCCTCGATCACCTAAATTATTATTCGATAAATATAATTCTGTTAAAGTTCGACTATCTTGAATTATTTGTGCTAAATAAACTGCACCATCAGCTGTAATGCAATTTGATTCTAAATTAAGAACTTCAATAGTTGAGTGTATAATTGATACAGCTAAAAATTGTACACCCAAATCTGATATTTGATTATTACGAAGATCTAACGATGTTAATGTCGTATTATTGTATAAACTATCGGACAGAATTGAAATACCATGTGATGTAAAATGATTATCTCGTAAACGTATACGTTTACAACGATTTCTCACGATTGCATATTTAACAATAACTTTCATATCTCGATCTGTTAAATTTTGTCTATCTAAATCTATTGTCCAAGAATTTTCATTTTTGATAATTCGATGTTCAAGTGCTGAATTTTGATAATGATTATTTGCAGTCGATGATTGAATTCCGAAATTTTTAAATCTCAACCAACATCTTCAAAAACAATTTTATTCAAAAATATAATAATAGAATAGAAAATAATTTGGTCGTTTTTATTACCTTTGAAAAACGTTCAATGCTGTTTGCTCGTGTAAATTTAATTGAGCTTCATCCAAGGAGTGTAAAAGAAATGATGATTCGACTTCTCGAAGGCTTATAAAACATAAATGATCATCATATTGATTCGAACATTTAACTACTTGAAATTTTGTAGCTGGTAAAAATAATAGAAAATTATCTGATTGAAAATAACAATGTTTTTGAATGTTTTTCACTGTATTACAATGAATAGTAAATGTTGTTCGAACTTCTTTTTTCTCGAAAGATTCTTCTGATTGTAGATATTTAATTGAAATTGTACATAGTGGTAAATCCCACCAAAAAATGATATCATCCATTTCATAATATTTACTTAAATTTAATTTGCTGCCTCGATAAACAGTTGCATGATTTGATGGTAGATGTATGAGAGCAGAGAATAGAAGTTTTAAATAAAGCATCCATGATTGAAGTTTGTTTTCATTCAATGATAGTAAAATTGAATTTAAAACTGTATAAAGACATTGATCAACGGGCTGCCATATGATTGAATAGAGCATTATGGAACCCGATTCATCCGATGTTAATCCATCCGCAGGATTACGACATTTCCGTTTGACTAGTTGTACGTAAGTTTGAATTATTGGCATTAAACTAACTAATGGCTCAACAGCTTGTTCGAGCGAAACTATTGGAATATTTTTATATTCTTCCATTGATAGCAGAGATTTATACTGGTCAACAATTGGATTAGTTAGTTTTTCGTTACGCGTACTCATCGTTCAATTTAAATTTTATACAATTTAGTAATTAGTTAAATATCTAAAAAGAAAATATTTCGTAGACCATAAGTACAATGGTTCTATTCATTTTCAGTAATGTAATAAATCTAAGAAATTTGCAAAATATTTAAGTTAGAACTAAGATAGATTTTTCCTGTATTCTTGTATTACACATCAGATAGATGATAAGGGAGATTTTGTGTTTCTCTCACAGATCTAATATAATAAAAGCAAGCGTTTCAACAGGTTTTTTAACGTTGAAATAGGTTAACCTATACATATTTTGTTATAGAAAATAAAATACAAATGTTTATTCGAAATTATAGATGAGTACGAGTTTCCGAAAGTGCACGGTCGCTGTTTAGTAGAACTTATGTGATGAAGTATTCTATTTCTTACTTGATTGCAATCAACATCTTGCATTTCTACAAAAAAAAAAACGGTAAATATCCTCTTCGCCGAAAATCACATTGTCGAAATGAGGATCGCCGAATCAAAGATTATCGAAACGCTTATTGATAAGAAATTATGATGTTAATATTGACGATCTCTATTTCGATAATATTCATTTCAGCGATCTTGTTTTTCGATAATGTTTGTTTCGGCGATGAGGTATACAACCACCTTACACTGAAATATACTGTTGTAGATGTTATAGATTTAAAATTTGTTTTTATTATAAGATTCTCCTATAGAAAAGCTTTTTATTGCTCTCTTCCATAATGGGACCAATAAATCGCTCTAGTAAATTGAACAGCTAATTATTCTATGCTAATTTATAAATCGGCAATAAAAACTTACAATTTTTGTTGTCATGTTCACAACATTTTACTACCATAACGCAGTCCGTAATAAATGCAACATGTTGTCATGACTAAGTCAGCCCTAGACCTCTTGATATTTTTTTTTATTGCGCTTTTTATTTCATATGAAACGCATCATCTCGACTCAAAAGCGATCGGAAACTCCAAGAACTTACCGTATTTTATGAATAACATTAAATATAAAATATTTCTATAAATTGGCCTAATATCATAATATTACTTTTTTCTTACTTTAGGCTAAAATAAAAAAAATCGAGTATACTAAAAGCAACGATTGTCGAGTATTTTCTAATCGATTTCAGAAACATTATCTCAATATTATTCTTTATATGTCTTATGAAAATAGTAGAAACGTCAATAAGCTCAGCAGCAACTATCTCCTAATCTGTATGTTACCATCTATTGCTGCTTAATTTCTTTCTGGATCTCATTGGCTTCTTACGGTTTACTTTCTTGTCTTTTGGATTGCGATAGACAGTATACATTTGATGCTTTCTAGACTTTCCTTCGCTATTTCTTTACTTTTGTATTTGTCTGTCTGTCTGGTAAAAATACATTGAAGACGCCGCTATAGAGTAATTATCGATAATATGACTTGTCATGCGCCAACATAAGTGAAAATCAATTATGCATTGACAATGTATTTGTTGGTCCATATTTTGATTACACAAAGAAGTTTTTATTATTCTAAACGATTGAAAATTATTTTGTTTTATTCAATCATAATTTGAGATGTGGATTAATTTTCATGAAAGATATTTAAACTTAATTTTTTCTATATTTTTATTGCTGTGTCTTTCAACATCTATTTATTGTCATTAAATTGTCGCTAATATTCATTCGAGTTGTCATACTAAGAAATTTGTCAGAATATATCCAATAGCCTAAACATAGTTAAACGATCTGAATTATGTTTCTGTGGAGTTTACATATAGTGTCGAAGAAAATGATGATTGCAGGATTAAAAGCAAGATGTTGAGACTTTCTAACTGTCTCTTGCTGCTAATCAGAGTTTGCAACAATTGGACTGTCGTGGCTTCCATGTTTCCATCCACACGTGATCATACTATTTGTATAGACGATGATTGAAGTATAATGTTATATGTTGAAATGCTTCGGATAGTACAGCTGTAAAACATATAAAAACAATCTTGACATGCAAAATACATGTCACAAATAAAATGTCGAGGATATTAAATATTTAATAACACTCTCGAAAGTTTTCATCTGTTTTCACTTTTAGAAGAGAGAAGACTCAAGATGAAATAGGCTCTAGATTATTGATTTTACCGAAAGAATATTTGTTGACATTAGGAAACCAATAAAGTAAATAGTGCCTTGATATACAGCTATCAAGAAATACAGGAGATCGGTAGTGATCCACAATCTTGAGGGATTCTGATTTTTTCGACTTGATAAGCTTGACATCCTCCGGAAGGCATCTGTGCAAGCAGATAATATGATGAATAACTCGACGAGCGACAATACAGAAAGAGATGGATCGTATCGTGAACGAGGAAAAAATAACAGTATACAATATAGACATGATAAAGATTCTTGCAGCCAAAATACAAGATAATTAATACAGTATGTGAATGAATGTTGCGACTGTTTTTTTATTTTCAATAAAAATAATGACAAAGTTATTTACTTTTGAAATTATCGTATTCGAAATTGTTTTCTTTTCGATTTTTTCTAGACATATAATTATTTCCATCAATAGTATATTTTGATTGAAAATGCTTTTTGATTAGAAAAAAAGGTTGCTCGTAAGCGTTTATGACTGCGTATCAGGTCAAGCATAAATAAGGAGCTAGCCGACGACTAAACAAATCAGCGTGTAGATAAGCACCGTACTCATGATATTCATAGAAGCCAGGCAGATTCACTTTTTCAAATCTCTAGAAAGATCGGAACAAAAATAAAGTTTTTATGTCCGATAGATGTGTTGAGTTTAGCTTACATCATACTCCAATATATAACTATCGTCATTTAGATTGTAACCCGAAAGCATTCGAGAACATTAACTAAAAATGCATAGACAAACTCATACCTCAAATATTGTTGCTTCCTAACGTTTATCTACAAAGAAAATAGTAATTTGAGCGCAAGCCGTCCCAGGACATCGATGGTTGACGACTTCTTATGTTTCCAGTAATCAATTCTGCTTTATCGCATAGGATATTGCGGACTGAGCAGTGGACATGATTAAATGTCGAAGTTGGCATAAACAATTTCATTGTGAATTTTATCTTGACTTTGTCAAACCAGTTAATATTTCTATGCTGGATTATTTTGAAGGTCATATAGTCGAGTCAATTATCTGAACAATAAATGATAACTACGTCGATCAGAGATTTATTTTTCTAAACGTTCAATTGCGATATTAAATATTATATTTAAAAAATCAATTTTTTCAATCATAAAATAGTTTACAACAAAACATATACCATCCAAAACTATGTCAGATATGTGTATTTCTAGGTCGAATCTGGACAAGAAAAAACAATATTTTGAATTGTTGATACAGTGGTCTTATTATTTTCTACTGCTTCTTTTAATGCTGCCAAACTTTTTTTCAACTCCGGATCTTGATAATCATACGTAACAATATTTAATCCAGGAAAATTGAATAGCAATAAATCTTTCAAATTAATCAATAGTTCAGGACTTGGCGCATAAGTACCAGATCCATTGTCGAATACTATTTCCCATTGGTTATCACATTTAGCCCATCCATGTTTTGGACGTGGATGAAATTCGCCAGCATAACGAACATATTCCGATCCATTAGCTAATAGCGCGTGTTTACTAGCAAAATCAGCAAAAAATTGAATGTCAGTTTCACTGAAACGCCATGTATTATCATCAATAACATACGTATATCGACATGGTTTAATAGATTTTGTTGTTCGATCTGCGAAAACTAATTTCCAAAGATCATCAGCATTCGTTAAAGTTCCATTTTCATTATGTTTCAATGTACGACCATAAAGTGTTTTATGTGCTAATTTAATAGTAGCTTTTGTGGCCACTGCTAGTGGACCGTCACTAAATATCGCCTGTGCTGCTTTATATTTTTTATTCCAATGTTGTCGTTCTTGAGGTTTGAAAAACATTGAGATTCTTTTCATTTGTATTTTCCATGTTGAATAAATACAATCAGCATTGAGCATAGTTAAACGACCAACAGCAAGTGAATCATGGCGAGAATACCGGCAAGGACCATCGAATGTATAACGCGGAAGGTGTTTCGTTCCTTCTGCTGATAGCATTGAAGAAACCGATAAATGAAAATAGCCATTATGACGAGCAAATAATGGAGAAATTATTTCATGACCTATTGACGGTGCACGATAATTGATTAAATTAACAATGCTAAATTCACCAATGTAGTCATCAATAATTTTCTCATCATCTTTATCAAAGATTTTAACTGTAAGTTTGGCATCAAAAGGAATATTTCGCACAATCCATTTTTCATCGTCCCATACAGGTGTTCCTGTATTAGATTGAATTGATGATCTAAAAATTAAAGAATAGAATAAATACGTATAACAACACAAGCATTTCTCGAAAATATCTCATTTTCTTAATAGGACATTAACAGTTTGAAATCTGTAACAATGAAATAGCTCTAAGGAATTTGTTTTCGTTCTATTATTTTTAGTGGAACTTGATAATTTGATGTTTCTGACATAAATTAAAAATTATACTCACGTATATGATATTCGATCATCAATATTTGCAATAAAATATGGGTCAGCATGTCCCATCAGATCCATCTTTGGTAAGCCCTGAAAGAAGAAATGTGTTGACAGATTAAATGAGTAATAAATTTACCTCGGCGGAATAAAATTGAATAACAGCATCATAGCTAGCCTCAGAATTATCTAAAGTCAAAAATGTTGGTTGGACCAGTGCAGTTTTAATACCATCAAACACTGAGTGAGCAGACATTCCTGAATTGATCAGAATTTAAATCGAAACAATAATAAGCCAAAACAGTTGCGAGTTGATGTAATGACGATAAAATATTCAATATATCATTTGTCAAGAATGATTTTTCTGTTGACTTGGTTCTTTTTCCTTCTGGTGTCCTTTTGCAAATATTTAAGCGTGTGGACGAGAATGAAACATGTCGCACTGCAAGTTTTTTTCTCTCTAAGTTATCATTTTATTTCCTTTACTGTTCTACGACGTAACTCGAATCCACCTTCTTTGCTATTGTATCGCAGGTATATGCTGTATAAAATACTACCACTATCTTAATCTTTTTCTTGTCGCAGAAGAAAACTAAAACAGAACATTGATTGATGGCGTAGTTCGAACGAATACTGAAAATAGTCAAACGCATTTGGTAACGATACAGCATGTACAGCACATGAATAATCCTTCATTATTTTCAAACACTCGAGCGCGCATGTAATTCTTGACGCATTTTTTGTGTACTCGAAAAAAAAAATGCGTACACTAGAATCGGTTAGTGTGTCCGGCCAGCCGTTTGCATGATAACTCCTGAAAGGCTGATCCGATTGTCATGAAATTTTGTGCACAGAATGATCTCATTAATATTTCAGTTGAGTTCGAAGATGAGAGAGATCAATCACGAAATGGCTGAGTTATCGAAAAAATTGTCATTATTGACTAGGCCATCCCTGGGGGGGGGGAGTACAGGGATTTTTTTCAAAAACAAACTTTTTTCTCAGTATTATTCACAACATATATAAATCGACTCAGTTTTTGCAGTACACATAGCAATCGGATGCAAATCCGATGTTTCCGCATTTATTTTCTTAATTATTTACGAAGTTGACGCGAAAAGGTTTTCATAAAACGCAGGTGTAAACTGGTGGTAACTATGGCTGAGACAAATTTGTCTAGATCTTTCACTGTGTTGATTGTAAATTTTAGATGGAGCTATGATTTGTACTCATTTTCGATCGCTTAATTTTGCTTTCATTTTTCTTGTTGTTGAGAATATCGAATACAAAGATTATTATTGTATTTTGTCTCGAAACATCGACAACGAATTCGCTGATCTTCGTGTTTTGCGTATTGACATAGAAAGATCAAATACATGTTGTATTTTGTTTTTTGATAACTTTGCCTGACAGAATCATATGCGTAGTAGAAAAAGATGATTTATGAAAACTTACTGATAGATATAATATTGCACAAGAATTGCAGTGAAAATAGAGAAGTTCTAGTCGATTTTTAACGATTCTTATATTACGTATGTAAGGAGAGGTCAATAAAATTCCAGCTATAGTTTTAGATCATTTCAGTAATTTAATAGCATCTTGCATTGCGATAGTTCATATTTTCATACATCAAAAATTGATACAGTGCTTCTCAATAGCATTGCCATAGTCTTTCCTCATTCTCACGTTTCTTTTCCTAATCGTGGAAGGGTATCTGTAGTATCCACATCTATATTTGAGTGAAGAGTGGAAAGTTGACTTCTCAAACAATATATGTTAATAATTTATAACATTGCAATAGAAATTTATTATCGACACTTAGATTATGCCTTGATCCATTACGATGATAATCCTTCGAATCCTGTCTTTATAGTTATTTAGAATTATACATAAAATGCATGATATATCTTATGGTATCTGAGCAGTATTTTTGTTAAACCAAATACTAAAATAGCCAGTGTCATTTCGATATGTCGATTGATTTCTTTTCTCCATTAACCAAGTCAAAAAATCTGGTAAAAAAGAGTTGATATCAAGTAACATGTTAAATGTAATACTCGATAATTGTTTTAGTCGTTCAACGATTAACTTCATTTCATCAATACTTTGAATGGCTACTTGTAAATGTTTAATATGGTTAGGTACTAATAAACAAATGTTTTCAGCGTTGGTCGACGAACTATCGATCGTCAAGGATTGTAAGTTCGATGTTCCTTTAAGTAAATTCGTAATATTAGTAAGTGTATTTGAAATATCGTTTGGATCAAAATCTACGCTGACCGATAATTCAACGATACATGATAAATCAATAAACGCCGAGAGATATTCACTTGAACCATCTGGCCATTCATTACCAGTAAGAAGCAAGAGTTTGTTCATTTTACGAAAGAAAGGAGAACTTGGTAACGCATTCTATAGAAGAAGAAAAAAATGATATGATTTCAAATTATTCATAAATTAGATGATGATACAAGACAAACAAGTGCACCAAAATGATCATTTTTATGAAAGTTTCAGTCAGATAATGATAGTCGATTTCATGTGCATTGACATCTGGTCTCAGCGCTATATGTTTGGAATGTGCTGCATTCGATGATTTTGGCAACTATGAACTATAATAGGATCCTCGCTGTTGGATAGATCAATTAGTGATTCATGAAAAACTTAACAATGTGTAGTAAATTTGATATCGATAGTGTTTGACCAATGGCTATTACTATAAGTAATACTGAAGCAGAGATTCTATGTTTATTTTCGAGCAACAACTCTTCTTGTGTCCTATTTAAAAATCAAAATTTTCAACATGCGTACGATTTAACTCTCGACTTTTGAATTAAAATTAGTAGATTTTTCCTATTATCAAATTTTTAAGTCACTTTCAGTTTACTGGACATCACTATTTGTTGTCTTATTCAAGCATCAGCTTATGAAAATCCGTTGGAGGGCTTAAAATTATTTCAATACCTTTGCATTTCGATCATAATGCGCCATTAAATCGGTCAAATTTAATTGCATTTCATGAACATTATCTGTCATTGAAGCATCATTATACAACGTCGAATGAGTCGAACATGTGATTTTATCTTCATGAGGATAAAATCTCACCTTTGTTTTACAAATAGGTAACGAATAAAGACTATAAATAGCTGATTTTTTAAAATAATAACAAATAACAAACCAATGTTTGTTCTCAATCCAGAATGGCGTTCGATAGGAAGTAATCAATGATTCAACATCAGTTGGATTGTTAAATTCATAATCGGTATTACCACAAAAAGCAAATTCGAATCGATTTAAATTTTTTAAATGCTTCTGAATGAATTTTTCCCAACAAGCACCATCAAAAAGATCGGTTTCTCCGACTATATGAAGATGCTGCAATGAAGGTGTCAACGATAATAGCAATTCAAATTCATCCATATGTAATTCACTATCATCAAATGCCAATGAAGTTAATTGCGGATAAGTGGTCGAACGATCGATTTCAGTCAAATCTTCCATAACACAATCTTGTAATAGAAGTCTTTTTAGCTTAGAACAATGAGAGAGTATGCTGGAAAATTTTTTAAACGATATACGACTAGAAAGTATTAAAGATTCTAGTCGACATTGATTGGGCCATGGTAAAGCTTCCATTCTATTCCATGATAAACCGAAATCAAGATGTTGAAGATTCTCATTGGATATGATCGTATAGATTAATGGTAATGTTTTCGGATTTTGAATACTATTTTTCTTTCGAAAAGTAAATGATAATGATACAATCATATTCTTCAGTTGAAATATAGTATGAAAATCATTTTCATCGATATCAACGAGAGTTAATGAGCGTAAACGAATACATTTTTCAAATGGAACCAATGAAAGAAATAACGAGATTTGATTTGTTGTTCGGTTACTATTCGAAAGCGTTAGGGAAATAATATTTTCTGGTGTAATAAAATGGCATATCGCATCAAAATATGGTTTCGATACTGATCGAAAGTCAATGTCATATTGATTGTATGAATTAATAATCGACCGAAATCGTTTACAAACATTTCCAAAGGAAAAAATGATAGTTTTATTATCGGCAAAGCTTAAAATACGAAATATTAACTCAACTGGAAGTGAAGAAAGTGGGGCAATATTGACGTTGCTCGCAGTCATTTTATAATTTCCAACGTGCCTTCACCTTTCTGAGTCTCGGCGAAAGAAACAGTAAAAACAAATATTGTTTTCGTTTTGTTGGTAGAAAAGAAAAGAAAAAACTAGTCGCAAAAAATAATATTCGCGAACATTTTTGAATACAGCTGAAGACGCCAAATTACCATTGGATCTGTACAAGTCAAATTATTATTCACACTAACAACTTCAAACAGATCAGTTCGTAGTCGCCATATAATTTAAACTAAAGCTATTCTCAATAGATCAGTACAATAAAGTACACGTGTATAGACCGAGTGGGTTTAATATATTGTTTTCACTTGATCAAATAATAATGAGTAACAGTACACCTATACTGTAATATTGCTTGTTGAGGTAAGCAAAAAAAAAGACAGCCGTCGTTTGCAAGTAGAAAATACATCTTTCTGCCCTACCTTGATTGATTGAATATAGGGACGGGGAGCCCCATTGTGTAACTTTTCGATACGTTTATCATGAATGGATGATAGACGTACATTCTTGCACTCATTATCGTTAAACATAAAAACGCATTTAATTAATTTAAAATAACTACCTGTTCCATTGCTAGCTAAAATTAAAATATAATATCAGATTAAAAAGAAAACTCTTTTTGAAAATGAAACCAAACCTGGTTTCGATTCCTCAAGAAAGCATAGAGCGTAAATAGGAGCAAATGATTATATCTAAAAGTAAATACATATGATTTAGTCGATCAAAGAATAAATGTAATGAGAATTAAATTGAGTCTGTTTTTCGTATGGAAGATTATTTGTTGACACGTGGAGTTTTCTGGAAAAACAAATAGTATCAAGGAATAATCATATGATTACAATGTTTCTCATTCGGATACTAATTTTTATAAAAGTCGAAACTTACGAAAAAAAACAACGACAACTATATCTGTCTGATTTAATAGATTGATCGTATTGAAAATCTCCCTACCGAATATTTAGCATGAATAAATATAAGATCTATTTAAGTAAGACAAAATTTATGGATTTTCAAGTCTGTGTAACTTATCAGTATCGGTTCATTTTATTAAGAAAATGAATGAGCACCGTAGTTCGATGTTAACTACAAGTGTACAGTTACTTGCGCATGTTATTGCCCATCGAATACGTAACTTATTGACCTATTATTTATTTTTGCAGTGAGTAGTAACATAGTTTTATAGCTTATACAAGATATCATTTTCTCGCCATACAAGCAATAAAAATGTAAATTTTATTATGAAGACATTGAAATACAAAAGCAAAGCGTTTTTACGTGCTTTCTTTATTCAGCATCCGTTGATAGTATATATAGGATTACCATCGCTTTGTTTAATTATAATATCGAATGTTGCACATCATTGTTTGACTCGGCTCATTCAGGTACAGCATTGCGTTTATTTTTTGGGTATCGCAAAAGACAAATCAGATCCTGAAACAACATGCCGTAAGTAAAAAAGAATAATATAGATGTAATGAATCTGAGTCTAAATCGACACGCTTGGATTGATTCGAATTGCATATGCTTTGTTGCAGTTTCGATTAACTTTGATCGACTATATGAGAAAAAAAACGTATCTAAAACATGGCGATGAAGATCGATTTTTACCGGACAAAAAACTAAGCATCTCACAGAAACATCGTATTGTACGCTTTAACATGATCGAAAATTTGATTTTTTTATGGTTAATCCAAGGGGGAACAAACTGATCTCGAGATTTTATGATTTCAACTGGTTTCAACGGATTTCAAGTGATTTCTGATGATTTCAAGTGATTTCGAGTGATTTCAAGTGACTTCGAGTGATTTCAAGTGATTTCGAGTGATTTCAAGTGATTTCGAGTGATTTCAAGTTGATTTCGACTTCCGAAATCAGTTTGTTCCCCCTTGGCTGTTTGTAAATTTGCTTGTCGAGTTGAAGGTGGTTTTGTTCGTGATTGGATCGTTGGAAATTACATAGCTCGCCCAAAGAAAGATCCGCCAGATTGGTTAGAACCTGAATCTAATCCAAAAATCCCTGCACTAAATAAATATTTAGTTCCATCGGATCTCGATTGCCATTTACCATCACATAAATATTTTGATATTGATAGATTTTTGGATACTATGCATAAATATCGAATTGAATGTACCGTGTTTCGAGAAGATTGGCGCCATGTACTATTACTAGATCAAACTGCGAAAACTGGCCCATTTACGGTGGATTTAACCGAACCTCATGTGGCTTTAACACATGATCGTATTGATTTGGATGTTAGTAATTTATCATTAGAAAATGATTATAGGAAAGAATTAGACATGAGAGTTGATATTACATATAAGCCATATACCATAGAATTGGAAGCTATAGTTGATAATATAAAAGAATAAACGCTTTCAAGTGCTACGACCAATTGATGATTTTCTTCAACCTCGTATTGAAAACATGACGCGTCGCAGTTGGGCACAACTTGGACAACCAATGCATGTTATCCCGAATTGACCACCGAAATATCAGGTTATCATTGTGCCTTTGCCAGAATCAACGGAATTATATTAAACGGTAGTTCAGACGATGAAAACCCATGTCAATAATCAAGTTCAAGTATCATCTATTGAACAAATAAAAAATCCCCTATTAGAAGAATCTTATTTAGCAATGAAACAGTTAATTGCTAAACAATGCAAAGGAGAAAATCCGAGCGAGCGTGAACTATTCCATGGAACAAAAGGTAAAGCTATTGACGAAATATTAAAGGACGAATTTGATGATCGATATTGGGAGAAAATTTTTCAAGATGCAAATAGGGTAAAATATAGAAGACAATAGTAGTTGGCTTCATTTTTTTAAATTCTTTTTCTTTTATCACGGCATGGTGCTTATTTTGCTGATAATCCAAGTGTTTCACATAGATACACTGAAGCAAATCCCAACGATAATGTACGTATTATGTATTACAATAAAGTTGTTTTGGGAAACGAATCAATACTTCAGTACAAAATAACGATTTGATGTCGGCACCCAAAGGTTATCATTCAACGTATGTACAATTCCCAGGTCAACTAAATGACGATGAATATATTGCCATATTTAAGAGTAACTTATATAGGATAGAGGAATGGCTCTTATTTTAGTATTGAAGTGGCTTGAATTCTGTTTTTAGATCAGATTCTTGTTATTGACTTGATACGAGAAAATTATTTTTAATTGTCAATTTTTTTATTCAATAAAATTATAATCACTAAAAATTGCTGATAACTGACACTATTCATTTACTTCTTCATTTTAACAATTAATAATCGGCGTATAAAAATTAGAGTGTGCACATTAGTGAAGAGAATATGCACAAGTCACGATCTTTACGATAGTCCTTCGATTTCATTGAGCAAAGTTTATCCTTTGAATATAAGATTTTCTCAATCATGTAATAACTATTCATTACAAAAGTAAGAAAACAAAAGTGACAAAGCATTTTTCTAGAACTTTTATTAATATAGATATTCACTCGGTAAGTATGCTGTTGAAATGCTGTCGAAATGCTGTTAAAAACTGCGAGAGTTTTGTTTTCTGTTTCGATTTCGACTTCAAGATATAACTATGCAACGGAGGTATTTTATTCGTTTCTCGATCGATCCAAACTCGAATAAGAAATTGTTGTACCGGATGTCTTGTGATTATAGATGCTGATGTTATATAAGATTGCAACCATCGAACGAGTTCATTTTTTACGGATGAAAATCTTCGAAAAAACTCTCTATCGTCTTCACATTCAAACATTAACAATCGAAGATTTGACATTTGTTGAATAAGATCGAGAACATTTTTTCGATGTTTAATACGAATTGAAAGAACTTCACATCGATTTCCGAGTGTTGAACTGATTAAAATGAAACAATCGTCTTCATTGAAATGCACCGATTGATTAAGCAAAGCTTCTATTAAATCAATTCGTCGAATAGATTTACTTGTTAATTGAAATAATTTTGAAATAGGACCAACACATGATTGTAATTTGAGCGAATAAAGACAAGGAGCTTGGTCGAATACTGTTTGCAATTGATCATAACCAGAATGTTTATATATAGACACATGAAGTGATGTTAAATAATTTAATGATAGAAAACGAGACCAAAATCTATCATCAAAAGGAATATTTACCTGTAAATGACAAATATTACGAAAGCGAGCTCTTAAAAGACTAAAATTATCTAATAAAGTATTTTCTACAGTTCCATGACCAAACGATTTAACACAATCGCATGACCAATAGTTTCCTTCGGCGGGGCAGGTTGATTTAGTACAAGATTTATTTGAACAATCGAAGCCATCAAAACAATAAGGCAATGTGTAGAGTGTCGCCCATTTATATGGATCCGATGGATTCCAATGGCATCGAACATACCATTGACGTTCTTTCAGCCAAAATGGCGTTTGAAAGGATGCAAGCAATCTATCAATAATATCTTCAAGCGTAATATTCACCTCTCGAAATTCTACTTCCATTTTCAGTTGAAACACTGTCAATTGAGGAAGATAATCAGAAATAAGTTGTTCCCATGTTTTACCGTCGAAATAAACTTGTACTGTAGTAATCGTTAAGCGAGATATGTTAGGCATATACTGTAATAGATTATTTAAAGAGTTTAAGGTGCCTCCAAAAACAATTTTTATTGATTGCAATAATGGAACAACACATTCCAAATGATCGTTAACCAAATAAGAATATATAGTTGTACAAAGTTGTTGAAGTCGAGGTGTAAATTTGAGTAAATGTGATAAACAATTTAACGTACATGGAATATTCTGAATTGAAAGACATTTGATACGTGGTGACACTATTGAAATAGTCAATAGCAATGCTTCATCTGCATAGAGACCACTTAAATTACAATGTGTAAGTGCTGACAAACTCCAAATATTGTTCAAAAAATCAACTAAACTATTTATTCGTCTTTCTCTATCGGTAGATTTAATTATGTTAAGATGTGTGAGATAAGGAAGATGCCGACATTGATAGATTATTTTATTCAATGTACCGACGTCATCAATGCTATGTAGTGATAAGGATTGTAAACAAATAAATCGATCGAGAGTGAATCCACGAGATAGGAGAAGCTCAGATAAACCAGGTGATTCATCGGACGAAACGCAAAACGACGTAATATGGCCAATGGTTAATGGAAGATATTGCTTAGAAATAATATCAAAATTTTGTTTTGATAATGACCGTAGATCAAGTGGATGAGTTCGAATATGATGATAGAGAAGTTCGTTAAAACGAGAGTTTAATCCAACGAATGCTTGAAGAAGATGAGCAGTAGTGAAGAATTCAAAAAGATCAAGTAACAATTCATTCGCTAATGATTCAAGTTGAGCCATATTTATCTTTTGTGTTGGAGTGAAGTGAAAGGTCCCTCTTAGAATCTTGTTCTAGCACTGGAAAAAATAGAATGTGTTAGTTTTATCGTTATTTGTCAACAAACTTCATATTACTTGATCATTCATCTGTGACACGATTTTGCTTTTCTTCCTTTGATAAGGACAGTCGTTGTACGAAGAAAAACATAATGTTTATTTTTATCTATACTATTAGCTTGTCACGTGTGAAAATTACCATTATCGATGCGAATAAAAAGAAAACTAAATATTTTTAATAATAAAATAGTTCAAATCAATTGAAGGTATCATTAGTAAGCAATAGGAGAAAAAATAAATACAATCATCAATGTAAAAAAACGTGTACTTCTAACTATAGTTGAGAAATAGCCCGATGGATGTATAAAAATTTTAAAAGGCTGTAGCTTTTTAGCGCTTCACCGTCCAATTAAGACGAATTAAAATGATTTCGCGGTCGGTAGACATACGTTTCTATTCAAAGTTGACTTACAAATACGACACATAGCAATGTTCTGATTTATTTTTTAATGAAAACGTCGAATAAGAAACGACTATGACACGATGTTATTTTAATGTGCAACTGAAAACAAGTATTTTATGCTTAAATCACTTTAAAAACTTGATCACTGTGTAAAATTACTGCTTTATGCTCCAACGAAGTGACACATTTCAGTAATTTTAAATGGCGACTGGATTTACTGTAAAATATTCAACCTTTAAACATAAGAAAATACAGCAAAACGTACAAAACTAGTAGAATTCATCTCGAAACGACGCAATAGACTTACGAACTGAAAAGCAAGATACTTATTTGAAGATTATTTTATGATGAATAAACTGAAACAGCGATGTTTTGAAACGCTTGAGAAAAATCGCAAATAGTTCAAGAAATAACACGATTAGTATGCAGTTATTTCGTCATATGTTGTAATATAAATTGAGATATTGTTTTATGCTCAAATCGATTATTGACTAATGCAATTCTCAAGCACAGAAAATATTTATTCATATTTTCGTTTCTAAAAATGCATTGATTGAATCGATCAAATTTAATAAATGATAGCTCCACCATTATTTCGAAAAACCGGCATGTACCAAGGCAGCTCTCAAATATTAAATTTTAATAAATAAGTCGTTTAATGTTGAGTGGTTTTATCTTTTAGTGCGTGTGAAAATCTACATTTAATCAGAATAAAATCAATTTCTTCTACTGAAGTATTCAATAAAAATTTATAGGAAATCAAAATTCTATGTTATACAACATGCTATATGATCTCCAAGCAAAGAAAATGTAGAAACTTGAAGATTATTATTATTAGGAAAAAACATACGAATTAGTTATTTCTTACGCGATCAACACTTTTTTCGGTTTGATCAAGCATCTATTTGTAATCACAAAGTTAACTCAAATGAGAAAATAGTTTTTCAATATTCAGTAATCATTTTCTATACAGGATTTCTACTCTGTGCTCTTAATTCATTGATCCGAAGGATATTGAAAATTTTACAGCGTAATTTTATGCCTTTGAAAATTGTAGCTCTTGGTCATAACTTTTCGATGTCATACAGTTTAAAGCCTTCAGTTATTATTGTTCTGTGTGCTTTTGTTTCTTTAGTAAGTTATTCCGGTACGCAAACATAAACCTCATATCCTAAGTTGTCTTTCATTTTCTAAGAATGAAAAGTGCTTGAAACAATCGAAATCGCTCGGTTAGTATCTATCAAGATCGATATTAGGTAGGTCTATTTGCATAGCATATTTTTATCTGAGATGTGTATTTACGCATTCATGGTAAAATTAGTAGTTGGCAATGAATAGAGCATTTGCTCCAAGAATAACAAACGCATATCAAGATAACAGTTCATAATATTTTCTACAAAATAGTGTTGTGCTTTGATGAATTTATCGAGTTTGGTTCTCAAATATTTTCTCAGTCATTTAGTCATTCTTTGTTATTACGTAGAATATTATTAAAATATGGTAATTTATCAGACATTTGTCGCTCAAGTAGTGACTAGATAAAAATAAAATAATAAAATTTTTGACATACAATGGTTGGCAGTCGTCATTGAATCCACATGCGTTGCCGATAAATAATCATGAATAAGGATAATGGATCCGTTTTTCAGAATGCGTTCCTTTTTTATTATTACTGGAATACTCATTGAGAAAACTTCTATTTATCTACAAAAAAAAACAACAAGTCTACTAGCGTTTTGCTCATTTATGATTGATGAGAAGAAAAAATAGATTTTTTTCTTTTAAATACGTAAAATTTTTGTTTTAAGTCATCTTTTTTGATTATAATTATATCTCATACAATGTTCTGTATCCACGATATTCGACAACCGGCTGTATTCAATATAACGATGCATATATTGTGTCTTATTATGGGTTTGACATAAAACTATAATAGACCGATGCATCGATTTTTCCCTGTAGTTTTAGGGCTAAGTTCAAGATTTTGCAATGGACTAAATGTTTCTCAATCCAGTGATGAGATTGACTTGGGTTCATCAACAATTCTGGCAACTGACACTCTCTCAGACACAAGTAGCTCAGATGTAGTGACTTCAAATTTAGGTGATACTACTCAATCTCATTCGGCTAAAACTCATAAAACAGCCTATATTACAACTGATATCGAAACATCTACTGGAACGGTCAGTTATACAACTAATGAGACTACAGAAGGTATGGTGTTATATAAAATGTAATTCTTTGTACATTGATGATTGTTAATTGTCTTCAGATGAAACCACATTTTATGAAAATTCAACCTATATGCTTGCAACCACAAATACTGATACCACAACTACGCCTAAACCTCCACGTTCGTTGTGAATTATCTGATTATTTCATTAAATTTCTAGTTTTCCTCTTTGATTTTTAGCAAAGAAAAAATTAGGTCTCATTCTTGGTCTTTCACTTGGCCTTGGATTACCATTGATTGCTGGCATAGTTGTTGCTACTGTTTGCTGGAAGCATAAAATAACTTCAACTTGGCAGACAGTGAAAACGTTATTTTAATTGTCCAGTGTAATAGAATGGTGATGATATTAACCAAGGCGTTTGAAAAATTCAAATAGATTTTCTATCCATTGATTAAATTCATGTGCTTATTGTTTTTTTTTTATTGTCTATGATTATCTATAGAAATATGTCAGAATCGACTTTAAAATTGAGTTAGTTTTTTATCACAAAAGCGATAATTTCTCATTTTAAAATCTAATCGTTTAAATTCGAACTTGGCAAATGATAACAGGCTTTTGTAATTAGAATTCATTAATAAATGTGATTTCTCTGAATATTTTTTAGTCAATTTAATAAAAAATACAAATTCATTGTATTCATTTTTTGGAAGTGCTATTTGATATTTTAATTTTCAAAATAAAAACATCGAAGATTGATATACGTGGGTCACTCTGAAAGTTCCCGGATTTGCACTACTGATAGTTCAATTTAAAGCAACTTTATTATATTTGTTCAAAGTAATGTCCTTCTGGACTAATGCACTTATTCATTCTTTCGAACCACTGTTCATAATATTGGTAGAAGTCTTCTTTTCGGTGACCGTCCGTTTGTTCCTGAATAGCAGCATGAAGTTCATTGATATCCTCGAAACTTTTCCACGAAGCTGCTCTTTAATTTTTGTAAATAGCCAGAAGTAGCAGTGGCTCAAATCCGGTGAGTATACTGGATGACCCATCAATTTAACACGGTGAGCTTCTAAATATTCCATTGTTTGTATCGCCTTGTGTGCTGATGCATTGTCATGATGAATAATGAGATCGTTGAGACGTCGACGTTTCTCCACTTCTTTTAAAACATGTGACAGACATTCATTTGTACACCAATTAGCTGCAACTGCCTTACCGTTTTCAAGAGGAATAATTGTGTTAAAACCAGATTTCATTAAAAAAATTGCAAACATATGCTTGCCAGTAGAACGTAGTCTACAAACTTTGGTTGGACGAGGATCATTGCTTGCAACTCAAACTTGGCTGTCACACTTCGTTTCTGGATCATAATAGTAAAACCAGCTTTCGTCGCCAGTAATAATATCATAAACACGTTTGGATTTGCCGGGATCGAACTTTCCCAACATTTTCAGGCAATAATCAACACGGCCCTGTTTTTGAGCTTCAGTCAAAAAATGAGGCACCCAACAGCATGTCATTTTTTTAAACCAAGATAATCATGGAGAATAGATTGAGTTGCTGCTGATCCAATCCGCAAGATGTCTCGTATTTCTTGGTATGTGATAGGTGGATCGACGTTGACCAGCTGACGAACAGCTTCGATGTTTCCTGGACTGACCACACTTCTTCGTCGACCAGCAGGAGGTTCATCTTCAAAGGGATTTCTGCCACGACTAAATTCAGCATGCCAAAAGTAAACTGCTGTACGTGAAACACAAGAGTCACCTAGTGTTTTTTGTAAAGATTCCAAGCATTGTTGTTGTGACAATTCTTTTTTGTAATCACAATAAATCATAACTCGAAATTCTTCTCGTGTGAGATTCATAGCAATGCCAAAAAAATATGTTAGCAGTATATCAATTAATCTATACAAAAAAAAAGAAAGGAAAAATATTCAAGAGCCCAAATTTTGTGGACTTTCTTCTAAGACTTGTATCTACTACTACAACTAACAAAACCATACATATAATTGAGAATCCGGAAACTTTCAGAGTGACCCACGTATATATATATTAATTAATCATTAGCGACTTTAGACATTTACTATTCTCGAATTCGCAATTTATCTTTCCGGCAGAATACTAAGTCTTGTTATAGTTACAAAGACATTTATAATCTTCTATTTTTGAGATACGTACTGAAAAAGAACAACATAACTCTTACTTCTATCAACATATTTCTTGAGTTGCATTCTCAACCGGAAGCCATATTTACTCTGCTAGTTCGCTGCGTATATTTAGCGTTGACGTCAATTGCATGCGTACGGTTATGTGCTGCGTGTGTTTTCGCATGCGTATCACAACTACAAAATATGCATCGATCAATCCGATTACTCATTTGAAAACGCTGATATACATGATATCATAGTGATTGCTTGCAACCAGTTGATTGCCCTACTCTTTTAAATAATTTAACTTAATGCTTATTAAACGATATCCAAACACACTTACAATTCAGTTGTTCCAGACGAAGCAAATTTTTATACGCTTTATAGTCACAACAGAAGTTTGTGGCGAATGAACAAAAGGTTCATCACTGTGGTTTTCTATTTCTCGAATAATGTTCAGCACTTTGTGTTCATTGTCTGCAAAACCGTGTAAATAATTCAAGGAATAGTTATCGTTCGGAGCACAACTCAGGGTAGACACATTCATAGACTATTCGAATTGTTGAAGTATTTTAACATTCGCTGTGAAAATTCCACGGTACAGTAATAAAAGTGATGATTTAGAAATATGTCATAATAAAACTCAACATAGTTATAAACTAAAAATGCTTGCTGAATTTTTTTTAAAATATGCATCTTTGAAATGCTTGTTGTTCGAACAATTTTTCTCTAGACAAGGACAAAAAATAAATAAAATAAGTTGTACGATGCCAGACAGCGTTGAATGGTAAGTCTCTTACGAATGTAAAATCAAACCGAGGTTCATTGAGATATTAAAAAGAATACTGATCGATCCTCAATTCTGCAACACAACGTTAACACCGCAAAGAAAATCGTTTGTGATTCTTCATTTATCAGCAGCTAATTCAACGCGCTGCTTCATGGATGAAACTAGAAATTGAGTAACAATGAATAGATTCAAGAAATAGATATAAATAATTGAGCTGTAGTTTATCCGTAGACGTATCTTCGAAATAGCACAAATTATTTTTATCTCCGAATCTATTACAGGTAATAGATTTCTCCATCCAAATCGCCATCTGTTGTCTTTTTGATAAAAAGTTACCAATACATAATTTCAAGCTATATTCTTTTGATGTTTGAATTCGAAAAGAAATTTACAAAAACATGATAGTCTGCATCGATGACACATGCATAACTATCTGAGGAAACCTATTTTGCGCATTTCATACATATTTTTTTATTTATTAAATGAACTTGTTAAAGCATTTGCTAAATTTTCTCCGAGGCACTTCACATGCGAAGTGAAAGAAAGAAGTTAAAATCGTAGAAGTATGCAATAATCAATCAGAACAGTCTCTTTTTCTCTTCGCAACTGAATAAACTGAAGTGCTCCTTTCTGTAAACGCTCGGACGTCGGTTGATTTACTATTTCATCGCCTTTTAAATTATTTTCCCTAGACATATAAAAACAATACGGAAGCATCAAAATAAATGTTCCCTTGCATTGTAAGCAACAAAACGTATAATTTCAAAAGTATTTTAAATCCTCATCGAAATCAATGGATTAACAATGCCAACGAGTAGTGAAAACCTTGCTGCATCTAAGCCACTCAAAATATTCTTTTATAAAAACGTGAGTAATATCCACAGAGATATTTTTCAAATGAGTCTAACTATCGCCTTTGTTTATAAAATAAAAAAAGTTCGAGTTCAATTATAGTTTGAATGTAACTCATTGAAAATTACTTATTTGTCGCTATCTATTTACAGGGCAATAGTACGGCACCATTGAGAACTATTGAAATAGTAAGAAATAGTCAATTCGACTCACTCCAGAATCACTCATCACCGAATATAAGATCAACAACTCCTCGAGATATTTATAGACCATCGGACAATCTTAGAGAAGTACCAACCAATGAAAGGTATTTCATGTCTACAGTTAAATATCAGAATTTTTAAAATTGAAATCGATATTATTTGCCATTAGATGAAAAAAAGAACATTTGCTACTAGCACTAATTGCATTAATTCTATTGTTTGCTATTGGTATATTCTCTATGTTAATTGCTACTCTTGTTCTATTGACTAAAACAACTACAACAAGTGAGTAAATCTTCGTGGAATATATTTATTACAGGCGTTCGTGTAGAGGACACAAATTCGAATGAAATATTATTATGTACATATTTCATATTAGTTATCGAATTGTTTCTAGCAACGACTACAACTACAACCACAGTTACTACCACAGGCATGACTATTCTGGTACAAATTAATAAATGAGATGTTTTTTTCCTTCTAAATAAATCTATTTAGCTAAATGTGTTTCACCTTATGTGCAAGCATCATCTGGAATTTGTGTTAATATAGTTATTGATATTAATAATTGTGGGAAACTTAATAATGTATGTCGATCGAATTTCACAAGCTGGTCAGCTGGTCTATGTAGTAATTTGACGAGTATCAAATTGATTAATGGGACATGTATTTGGTCAGCTTCTGTCAATGGATTTATTGATGATCAAAGTTTTACTGTAGCTGTACCATTTAATATAACTCTTTATAACACAACAACAAAATCCGTTTCAGTAACAACGAATGGCGTAAGTTGCACATCGACTTACTAAATTTTTGAGTGTTGGTTTTATACTGAATAGGTTATTTGTCTTTCAAGTTGTTCGACTGCTTTCACCGAAACTGCTCTTCCTGCTAGTGCATTTTCTGGCGCAACAGCTCTACCATTCTGGAATGATCTATACATTTCTGCAAACACATCTCAAGGCATCTACTATGATACACAAGGAATTGCTCCTAATCGAACGCTTATCTTTGAATATTACTCTAGTCATTATCAGCAACCGACTGATTACTGCAATTTTCAAATCATACTCCATGAAAATGTGCCTGGCGTTGTACAATTTATTTATTATGAAGCTACTGATGGCGGTGTTTCTGCGACTATTGTTGTTCAAGGTAATCGGGATTGAACGAAAGACATTCATTTATCGACTGAAATCAGTTTTTTATGCTTTAGGCTCAAGTAGTGGCCCATTTATACAATATTCATTTGATCAAGCAAACTCTGTGGCACAAAATATGGTTCTCACATTCGATACCAATACTGGAACATACAGTAGTGCGAACATTGGATAGAAATGTATGACAGTTGGAAAGCATTAATCTCATGTTGTTGTTCTTTTTTTCTCGTAATCGAATGACATGCGAGATTAAAATTTTTGTTGCTGAAGTTTCAACAAAAATAGTAGTCTAATCCTGTTATTCGTATTTAATTAACGAAATTATTTTTAAAAAGCTTCGCTGTACGCTATTGATGAAACTCGAAATGTTGAATGTGAGCTTGAGTTCGTATGAAAAGAACGCTCACGCTGAAACAAATAAATTTAGTTTTAATGAGAAAGTCTCATCTGCTATATCATATCTGTAAAATTAGCTAGAGAACGTTTCCATGGTGCATTATAGATAAGTTTTGTTTGAAATGTTACCTAAGTTTCACTCACGGACCTATTGCTCATTACTTTGAGTCTTTTTTATTTTGGGTGATTACGATTTGTTTTCTTCTTTGATCTATTGGGATTCTTTATAAATATATATATATATATTTATAGCTGATTGAAATGAGAACATGCTACTACTGATTGCACGACTCCAAAAAGCATCAACAGTGTAGAATGGCGAGTGAATGCGAACGAGATACTCGCAGGCATATTCAAAAGAAATACTCAGTGGGTTATGTACAAAGCATCATTGTATATTCTAAATGTTTCGAAGGGCCATGTTTTTGTTTTTGTTTTTTCAAATTTCTATTTCCACTCGTTACTAAGGAAATATTCTTTATTTGACTTTTTATTGAAAGTAAGTGATATCATAGCAAGCAATACATAAAAAATATATATTAAAACAATGTAATATAAATAGTTATGGAATAACAAATAAATTCTATCAACGGTTTCAAGCTATTTTAAAGATGAATATCAATACTTTCAGCAGACAAGTATTGATCTAAATCCAAATTGTCCAGAGCGCTTGTCGACAGTGCACAATTGATAACAGCTGCTAAAACATAAAATAAACGATCGCTTTGTCTTTTCTGAAAATCATTCTATAGAATTATCATTCTAAGATCAATCATAAATACTTGACAGTGTTTCATTTCGGTACAATAAATGCTAATTTTCTTGACAAATACTATGCTAACTCAGTTTTTCCAGTGAACTCAACGATCATGTATATCTTCTTGGATAAACTACATGACTCAATTTTAATGATTCTATTTTACAGGTCAGCTCTATCGCTCGTTATACTTGTAAATTTCTCCATTGAATTTCAATACCGTATCAAAATAAATCGCTCTTGTTGGAGATTTAGTAGCATTAATTCTTGGTACAAACATACCTGGCTTAGCATTAGTCGCATTAAACGCAAGCTGTGGTGGAATACAGTCAGTCTCAGCCAAATTGTCGTCATCGTTTACATCATGACCAGCCAGACGAACAAATATTTGCTCAAGTGTTGTTTGGTTCACCGAGTAGTTTTCAATAATATTCTGCTCTTTTTTTGTATTAAGTACTTCAAATACAAGGGATAAATTAGACGAGAGTGGCGCATTGCAAAACAGCACACCGTTCTGTTCATCTATTGGGGGAAAGAAAAATTTAATAAGAAGAAATAATATGCCGTATGTACCTTGGATTTTGACTCCTGGCAAAGTTGTCTTAATTTCTTGTTGAAATTCGCTCATTCTTTCAGCGGGTACTTTTATTCGTACTGCATAGCCTTTACCAAAGCGAGTTTTTAAATGTTGAAGGCTACCAAGGCAAATAAATTGGCCCGATTTCATAATACCAATTTCTGTAAAGCAGCAAACATAACACTCGTAAACAAGTCGAATATTTTTAGAAGAAACAATAACTTACTTGTGCATAATGCCTCGCATTCTTCCATGCTAAAAACTTACAGAAATATAAATCTTTTTCCTAACGATTATTTATCTACCTGTGACTTGTCATGATTATAGTCAGGCCAGCATCACGAGCTGCTCGAATAACGCTCCATAATTTTCGCTTTGCACCAGCATCCAAGCCCTACCATCAATCAAATAGAATGTTTATATTAATGAGTCATCAGTAGTACAAGTATATTCGAAGATACTCGACTATTTCCATCGTAGTATTCTCAAAATGACTAATCAATATCATATGAGGATGTGATGTAGAGACTATGTTATCTGTCAGAGTTTGCTCTTATTTTATTCTTACCGTAGTTGGTTCATCTAAAAATACCAATGATGGATTTGCCATGAATGCAACAGCAGCGCTCACTTTTCGTTTGTTGCCACCACTGAAAATGTTCATCAATTTAATTGTTGTGACTGCTTTTTGGATATGCAACACTCACCTGAGATTTTGTACTTCGCGTTCACGATAATGTTCAAGACCAAATAGTTGTATCATATCATCACAAATAGTTGGAATTATTGATGATGATAAACCTTTCAATCTAGAAATGAAAATAAATTTTATAAATCATTCATAACATGATCCTAAAGCTTTATTCATGAGCTCGAAAGCAACAAAAAATACGAATGTCATATATTGGTGAAAAGCAACAACTTTCTAGGTGCAATTTAGGGGTGAGGTCAAATAAAGAAACCTGATGTTTGCTTCAATGTTAAATCTCCAATACAAAATACGATCAAATGGGTCCATACCGCTCATAGAAAAAAACAGTACATATGAGAATATTCACTATTGCACATCTATCCATCTCATATAAAATATGTAAATCTACTATTTCACTTCGCTCCTACAACTCATTGGTATTAAAATTTAAGATATTTTTAATTTTTGGTCTATGCTAAACTTCGGTTATCAGCATCAGTATGTTACTACACAGTGCTGCATATGTTAAATCTCTAATGTAATTTTCATGTCAGCAAGGAAATACGAAGGTAACTCTGAGATACAGGAATCAACAAAACGATCAGTATAGTGAAAAACTAATTGAGAAATAGTTAAAAAAATCAAACGCTTAGTTGTCTTTTGCTAAGATTTTGCGATCGGATTTTATTAATATTAAAAAAAATCGACAGTAAGAGATTTGCAAATCTGAGTACCTACTCTTTATCTGGACACTTATGAACAATAGTATGTCACATAGTGTAGAGAATCATTAAATAAGAATAGTATCGAACTGGAATCAACAAACTAAAATCAACTGTTTCATTTGTTTATGACTTTCTATTATTTGATTCGATATCAGCTCCTGTCATATTATGCTTTGACAATTTTTTTCTATATTCATGTTTTACTTCTCTGTTGAGTTCTTACCGTGCAAATAGAGTCAACGTTTCCACTACATTTAGATCATCAATCAGCCAATCGAATTGAGGGCAAAAGCCCATATCGATATCTCCATGCTAGAAAAAAAAAATAATTCAGATAAAACTAAAATTAGCATGAAATGCAGTTACCGTTTCGTTGATATTTTTACCATTAATAATTATTTCTCCAGCATTTGGTTGAATAGCATTGATTAGCATTCGAAATGTTGTTGTCTTGCCAGCTCCATTGGCACCTAAATAGATAAAAATAAGTATAGAAAGATTTCAAAATATCCTATGCATTTCTTATACCTAGAAGACCAAAGCATGCTTGTTTTGGAACGTAAAAATTCAAATGATCAACTGTCGTGGAGTAAGATCGAAGAATTGATTTTCCTTTTCGTTTTCTAAATCGTTGCACTAGATCTCGAACGAGCACAACACTCGATGTTAATGAATCTCTATTGGCGTGAACCATTCGACGTTCATCTCGAACGTCCTTATCAAGTTTCTAGCAAATGAAAAATAAATAATATATGAAGAGATTAAATTCACGTAAAATAATCATCCGATCATTCATACCGAATCATCCCATTCCAGTGCATCCATTGAATCACTGCTATACGCTTGTTCTTTCTTTCTATTAGTTGCGTTGCGTTTTTTTCGATTAAAACAACAGCAAACATATTCTCTCATGCTCGTTCGATTTTCTATACATGCCAAGAAAATCCACCAAAGTACCATTTGACCAGCAAATATAACTAATTGTAATCCAATGCCGGGTTCATTCAATGAAGCCCAAGGCACGTCAGGAGAATAATTAGTAATCAGTATAGCATTGATTGCTGAAATACAATTTGGATCTGAGCGTAAACGAATATTGTATAAAGCCTGTTTGAAATTTACTGTTGGAAAGATACCAGCAAGAAGCGCACGGAGAATTAGCATGGATCGTGCTGTTGTACCAATTTCAGTAAGACTGGCCGATGGTGATGCTTGTGAAAATAACGCAATAAAACCGAATACCATGTCGATAAAACATACGAGTGCATTAAGCATCAAAAACATTATAAAACCAATCAATTCAGATTGTGGAATAAATGAATATGAGTACATGAATGGTAATGAAGCCAACGAAAACATGACATATAAGAGAAAAAAATAGCCGATTTGTGCAGTACCTTGATAAATCTTGACTTCGACATTTGGATCAGGATTTGCTGCAGATCCTATCTAAAAAGATACGAAGGGGAAAACAAAAATTCTTTATCATGAATCAACAAAATAGAATTGATTCGTTTCAAAGTACGGGATTTCAAATTTCAATTGTAAGCTAACTACTCGAATATTCAAGAAACAATTTCTTTTTCTTGTAGCGTGACCAATAACTGTTCATACACATTATCCGATTATTAATCGTGGGTAGCGAATTTTCAAAAATGATCCAACTGTTGACTCTAACTAGTATCCACCGAATTAAATCTCATCAAATCAATGATAGTTTAGGTAGGTCCATTATTTTTTATTTTATTTTCTTAGCAGCTACATGAACGTCTTGGAAAGATATTTTTCCATGTGATTGATTTGAAAAGTTAAGAAATTATTTTTATGTGTCTGTTAGAACATCATAAATGGACGATGAGAGAAACGTTCTAGGCACTTAAGGATATGCTCCGGATCGAAGGAGAACCAATAGCGGTTCTGAAAGCAATAATTTAGAGAAATGTTTTGCATATTTTTCTGGAAATCTTAGGTTTTTATATTATTTGTCTTACCTTTACAGCAATGGTTAAAAGCGCAGAAAGAATCAAGCATAATGCCAAATCATAGATAAAATTCGAAAGCCAATACAGCTTCTTTGATGTATTTGTTAATAATTGTAAATCTTTCGAGTGACGAATGCGTTCACGAATAATGTTCAATGCCAAAATACTAATAAAGATTGCTGCAATAATACTATTAATAAAGTTCAATAATGATAATGGAATTGTGTCAAAGCAATATATTTGATCGTAAAATATTGCCCGAGGTGTCACCGAGTTCGATACAGTAGAAAATGGTTGATTGATGGTTTCAATATGTCGCAACGATGAGTTTGCATAATACTGAAATAGAGATGTTGTTGCAACGCTCAGACTCGTTGCCATTGCATGGTAGTTTACTGTCGAAAAGAAAACATTAAATGTAAACAATTGTATATTTCTCGAAATTGCAAAACCCATTTGATATTTATTAACGTATACATCGTATGAAACTTGATTTCTTGATAGAACATAATCGGTTATATTACTTGTATTGATAACATCAAGGTTCGCACCCATCTCTGTTAAATAGTTGCTTAAATATCCTTGCATTTTATTTTCGGCATCATTCGAGTTGATAACTATGGTGTGCGGATTGTATATCGAAGGAAGCAGTGTAACTTCAGCATTTTCGACACGTTCATTTTGCAAAAGCGATCCTTGAATAGCTTGCGGCGAAGGTAATGTAGAAATAGACAAAATTTCGATTACCAATGGTCCTAAAAAGAAGCCGATTAGAACAAGTATTTGTCGACGAGAAAGAATCCATCGTTTGATGATGAGAGTGAAAAGTCGAAACCAAACGAGAAAGCAACCAGTGACGCGGCTGGGCTTTCGCTGGAATACTGTGGTAATAAAAAAAAGAATAAGGTGAATCGGATGTGTTTTTTGTTCATTAAGAATATGCATACCAGTATTTGCTAGATCGCTCTTTGGTTTTTCGTGCTCATGTTTAGTTTTATTCGCTTCATTGTATTCTTCTTCTTCATCTTCTTCCACAAGTCTAAATTATCAAAATAAATAAGCCAATGAAAATTCTTTTTTTATATCCGTTTTGAATTCATATATTTCGGATGGAGGTTCTATGCAGTATAATTATTTCGGAGTGCTTGAGGGATTTAGAAAACAATTTAAATGGATATTTCTACATTTAAAACGTGACTTTTTCGAATGACTGTGGTGGATTCAGTGGAAATCATATGCTGCATATCAATTTCAAATTTAAAAAACAAAACATTTTTAAAGAAAAATTGATAATATGATTTTTGTCGCAGTGTTAAACTCATTCATTACTTATATGAAGATAGGTTTATTCTCTTTTTGATCTATTGAAAAATGAAGTGTTCGCTATTCCTAAAACAGTATCCACCGTTAAGTTTCAAGTTTCTGACTGAACAATTGGCTGCAATGTCATTGTGTGAGATGCTTTCAGCCATTTAGCATTTTTCTTTATAAAAATCACTAGCTTGAAAGAATGACTCTTTAGATTTTTTGAAAGGATCGGTCTGGTCTACGTGAAAGAAAGAGGAAATTTTGATAATAATATCACATTTCTTACTTTAAAAATACTTCTTCCACTGTTGTCATCGATAAACCATATCCATCAATATTGATTGTTGGACCTTCTTCATCGAGAGCTTTGATTAAACGACTAATTTGTTGTGACATACCACGTTTAATTCCAAACACTAATTCCGATGATGATTGTCTTTCTAATATTGCAGTTTGCACATGTTTGTGGAACAATTCAGTGACGCGTTCGATATCACACGTTGACTTTTTCTCAATGAAAACGCGATATTCAAATTCTAAGATAAATCAAACTTTTCATGAATGGTATTCCCCTCATACGAAATATTTGCAGAAAACCTGTTTGTTGCTTGAGAAATGCGGGTGTTCCACTTGCTTGCAATCGGCCTTTGGTCATAACGGCAATACGATCCGATAGAACATCGGCTTCTTCGAGGAAATGCGTTGTCATAATTATACACTTTCCAGCTTCTTTCATTTTTCTTATGATTGTCCATATGAGACGACGATTATAGGGATCTAAAATTGTAAAGATTCAAGTTAAACATAGTTCTCCCAGGATAAAAAAAATAGTCTTTCTATGAATAGAATGTCCACGCTTTTATGTCTTTCACGAGGTCTTTCCATTATTTCGTAACTACTGATATTACGATTAGGACTCTTATTATAAATTATTTCATCATGTATCTATAGAAAACTTATTTTTCACTGTCTAGGAGCAAACCATAGAACAAAGTGAAATACAACCTTAAATTTTGTAATATAATGCAATAAAATTGATGATTTATCAAAAAATATGCAATCTTGACTTTTACTCTTAATTCCTTACGGCCAATTTAATTTATTTCAAACTTAGATTTATGATTAATCCTTTCAACGGGTTCTACCCAATTAGCTTATAATCGTTAGATTTTTTGTAAATTTGATATCGAAAATTTTCAAAATAAAGATCCAAAAACTACAGACGATACTTTAAAAATTCTCCTTAAAGTTGACTTATCATACTCACCAATGCCACTAGTTGGTTCATCCAAAATCAATACCTAAAATAGTTCGTTGGGTTAAATTACTTCTCATACTCACGCAAAATATGTATCTACCTTCGAATCACCAACTAATGAAATGCCAATCGATAACCGACGTTTCATACCACCGGACAAATTCTTTGCCCATGTATGTTGGTGATCAACAAGTCCAATAAGATCAAGAATATAATCAATAGATTGGTTCACATCTTTTCGTCTTATTTGACGCATCTACGAAAACATGACTGAATTAAAGCTAGCACGATTTATGATTCGATAATGAGGTACCTCTGAGACTAGTGTTAAATGTTCTCTAACAGTTAATTGATCGTAGAGAATATCTAAAAAGAAAAATTCTTTGTCAAAAGACTGCGTCTGCTAAGGATTATCAGTTTTACCATATTGTGGACAGAAACCAATCATTTTTCGAACTTCTTGAATATTGATTTGGCCATCCAACCCTTCGACAGTAATAGAACCCGACGTCGGCTGAAGCATACCTAGATTCAAATTAAAAATAGCACTGAGGAAATGATAACATAATGTATAATTCTAGATCAACAGTTTCTTGATAGAGAACATTGTTTTGGTAATATACTTTCAACGTAATTCATAATCATATCTTGTTATAGATACGATAAAGCTCCTCGTAACAAATCAGCTCCGTCCTATTTTCAGTCTACTTTAGGAAATGGTTGAACTTTTGTTTTACTTAAATACGTACCAACGAGAATGAAAGTAGTGGTTGTTTTGCCTGCACCATTGTGTCCAAGTAATGAAAACACTTCTCCATTATAAAAATCGAGTGATAGATTCTTAACAGCGTCTAATTTACCGAATTTCTAAATATCAATGAATTGAAATCTAATCAACTAGTGAACTTATCACATATCTTACCTTTGTCATATTATGAATACTTAAAATAGGTAACTTTGCACGGGCAAGAGCATTGGATTCAATCCAATGATTTTTTTCAATAATCGGCTCATTTTTTCTTTGAGTCTTGCTAATATTTATGTGTTGAATACAAGATGATGATCGTGATTTCCAATAGCCTATTTTACATAGATAATTCCATGGTTGAGATATGCCGAATGAACCTGGATTGATACGTTCAATATAAATAGCCAGAAGCATGTAGATAATAGAATAGACAAGCATCAAAAGCAGACAAATGCCAATATAAAGTGGATATGTAAACAGATTCGAATAGAGTTCAGAGTATGTTATTGTTGCCACTGAAGAAAAAGAGACCAATACGATCGTTATTTATACATTGATATAAGAATTTTGTCTATTTCGATAGGAAAATATGAAATAACGTTATACAATATTCTCACTGCAGTTTTAATCGTAAACTTATTTTGGCTATGCAACTAATTATCGATTTTTTGTTTTACTTATCTGTCTAATGCAACACCAAGAAGCATCGACCGATAAAAATATTCTAATGCGAACTCAAAAAGAATGAAAACTCTAATTTATTAAAATTAAGAACATGTCGCGTTAATGAAGTTTGGCCATTGCTAATCCAAAATATTTTTCATTAGTACAGTTTATCTACTTCCAAGAATTCCTCGTGGTTTTAACGTAGATTGTTATTTTGCATTACAGTGACATTTTTGTTATCGGATATCTCACAACATAAATTTCCGAATCAAGAAAATATCTACGCTTGGATTCTAATCATATCCTAGTGAACATAAATCAAAATTAATTAGATCGCTGATCGTATAGCAAACTGCTATCAACATTCAAGTAAACGTGTACTACTTGTATGAAGTGAAAATAGTTTCTTTATGGATAAAATTAATAAAATTTGTTTCCGCATAGTTTCGATCATTAAATAGGCGCACGAATAAGTTTTTACTTACCACATTTACGTTCATATTGTAGAAGAACTTGAACACATATCATTATTCCAATGTTTGGAAAAAAACACAACACATAAAGAACACCAACCGGTAGACTCGTATAGAAATCGACAAATGTAAAAAACCATAAGATAAATCCGACAATTTTCGCCAATAGAGCTAAATCAAACAAAATAATTAATTATACAATAGAATATTGGCATCAAATGAGACTGAGAAATGATCAATTCAATCACATTAAACTCATGATTAAAAATCGGAGATCTTAGTTTCTAATTAGTATGCATGATAGTTGGTATCGAGATCAAACTGAATACTTACAACGCTTGAAGAATTGGCTAAAGAAAACCGTAAATGCTGACACTTGGATTGAATAGACAAATAGAATGGTCCAAGTCAGTGTCCAATGTGTTTTATTAAACAACGCTTTGGAGATGCTTTCTGACTGTAGCTTTGAACTCGGGAAAACCAATACGCTGAAACCAGTCACAACACCAGTCATTACAAAATAAATGCACATTGATCGACTGAACCAAACTAAATTGTTCACCCAAGTACGAAGACCATAGATACACAAATATTCCTGAGAGCATATGCAACAAAATGGATTGTATTCTAGATTTTTTTATTCAAAACTTACTTTTGTCTTATTTGCTCGCT
Source organism: Rotaria socialis (assembly GCA_905331475.1). Lineage (NCBI taxonomy): Eukaryota > Metazoa > Rotifera > Eurotatoria > Philodinida > Philodinidae > Rotaria > Rotaria socialis. Next base: position 62,123 of record CAJNYU010000325.1, read on the forward strand.
CTTCTACAATATAACCAACGGTTATAATGAATGTTATGGAGTATATAATTGAGAAGAAGACTGCAGCAAAAAAGCTATAAATTGTATAGAGTTGATCGATATCAACAGCGCGACAGCCGAAATGATTGAAAATGATCTAATATGATGTGCGCTTTGCTTTTTATATAAACCACAAGTAATTCGTTGAACTTACAGTCGGTATTTTTAAATCTAGAGTAAAGTTCGTTGCATATGCAATGATTGACGTATCAATCCCAAACTGAAGGCCAAGGAATTGATAGACGTAGTTCACTAGCACGTTAGTATCTAAACATATAAAACAAATATGAATACTGATTTCTACAAAAGAAAAGTTTAAAAAGTGATAGCCTAATTAAGTATTAAGAAACACGTGCTTTACTTTGTTTGGTATCGCAGACAAAGCTACTAGTACATATATTATATCGAAATTGCTGGCAGGACTTGATATTTTTAATTGATATATTATTGAATACTCTTTTTTTTTCTAATCATAACGCTATTTATTTTAAGCCGAAGACCGATCAGCTGCTTTAGTCACAAGCAAACCCTAGAAAATGTTATTAGAGCAAAAGGTAGTTTTTTGCTACATTCACCATAGTCAGTGATAATGAATTCGAAAAGAACATGACTCTGACTCTTGTAAATTGCTCGCAAGACTGATATTAGGTTGAATATGTCAATTTTCTGATTAAATACTCTACGATTCACAAATAAACGTCTTTCAAAAACAAATATATAAGTTGAATGTACTTTGACAGAAATCTTCTGGGGCGCGCTTCGTACGAATTACACTGTCGAGAAGCTTGATATGATTAACACGATAATAATAAAGATCATTCCTACAATTAGTTATGGTAAACAATGAAATAACATAGAAATCATATGCAATAACGTACTCCTGCATGCGTAAAGTATATTGAACTTGATCTGGCATTGTCGATTGATTTACGCACGAATCCATGTTTGTAAAAATAATGTAAGCATGAACTGCTAGTAGATCCGTATTTGATAACGACGAAAAACTTTCTGGCGATCTAGGCATCACTGAATAAACAGAAATAAAGCATACAATGAATTTGCACTAGAAGTTCGAATAGGACATTGTTGATATGCGAACAGTATCCATTATTAAATAATTTTCATTGCACTCTATTAGAATTTAACCACTGATAATCACTGAATACACTCTACTAGTTTTACCATCGCAATGAGTCGTTGAGTTTGATCTATTTACTCTCTTACAGAATATGATCATCAATCAATGAAAAATACGTAGATCGCTATTTTTTTCATAGCGAAATTCTAATAGTTTCCATATGCACCAGTACAAGAGATAAGCGTGAAGTTTAAAAATTCTCATTTTCATTCATTTTTTTAAAATGAACTTTTCTAGTGAAAAGTATTTTGGCATATGTAGACATACGTATATTGATCAATCCAAGTCATCTTACACAAACATGGAAGAGATTAAAAGTCAAGTTAACTGTACATACTTGTAAGAGGAAAGTATCTATTAACGGCATGTAGTCCAGTTACTGCATTGTTCACGATTGTTGATGTACAAGGATTTGCTGCAAACGTAAGCGTTATTCGAAAAGAGTGAAGCGTAATCGAAAACATTTTAAATGAAGTATGTGAAAACTTACAGGGATGGTAATAGACCACATTATGCATTGAATTATTAAGTATCATTGCAAGTTGTGGACTAAAACGGTCTATTTGAAAGCTTGGCATGTGGCGACGATCAAGAATACATCGCATGCCAAGAAGCAGGCCTATAAATGAGTAAGCAATAAGTATTTCAGCGATTGTTTGCCCTCGTTTTCGCAGAGTTGTAAAGAGCATCTTGATGAACAATGCTCGAAAGTGTAGCAGAAAATTGATAAATGCACCATTTTGTGAGTGATCAACATAGAGATTTACCATATTCGCTTTTTCTGTTTTATTGCATCTATACATAGAAAACAGTAGTCAGCATTTCTATAAAAATAAGTGAACAACTATCAGGATAATTCATTGTTTTAGAACGATTAAATGTTGTGAGAAAGCAACGATAGTGACATTTTCAGTAGCTCGGTATAAAAAGTCTGCAGCCGAAGATTTATTATTCGTAAAAAATAGAAAAACAAAATATGAATCCAATAAAACGCCCTCCTTTCTTACTCTAACGAAAATTACATTAACGGCTTCTACTGACTGTAACATATAAAAATGAAATATAAAAGCATTTGAAATCATGATTGCTACACTAGTTAACGAATATTAATATTTCTAGTGTAAAAAGAAGTGACGATCGGAGAGTCCCACTTCAAAAGTTGTACTCTCATATTTCTCAAAAAAATAAAAGTGATCTTGTTAGTGTTGGGCAATAATTGTTAAGACGTTTGATGTATCCGTGGAACTCAAATTTGCCAGTTAAAGTTTTCTTTGTAACACAATTATATAATCTACCAAGCAATAATCATCTGTTCTTGTCCACTGCAGAAGAAGCTCATTATGTCAGTAAACTTATTTTTCTTCGTGACATTAAATTTTTGTCAGGAGCGTGCATTGATTTCTCTCCTGTTTTTCGGTGACGAAAAAAGCGTGTGCTCTTGCTGGTCTTCTCTTTCATTACGACTTTGATTCTTCACTACAGAAGTTTATTTGCAAGTAGAAACAGGAATAGCAAATAGTGATTATTAAGCGCGCATACAACCATCGAGTCAGCCGAAAAAAACATTTCGAATTTTTTTTTCTGATGTGCTGATTCCTATTTTAAGATATGCATACGCAATTTCCTCTAGAAAGAAAAACAACTATCAAATCATAGTTTCTATATTCATAATAAGTTCAATAGTTAGTAGTCATATATTCTGTATGTTTAATTTTCAAACGATACCATTTTGCTACATCATACTCCGGTTCTTAAGGGTATGCACAATTAATTATGAATAAATGGGTCAGTTTTTAGCAAGTTTAACTGCTTTTCTCTATATGAAATGAACTATATTTGAGTCTTGATGATTGTCTTTAATTATCAGAACAATAACGAAAAACCACATTTCGTGTCTGATCGTATGATTAATGGTGGTTCTGCATACAAAAATGTAAAGAAAAATTTATTATGCGATGTTCCGAAGATAAAATATTCTAGCTGAAGAAATGGCGAATAGATTAGTGCATTATATTTGTTAATTCTTGATTTATTCATCAATTTCATAGTTATTCAAAGAATGAAAATTAGTATAGTGACCAATGCAAAATCGTTAAATCAACAAATCTTACAAATATCTCTGATTTCATAAGAAGTTAGGAAGCTAAACTCAAGCTCTATCGCATTATAATAAAAGATTAGTTGTAATACTATGTAAATATCTGTATGCTAACTGACTTGAAATGGTTGCCTTCCAGTATGTCTTAAGTCAGTGATGACGCAATCGACATTTGAACCATCCAACGATTCAAGCTTAGAATTTTATTCGATTACTATTGAACTCATAAGCCTTAAGAGTATTAAAATATAATTTCTATGCTCTACCTTAATAGCACTATACGCAGTTTGTATGCGATGATTCATTTTCGTCACAAAATATTTTCATCAGGAGCTCGAAAATATATCTCGTCACTAGGCAGGTTTCTTTGCTGTAGCCGATAATGCTGATTCATTGTACCAGTGATGCCGATACTCACAGGATTTTGCTGATCATCATAGCAAGTTAGTTATTGACATGTATGTCATACCCTGGCCTAATGAGAGTGACAAAACACGAATATTATGCACTGCAGTGAACTTATGAAAGAGCAAAAACATGATAGAAAATATGTAGATGATTCATCAATTGTCAAATAAAAAATGTACCATTGTAAACAATTAACTGAATGTTTTAGGATTCTAACATTTCAAAATGTGTTGTCTAAGTCGAACTTCTATTAAGCAACCCAAGATTCTAATAGCGAAAAATAATTTACTCTGTAATACAGCTAACAACTGTATGTCACAAATGTTTCTTTTTGAATTGGTACCCTTTGGCTTCTTTTTTGTTCTCAAGCATTATCCTGAAAGGAAACAAATAAGAAATTAGGTCACATGCATTGTGTTTAAAATATTACAGGCTTGGTTCACTACAAGCAATGCCATGCTTCAATTGGTTTTACCGTTTTTCCGACGAAATGGCTTATTGTCATAAAACAAAACTGAGTTCTAGAAATTGTGTTATGCCAGTAGAGACATCTCCTGATATCAGAAGGCCCTCTCTATCCCTTTATCATACTCATGAGATGGAACCGACTGGTAGAAGAGAGAGATAGAGAAAGAGTAGGCTTTATTCTCTTGGTTCTGTTCTGTTCTTTGTGTTCAAGAGTGCAGTTGCTTACTTGTGTGAAGAAAGAAGGAATAAAAGGAACAGCGGAGAAAAGGATCTAACAAATTGAACAATGAGATTTAGTGAAAAATACAAGATCATTGGAGCTTCTATCAATGAGTGATTTAAACTATTTCTCTTTATGAATGAATATTCCATAAAAACCTGTTATAGATCGTCAGCGAATTATGGTACGAAATAAGTAGTACAGCAGCAAATGAAAAACTTTGATTTTGCCTACGCTTCATGACTAATTTTATTTTTTCTTTGACAAGCTTCTGTTGACACAATTAAAATAGTGCAAATTTGCATGTCCATTCTAGTTGAAGTGCAAAAGGTGTTTGCTTTTTTTACTGTGCTGAATTATTCTACGGCGTTTTAACTTATCAAGCATGCATCCAATCGTCTGATGATGTATAAAAATAATTTGAAATCATAACGATTGCACCTCAGTGACTTTAGTTGTCTCGCTCTTGTTGTTGCATTTTTATTCGAAAGCGATCACCAGTGAAAACATTCAACAGCAAAAAATGCGAATTAATCGATTCTGTTGATGAATAATACTGCAGCACAAACATAAGGCTATCATGAATTGGTTTCTTATGAGGAGATATAATTCATGTCGAATATCCTGGTACATTGGCGGCAGAGCCACTGAGACCCATGAGGCTTGAGTCTCACCTAGATTTCACCAGATGAGGCTCAGCCTCACTTAAGAAGACTTATTTTCTGCTTGATGCGTTCATAAAATTTCACGGTAGAAAAAAAATATTATGAGCCTCACCTAGTCTAATGACGCTCCGCCGCCCCTATCCTGGTAGCAAACAACGTTTTAATTCAGAACCAGAGAGGAAAAACTTCTCGTTTGTCTTCCGGTACGTAGAGTTCTCATGGCAATACTACGAAACTTGAACTTCAAATAATTCTCTTCATCCATGAACGATAGGAATAGAAACCGATATGTCTTTAAAACTTCAACAAAGTCTGTATCCTATTGATTGTTGTGGTTAACTTGGTAAAACTTGAATGAACATTTTCTTCCATAAGAAAAGAAGATTTTGTAGAAAATAAATCAATCATATTATATAATACATTAGTAAATTGTTTGATTATTTGATTACGTGAAAATAAAATAAAAATACATTGAAAAAAATGTCATTCAAAGATTTATGTTAAAAATTGTTTCGAGTGCTAAATGATCTGATGGATATTCACTCGATGGAAGGCCATTGAGACCAATGTCTTCTTTGCTTGGTAATTTTAAAATAGCAGCAGGAACGAGACCTGCTGGTTTATAGAAAATATAATCAATCGTTCTGCATTGTTCTTGTTCGACTCCATTATTTGCTCGAAATTTCCATGTTGTAAACAATGGTTCTTTATCATCTGATAGGGTTCGATAGGCGCTCGAAAAACCAGCATTACGTATGACTTCATAAAACGGCTCATGAGGTTCACCATTAAAATCACCAGCAATAATGATATGTGCTCTTTTTGAGTGATTTTCTTTTAAAAATTCAACGATTCCTTCTGCTTGTTTTGCTCGTATATTTGCAAATGGTATCTTAGCCTTCAAATGTGTACCAATAAAAATGATATTAGCTGACGATGATTTGTGATGCAGATCAAGCATTGAGAAAAACTATTTAACATATAATTAATGAAATTCTTATGAATTATCTTACTACGGGTTTTTTATGGGAATCATTTTCTTTTGCTTGATAATGATACCGTTGAATTTCATCGAATATTTCTGTTTTAAAACATAGGAGAATACCATCTGGTCCTTTGAAATTATCAGAATCATCTCCAAACAAATAGCATGGAGAGCTCGGCTTAGGTGTGAAAAAACAAGTATATCTAAGAAAATTGATATGAAGAATTTGTAACAGAAAAATACATTCGATGATCTCATACCCATATTTTGGCAAGTGATATTGAAGAAAACAAGTATATGTGTCGATTTCTTCGAGTGCACATAGATCAGGTTGACGAATAACAATTTGCTCAAGTATACGCCATTTACGATTATCGAATGCTACTGTTTGGTTCGTAACACGTACAAAATTATCTTTAGGATTTGATAAACCTGAGAAGAAAATAAATTTCGATAGAAAATTTATATTAGTATATACCTTGAGCAAGGGTATTCCATTGTAGAACGTGTAGTGTTGGATGGCCTGTTACGGAATTACCATGAAATTCTCGCGTTAGGCTGGCTGGTGATAGGTGATTCGTTATTCTTTAGATAAAAAAAAATACACTCGAAAAGATGAATAGTTTTATTTGTATTGCTCACTCGTCTAGAGCTATGTTACTTGCCATTCTTTTAATGTTATTAATAATTGCAAAGTACAAGCCACTTTCTAGAAGCAAAACAGGAACTATAGGTTGAGACGATCTAATAAAATGTGTTACGATCATTTATCCATATTGACCATCGTGCAAGTAATTATTACATTAAAGAAAATATTTTTGCTAACTAGCACTCGATAACTATGATTCATCGCATGCAATGCACAACGAATCCATTGCTGCAGTTTTTCGTGTCATTCTATAAATCGACTGATGGAATGGATGCTTCTTCTAAAAAGGGAATATAGCTGACGATATCATCGAATCTTCTTTCAGACTTGTCATTTTTATTTTCTCTATTTTATTGGCATCAATAACTAGCGCCATCTCTATGACGAAATGATTTATACTTCCTGAATCTACAGCGTATCATTCTTTATGGTTGAATTGCTTTACGATATTCTGAATGAATAAATATAATTACGACCAAGCGATTCTTGTACATACATTAATTTTACTCAGAATAATAGTTATATAGAGGTCTTGAAAAATTTTTTTTTAACAAATATTACTTAACGGAAAAAGAGAAGGCTTCCCAGATTAATTTAGCAATACTTGTCATCACTCATTCTATTTTCGTTATTAAACTAAGAAATAATCTGTTCTCGGTTTCATACTTGTCGAAGTATAAAGCATGAATAAAATATGTGTTGGCAAAGGAAACTAAACTTCACTAAGATTACAACATCAAAAGTGCACTTTTTCCATTCTAAAGAGAGAGAAAAAAATACCCAACACATTATGTACGCAGTCAGTACTACAATTGCGGACTGCAACCTGAATCGAGCACAAACATGTAAAAGAATATTTGCCGATGTATTGTAAAATAATAGATTTAGGATAAAAGATTGAACGGTATCAGTTAAAAGAAAGTAGTCGAGTCATACATAAAAGGGCAAGGTTTTCTGTGGTTTATTTGCTATGCACTTGAAACGTTTATCTGATCGGATTCATTTTTTTATATTTACACTATTTACCTCTACAGAAAGTTTATCAACGATTGAAACAAAGTGACATTTTTTTATTTACACGATTTACCTCTATAGAAAGTTTATGAACGATTGAAAAAGTGACATTTTTTTTTAAATTTTCTGTCAATTTCATTGGTTGTTTTCAAGTGTTAAACATGATTGCATTTACCATATAGTATGCATTCTTATAAAAATAACGCGTGAAACGAATACATGTTGATGTTGACTGTCAAAAAAATAACTAACGAGTTTTAATGAATGTTCAAACTCTCATAATTCTATTCACTGGAGTATTATTCAAATCATTAGTAATTAGAAAACTTGGGGCACATCACTTATGAGAAAATTAGTTTTCTTTTCGAAACTAAAAAAAAATATGTTTTCTGTAATTTTGCTCGTGAAACACTAGCGCTTTGCTCACTAATAAATTAATGTTCGATAGTTCACATTTTTAACGACAGATGACACAATAGGATTGAACTGATTGCTTATAGTTGAATATTTCAAGAGTTATTCAGCGGCGACGTATGACATGTAATATAGAAAGGAAGATAATGTTATCAAGGATATTCTCTTGGTGTAGTATTCAACAAGAAAGGCTTAAGCTGTAGCGCTCTAAAAGATCTTGAAAGTCTGTTGAAATATTTGTAGATCTCCTGAAATCCTATAAAAGGTTAAGATTTGTTGGTTAAGTATTTCAGATAGTTTTTATTTTAAAGATATAGTTGACTTTCTTTTATGCGTCACGTTCAAAGAATAAAATATGTTTTATCGATGTATGCCTGCAATTTCGTTTATTATTCTTACTCAACGAAAGTTCAACGGGGAAAAAAATGCAATCTGTATTCTATATTATATTTTTGCCTAACTATTACATGATACTCATTCGATATGAAGAGATTATGGTTTCGGCTTCGATGAGTGTTTTTGAATGAATCCTTCCGGGACATTTTATTTATCACGTAATATCAAATGAAGTGTTCTTAGCATATAAAGTAGAATTTTGAAAACCATCAGCATTCATATGCTTCCATTTCGAGACCTTCACCTAGGAGATAAAGGATGAACAATAATGAATCTCACATTTTCATCCGATAGGGATTATGTGGACGAGTTTTTTATTATTATTCATGGATTCAATTTGATGAGTGAAAAAGTACGTAGTAACAATAAAATATTTGGTCTCATTTATCGTGGCCAGACTCGCATCGATAAGCCATATCTAGGTCTAAAATACACAATCAGCGAATACATTTATTCTTAAAACATTGGCTGGCGCATAGAAATATCCACAGACCTGATTGTTCCTGCTGTTCCCAGCACAAGCTTTTGACCGGGTACCAATTCAAAACGAAAACGATGTAAAAGTATCGCCATCATAATTTTAGATTCTAGCATAGCAAAATTCTGTCCAATACATATACGTGGTCCAAGGCCAAATGAAAATAGTACGTCTGGGTAACGTTCAAGAAATCTTGACGGATTGAATCTATTGGGTTCATGCCAATACTTTTCAGAGCTATGAGCATAAAAATTATCATCATGCATAATTAGAAATAGATTTATGACAAGGAAGAAAGCTTGAGTGAGAAATTATTCTTTTTTTTTCTATTCAAATTACCTATTTATAATGTTCAGATTCATGATAATATCTATTCCTTTTCGGATACGAATTCGTTTACCATCGCTAGCCACAATAGTATTGTCAGCAATTGCAGTTCTCATCAATACAGGCGCAGGCTGATGATATCGTAACGTTTCTTTCAAAACAGCTTCGGTATATGTCAATAGGGATAAAGTCGTTGCCGTCAATTCTGTATTCTCACTCATAACTGAATCGATTTCATTCTGGCATTGTTGATAAACATCAGGATTTGTGACAAGATCATGGAGAGTCCAAGTCATTAAAGTTGCCGTTGTCTCATGTCCCGCAAGTACTAGAGACAGATATAATACGAATACTATACTTGTATTAGAAATGATAGTTATCGTTTATTCATAATAAACATTCATCATTCAGAAAAAAAAGCCTGAGAATTCTTAAAAATTTGGATGCGATCATGTTGACGCCTATCGATACCTATGTCCGAATTTGTATTTCTTTAAATGTTGACATTTACGTTTATTGTTGAGAGTGAATACGAACGAAAAGAAAAATCAACTCATCTCACCGTTTATACCATGTAGCATTTGCATGGATTCAATCAACCCAGTTGTAAATATATTCAAAGACGATGAACTGTATATAGGATTGATCATAAGCAAATACAGTATATTACAATTGAAAGCATCTTCCCATTCTCTCATCAATATATTTTTTGATATTGGATGATTATATTAGCCTCTTCTAACTTATTGCAGTATATGACAACATTGAATCGACTAGACAATAGCGTATTCTGAGAAAATCAGATAACATTACATAATTAATATCACTTGAAGTTCTTGGTCATGTCACAATATTTGATATAAATCGAAAAGATAACTACAACGATTATTTCAATCAGTGCATAATTCGAAAAAAAATGACGGTTCAAATATCAAAATGAATACGGATTTGTTTAGATTTAAAAAAATTATCATGAACATAGCGTGAATAGTAAGAGAAAGCGTTTCCAGACAGTTAAATAAAAGTCGAATTCTCTACATTGGCTATATATTGTAATGATATTAGCATAAATATAGATAAGTCTCAACTATGAAACTACGGTTAGAATAAAGTCTACGTTTGAGAATCTAACGAACAAGTTGTTGAATACGAAGGGGAAAATGATTGCATACAAAACATCGCTGCTTACCAAAAGTAATCGCTTCAGCTGAAACTTCTTCATCGGTAAATTTTTGTTCTTTATCTTCACCATGTGCTGCCAACAGCAAATCCAGTAAATCGGGTCCTAATTAACGTCAATAAAATTCAGTCAAGATTTTCAAAGATTTGAACAAGAACATACCTTTACAATTGGCTCTTGTTAAACCTTGTTTTCGCTGATCTATCATTTGTAGAACAATGGTCTTTATATCCTTTTTACACTTCGCAATACGTCTTTTGCCTAATAATGGCAATTGATTAAGTATTGGAATAATAATAATCATATTATAGATTCGTTTCTCTATTTCCTCTATGGTTATTTTAACGCTTTGATAGATTTTGTCATGAATATATCTATTTTTCATTGTTTCAATACCGAATACACAACCGGTAATAATATCCAATGTTAGATTGGACATCTCTTTCGATAAATCCAATATAAGTGGATAGGTTTTGTCGTTTGTTTCGTTTTCCCACTTTTTCAAAAATGTCGCTATTATATCAACCATAGATGATATCATTGAGATGGTATTCTGATGTTGAAAAATAGGATTAACCAATCGTCGATGTCTTGTATGATTTTCATCTTCAGCCAATACAATATTTTCATAACCAAGTACTGTTGAAGCAATGGCTCTTGCAAGCTCGGATTTATGATAGAATTGACTATTTGTCTTTAAAACACTTTCTATAAGTGCTGGATCGCTTATATTCAAGCAAGGAAGTGGACCAAACGATGTATGATAGTAGTCACCAAATTCAGCACTTGCTTCTTCAACATAACTGAATGGCTTATCGGCTAGATAGGCTCGACGTTGACGTAATATATCACCAACTATTGGTGTATATCGTCCAGGAATACCTTGATTCCAGAAATCTCGTTGAACTTGCCACGGTTTAATGATCCAGTAGTTGATGAAACGATAAAAAACGTATAGCAATGATGTATAAAGAATGATTGTCCACCACATTATCGTTAACCAAACAAAAATTAAAATAGTAAGAAAAAAGCAAACACGCCTTTATATTGCGTCAACAGTAGTATGTGACTCAATGTATGAGATTAGAGTTCATGTCAATATTTACGATAAATATTTTCCAGCTTCGTCCTATAATCAAGGGAATACAGCGAATTTGAATTCTTAAAGTGCGTTAAAGTACATACTCTCAGTAGCTCTAAGTAACTTTAAATTCAAAAGTTTATTGTCTCGTTGGTCTACGTCGCGTTCTGCTCGAATATATTGTATGATAGGGATAAACTTAAGACATCTTTTTCCTGAAAAATTTCAGTTTCTTGGGGAAAAGATACAAATTGAACTTTAATTATAGGAGAAAACAAACTAAATCTACTCTCTCTGAATACCTATGGCTCTTTGAGAAACGCTAGATTGTAGCAGACAATCGATACGAACTTTGAATGTAGTTCGTTTTGTTTCAAATTTTCTTACTTGTTTTTGTACTTCAATACTGAAAAGAGGGCCTGTTTATTACTGAAGCAAAGTTTGATAAGAATTTCAATATACTTGAAGCACGATAGAAGATGCTGATAAAGCACTCTTATGTCTACGCACTTTTGAAATGAACTCAAAGATCGCGCAAATATTACAGTAAATAAGTTCTTTTTTTCAAAATTTAAATAAAAGTTTGTTCTGCAATTGGTTTACTGTTTTCTCAAAACATAATTCTGAATCAAAAATGTTCAACTGCGTCTAACTGTCTCTTAAAGTGACTGATCTATGTTGGTTTATTTAGGGTTAGAATTGAGAATAGAATTTTGTATGACTAGATCTCTCTACATAGTTGGTTAACATAGGTAATCACGGGAAATATAGTGTGGTGAAGCACCATTTTACTTTTTTAAAAGCATCAAACGTACTACAATGATTGACATCGTGCTCGTAACAAGCTTTACACAGATATTGTCTCTGATAAAAACATGCTGCAAATTCTGTTTCTTTTTCAGGAATGAACTTATATGAGTTCTTGTAAAAATTAGTTTCTCCGACAAAGGGTTTAAAAGCCTCTTTTTCATAAGTATCATTTACAGTCAATTGTGTGTCATATCCGAGATATAGAATCATTGAGTTGAATAATTACACGCTTTTAAGTTAAGATGCTGAACATTATTTTCTCTATATTTACACGTGACACGATGCATGATCGATACTCTATTCGTGTTCTTACTGAATGGATGATTAGCCGGTGCGATTCGAGCAGAGACAATACGATTTTGAGAACATTAATGCAGCGAAAGAAAATAATGAGCTACCCACATATACATTTATGGATAATCCGGAAGAATCGTCGGGACTCAATAATGTTAATCACAGAGACTACCAAGAGATGAACATCAATCGATCAAGCGCATTCAAAATAAAAATTCAACCACTTTGTCAAACTGTATTGCTGTGCCAACATTTTTTACAAACTCCAGATTATATTTGCACAAATTGTGTTATTTCTTAAAATTATTATTGTTACTTACATTACTCTAATGAGTTGATCATCACGATGAAAAAGACAAAATGTAATGCATGCAATAATTTTTGCTTCGAAGTATCACACAATAAGTTTGGTTTCGTGTGCAAATTGTCAGAGCGACGTACGACCAGTGAATTTTGTACATAAAATAATATAACAGTATGCATACGAATGAACGAAGTTTACTATCCTATCGTTGTTCTTCCCTTCTGTACCAGGAGTTGTCATGATGGTTCCAGAAACTGAAAAATAGTATAAGTTTCGTCAAATTGTTTATTTAGTACATGATTTGATAATCCTCGCAAGTTTCATTGAACCGAAACACTTTGGAAAGTACAACATATCTCAGGCGTGATTTCTTGCATTTGCTAGTGGAGTCTACCATGGCTGCTTTCAGTGAAAATTAAAGATTTCCAATCTGCTGAAACAAAATATTCGAAGAATCGTCTCAGAAAAAGAAGAAAGATTCAAAGGTATAGTCGAAAAATTCTTGAAAACTACGAAATAACTACTAAAATTCGATTAACTATTGCCCCTGGCCTTATCTGTTAGATTTAAACTTTATCCAACGAATAAAATCACTCAAGCATGATATCAGGTATTCATGCCAGCCCCAATAAAAAAGGCGACGCTACGAGCAGCATGAATTCGATTCAGCTAATGTCTCGGTCTTAGAAACAGCGCATGTAATAGTATTCTGAAGAAATTCAGTCAATTTCACAAACTCCTTTGCTAAGAAGATTAGAAATAAGTAGCAGAGAGAATTCAGACGTGAAAAATTTTTCTCTCTACTAGAAGATAAGATTGGTGATAAAATTAGTTTCTTTTTAGATTCTATTAATGATATTTTTATTATTCAATTCGATCGATTAAACTACTGAAGAAAAACACAAAAAATGTCTTTAAAAATATACCAGAAGAATATGATTATAATAAAGTTCGAGTCGTTTTCGTTCTATGAGAAGAAAAGATTATTCTCTATAAGTTATTCTTAAATATGGCAATGCTTGTGCATATCGACGTACAATATATTCAATATCATTTGGTTTATCAGAACTTTTCCCATGCGTTGAGTGATAGCCTTGTCCTGCCGATATCATATCTTTATCTTTCTCGTCAATGATAAATTCTTTTCCCAATACTACTTTATTATAATACATGATCCGCGTGCGGTCGGTCGAGTTGGCTTCAGTATATCTATGCGAAACATTTGGATTATCAGAAAAATAAGCACCGCGACCTACACGAAAAAAAGGAAAGCATTGCAGTAATATTGTTTTTTTTCTGATATAGTTTACCCCATTTTCTTTCTTTACAGTATTGATCATCGAATCCATCCTTGTAAATTCCATCAATGCCGTCATCCTTTGTTCCATGGAATAATTCACGTTCGTTCGGATTTTCCCCTTTACATTGTTTAGCGATCAACTGTTTTGTTGCTAGATAAGCATCTTCCAATGAAGGATTTTTTATTTGTACGATAGATAACACTTCAACTTGATTACTAATCGAAGATTTCATTTTTGTAAGTACAGTTATATATGCTGTTGTTGACTCATGCAAAGGAACAAGAACAGCTGGATATTTCGGTGGTGGATTTGGAATAACATGCATAGGTTGTCCAAGTTGCGTCCAACCTCGACTTTTCATTTTATCAATACGAGGTTGAAGAAAATCATCAATTGGTCGTAGCACTTGAAAGCGTTTATTTTTTATGTTATCAACAATAGCTTCTAATTCAATGGAATACGATTTACTTGTAATATCAACTCTCATTCCTAATTCTTTCGTATAATCTTTTTCTAATGACAAATTACTAACATCCAAATCAATACGATCTTGCGTTACTACAATATGTGGTTCGATTAAATCCATTGTGAATGGGCCCGTTTTAGCAGTTTTGTCTATTATTAGCACGTAACGCCACGCTTCTCGAACAACTTCATATTCAATTTGATATTTGTGCAGACTATCCAAAAATTTCTCAATATCAAAATATTTATCCGACGGTAAATGACAATCGAGATCTGATGGAACTAAATCTTTATTTAGTGCAGGGATTTTTGGATTAGGTCCAGGTTCTAACCAAGCTGACGGATCTTTATTTGGACGAGCTATGTAATTTCCAACGATCCAATCACGAACAAAACCACCTTCAACTCGACAATCAAATTGACAAACAGCTATCCATGCAACAACCTCCATTCGTGTTTCACGCGTTGCCTTTGAACCATTCAAACTTTTCCATAATTCATTCGATGTTCGTTTAACATCGGTAACATGAGAGATTCTCTCTTCAATATCGAGACATGTCTTTCGCATGGCTGGTTTAAGAATTCGTGGTGAAACGCCTAGAATAAGAAACATACGCATTACCGGCTCGTCTGACATTAATATTTACCTGCATTAGGGCTTCGAATAACAGCACACCTTGTTAACCATCCTATAAATGATCCAAGTTCTTTTTGCACCAATTTATTTTGTGAATCTCGTCCCGCAATTGTTATTTCGCATTGATCATTTATTTCATTATTACTAACAGAGATTTCAACTTGTTGTTCAGCTTCCCAACGCCATTTCATTGGATTAAATATAAAGGGCATTTTTGAAACGCCCTCGAGATTCCTTTTCATACGCTCATGATCATCTTTTTTATTTGGTTCATATGCATTTTTCAGTGTAAATTTCATTTCAACAACTAATTGTTGTAAAATATCAAGTTCAGCATCGAGAACAGAACCTGCTGAACCTTCTAAACTAAGACTATGCTTATTCAATTGTATTTTTATATTTGGAAATATTTGTTTTGCTGCTGATAGAATATTATCAGAATTGAATTTTTTTTCTTCAGCTTCATTTAATTTTATTGTTCTTTGAAACGTATAATCGATCCATTGCGATTTAATTTCGCCTACAAATAACAGAACCGCTTCAGCTCGTTTTGAAGATGAGAAACGTACATCACGAGCAAGAACAAGTGACACAGGCGACGAAGTTATTGGTCGACTGAGAGTTGATTGAAGATCTAATACAGCCACATCTTGTTTTGGCGGAGAATATCGTGTAAATAAATGAGTTTTTCCTTGCAATTCTCTCATTGAAACAAAAACATTTTCTCGATATCCATTTAACAAAGATTTTGCAATGGATACCCAATCATTACTCGAAATCTGTGCTTTTTCACGATATTCACTTGACAGATTAAATAATTTTTCTAAATTTGTATATCTTCTTAATGCTTGTTTTAAAATATGTGCGATTGCCATTAAATTCTTAGCTTGACATATTTTAGATAATTTAAATTGTTGAGCAGGTACACTTTTTTTTATTAGCAGAATTTCATTCATAACATTCAATACGGTCATGAAATCTCCTTCGGATTTTTTCAACGAAGTAGGTATTGTTTTTAACATCGACGGAGAATTCAAAACATCCAAAATCGAAGAAAGTACAATAAGATCACGACCACATTTGTTTTCATTCAGAGCTGATAGAACCGATTTTGACATAGCTAATGAACCAAAATTAGGCAATTTCGAAATTTCAACACCTATCGTTGTTAATTTATTTGTCGAATCCAAAATATCTGAAGAAAATGAAATTGATTAGGAAAACAAAACTGAATTTCTATGATCTAAGACTTGCTTAGTCTTCTTAATTCTTCTACTGCTGAAGTGATTGCTTGTGAAGTTGGTGCATCGGGTAAGTATTGTTTCAAATAGTCAAGTCCATTTTTTATTAAAGATTTTCTTAATGAAAATTCGGTATTAACCAAATCTGATTGACATATTTGTGGTTTTGGATATTTTTGCTCTTCAACTTTAAAATCATATAATGAATAATATTCGCCTGGTTTTGTTCGTCCAAGTCGACCTAGACGCTGTTTAATTGTTGACTCAGCTGCTCGAAGTTCCATTAAAGTTGTTTGTTTTTTGGTAGAATCATAAACAGGAATATTAATCTTGCCTGTATCAATAACATATTTCAATGATGGAAATGTAAGAGATGTTTCAGCAACAGTTGTGGAAAAAAATATACTTCCTTTTTCAATATTTCTTTGTTGATTAGTTGCCGATTGCGATTGAATCAATGGGAAAGCACTAATAGTTCCATGGCTAATTTCTTCTAAAAGACGACAACATTGATTTACTTCTGACACACTACTCACAAAGCATAATATTTGATCATATCGTTGTCTTTTTTTACCTAATTCTTGTACTAAATCTAATATATTTTCATTGGTTCGTTCACATTTAGTTACAGGATACAATGTTCCTAACATCGGCATAACAAATTCATCGACTTTTAACTGAGGTATTTGACGAAACAATTTCGGTACAGTTGAGTCTAATGTTGCTGATGAAATAATAATTTTGAGTTTAGATCTTATTTCAGGTTTTTCTGTTAGAAGACGAGCAAATAATGCCAGACAGAGATCGATGTCAACTGATCTTTCATGAACTTCGTCAAGAAAAAATACAATAGGCTTACTGCTATTGATTATATTTGTAATCAAGTGTTCATCATTTAATAACCGTTCTTTTAATAAACTATCTGTTAAATAAAGTATTCGACTATTGGTATACTGCTCAGCGCCATCAACGACCCACCCAGCAAGTTTCGATTCATCTCTATTGGTTGCCATAGTTTCATTTACACGTCTACACATTCTCGCACAAAGTAATCGACGAGGCTGAGTAACAATAGCTTTATCGTAACCGTTAGCAATCAGCAAGGCTGGTAGTAATGTCGATTTACCTAAAACGAATGAAAATTCGATTTGTAATTAATCCCATTGAATCCTCTAGATTGGAAAGTATAGAAAGTATTATCGTTCTATTGAAATTTTACTTATGAACCTTATAGTATCGACTCGAAATGAAAATGTGGCTGATTTCAATTGTAGTTATAAGTAAAATTCGGATGTAGATAGTATCGGAAGCGGAATAAATCAGATAGTTTAAAAACGAGAATCCGAAATCGTTCATTGAATTACTAGAATAAACTCGCTATTCTGTTTCGAATGGCATTAATTTACTTTGTTTTATAGCACTAGTAAACAACTATGCTCTGTGTTCTGCAAGTGGAGTTTTTTTTAGTATGCATGTGAGCCTTCTTCATATTCTATTATTATATATAATTTACCAGATCCATTTGGTGTAGCTATTGTAATGACTGTGGCTTGTTCAGTTTTCTCTAAGAATTCTTTTGATGACTCATACAGAGGGAGTTGTAGAAGGAAACATCGATAATACAACATGGTTCTTTGTAATAATTTCTGAATTTCCTTAAATTGTTCTAATGTAAATCCCACGTAGGTTGGCTTTGTCTTAAATTCTGTTCTTATTTTATTAATAAAATGATTCATAATTTCAAGAGATTGTTTTGATGGCTTCTTTTCAAATTTTAATTGTTGTAATGAAATATGTTCCTTGATGTATTCATCTAGAGTTTCACCTTTTAATATTTCTAATTCAGGTAGAAATTGTTTTTTTTTCGTATACATATCAGTTAATTTTCCTAATTGTGTGATTGCGGAAAAACTCGCATCTGTAATGCATTCTTCTACCATAAGTTTCGATTTTTGTAATATGTAATCATCATATAGTCTAACGAAATCCTCAATTTTGCTGCTAGCTAATTGTTGAAAACACTTGGTGTAATATTTCCAACTTGGTAAAGGACGAATTACTTGTGCCATTAGATTATTGATACTTTCTAATTTTGAATTTAATTGTTGTTGATAATAAACCCTAGCTGATCTAGTAGCGTCACATAAATCGTGTATTCGTTGTAGAACATTTTTGAATTCATCATGATGTAGTTGAGTTCCCGTTACTGATATACAATAAAGATCATTGTTTTCTCTGATAGCGATACTAGGTATTCCGAGGATAGAACTGTCCATTGGCTGTTTAGCCTTAAGATGATCTATAATAGACTGGGATTTGCTGAATAGAAAGGTATTGGCAATGATTGATTGAATATTATCATAATCCATCGCTATAATTTTATGAGCTGAAGTTTTTAATTTTTCTCCCTGAATTTTCTTATGGAGTAATTCTTGTTGAAGTTCTTCCAATAGTTTATTATTATTTTTTGATTTCTCTTTTTCAATTTCAACGTTCAACTCTTTCATTTCTGCTTCTAATCGCAAAGTAAGTTCAGCAACTTTTTGATCTCTTAAAAGAGCGTTCACTCTGTCAAGTATGCCAGAACGTCTGATTTGGTTACTTGTTTCGTCAACAAATTTCTGTAAAGAAATATTTGAATTTTCACGAATAATTCCAATCGTAGTAGGAGCAGTCACTAAATGAAAAGTAGGATTCACAGCCAAAATATCGTCGTTGAGATCAAGAACACTCCAAGTACCATTGTTTCTGAGCGGAAGCTAAAATTTTCGATAAAGAGTACTAAAACATTTTTTGATGGAAGTGTAAAATTTGATAGAACTTAAAAGCTAACGATGTTCACTTAAAACTTTAGATAAGTATTGTAGATGCAACACAATCACTCGGTTAGAATCTTAAACAATTCTACTAACTTACTCGATTATTTAAATCTGAATTCTCTACAACATCATCATCATCATCATCATCATCAATATCATTGTCAGCTTCATTCCTATTTCTTGTTTCAAAAACCGACCCTATTACTAAACCACTCTCGTCTTCATCATCTTGATTTTCTTTGTCATTCATTTCTTGTTGAACAATGTTTTTCATTTGTAAAGCTTCTTTCAAACGTTTTGTTGTTAAAGGAATGGGTTCTATGCTTGCTACCGGTTGAAAATTATCAACATATACAAGTTTTTGGTCAGGGTGTTCCGTTTTTGATACAAGTTTTGGAATCCATCGAATACAGCCAAAAATTGTCTTTTCATTATCTGAAAATTCAAATGACTTTAAATTGATTGTCAACTTATTACCAACGTGAGGTATATCAATGGAAATCATTTTGCGTCGATAATCCATGGCATCATCGAACAATGAACTTGTTTTATCATCACAATTATACCATGCATTTAATTGAAGCTTAAAAGCACTGTTAAATACGACTGGAAACTGTTGTATTTTCAATGATGCAGTGTTATCTTTATGTTTGTCTACTTGTTTATGTTGAATTAACATGATTTGCCAAATAGAATAACAATCAAAATTTAAAACACTAGAGCCTCGACAACGAATCCATGCCATATTTTTCTGTGGGTCTTGTCCATAATTTCCTGATCGCAAAAATTCAGTTATCGATACGCTATATAGACCTTTGGCTACTTTTAAATAAATTTGCTTTTGAAACTCTTCTGATGGTAATAAAGTCTTGTGTAATAGTGTCGCTTCGGTTAGTGTAAATTTATACCATTTCGGGTCTTGAAATGGTTTATATTCCCACATAGAATCTATGATTGGTCGTCGATCATCATTCATGATAGATTGGCATGGTAGATGTTCTGAACTTGCTGCAGAATAACCCATGATCAAGTAATCTTGAAAAAACTTTTTGATATCAGCATGATTTGTTCCATTACTTATTGGAGTTTCTATCGCCTGGTTTTGAATGAAATAATCAGCACCATGCTCAACTAAATATTGTACAATATTCAAATGATTGTTAAAACAAGCTCCATGAAGGGCGGTTGAACCTGCTGTTGGCCGTGGCGCGTAAGTTGTCACAGTCGCATCTAATGCAAAATCAACATCACGCAGATTTTGAGCATTAACAGAACAGTATGCTTCTTCAATCAAGTATTTCACAATATCTAAGTGATTATTTCGTGCAGCTGAATATAATAGTGTTGTTTCCCATAATCCCGGTTTATCTTTAAATGTTGGGTAGTCTTTAGTGAATTTTTTTACTACATCCAATTGACCATTATATGCAGCCGGATATGCTTCACACGATGCAAACAAACCTTTTAATTCAAGACTTAATGAATCCAACACACCCACGCTTAATGGCGAAAGAAATTTTCGTTGTTTCCGATCATAATGATATATATAAAGAAAATCTAGTAGATAATTTAAACATAATTTTGATAACTGTTCAAAATATTCATCCAATTTAACTTCGATATTTGTGGTTAACGTTTGTAAAAGTTCATTCTCTTCGTTGTTGAATGTGAATGTATAGATGTTGTTATTTAATTGAGAACCTTTTGCAACACTATCATATACAATATCAGTTCTTGATTGAGGTTGCCGTTGCCCATTTAGTGAGTTGAATTTTTCTAGACATTCTTCAACTAACTTAACAATACTTGTTAGGCATGCTTTTAATTGTTTTTCATCGTTACCCATATGTATCTATACAAAAGAAGTAACATAGTTTTGTTCGTTTATGATTAAAAACCTTCGTAAGAAAACAGATTGCCGTATCGCAATTTAATTGTCAATAATACATCGTTAATATGTTAGAATATTTAAAAAAATACGGTATTCAGATAAAAGTGAGAAGAAATCTGCAACGGTTTGTTTGTTATAGATTCATCAGCATCTGTACAGGCTCTTTCTGTGAAACTTAGGATGTCACTGTAGATGCAGTTAAAACGCCATCATAATATATAAATTTTTATAAATCCTGACTGAAAAAAGATCGATCTCAGTGCTATGTTTTTACTATATTTTAATATTTCAATGATTTGATATTCGCAACTAGTTAAGATAATGGGAGAAAAAGCAATTAAATGATAATCTATTTTAATTGTTATACATTTCACGGACAATGATACCTGCCTGCTTTCAATTTCAGATGGATTTACATATTTTTGCTCAGTAATTTACTCAAAGTGAAGTTTCTAATATTTCGTTTGTTGAAGTTAAAATTCGAATTATTTTTGATCTTAACGATACGACTGGCTTACGTTAGACACATTCTTCTTTCTCCAATAGAAAACCTTCGAGCTATTGTTTTTTCAAAGTATGAAAGAGAACACTACCTATGAGTGAGCAGAGGGACTGTTTATTTTTATTGATTGACGAAAAGCGAGATTATACGTAATTAACACCCTGTTTTGTGCTACACCAATCTGTTTTAACAAGCATAGACCAGCTCTTTCTACTAATAAGGCATGAATTATAAAAAGAAAATAATTGAAATACTAAATAAGCAATCTCTCCCTTCACAAATGACATTAAAATAACAGTTAAATAAAATGCTTACTTATAAATTAATGAAATTACTCCCGTGAATATATTTCATAAAACGATTACCTAGATTTACATGTTTCAATCGTTCAGTTGACGTTGATTTTATCTACCAGAAGCTCAAATCGGTGTACTCGAAAGAAAAAATCGTCTAAAACCTACTATATGGAAAAATAACCATAAAATTGTATGCGAAATTGACGAACATCTTGTCATGTATCTCTATAGAATAAAGATTCTCTTTTCGTTATAGCTAAGAAAGAGAAAAATGTTACCAGTCACTGGTAATTCGAAGTTTTCACTAACCCCCCCCCCACAATAAGAGACCCTGGGTTTTCTATTATGTTCCAGCGTAAAAATTTTCCAAGGGGTCTTGTACTAAGAACCGCATTTTTTCCTAATATTTAATTTTAAAGGTTTTCCAGAAAACGAAGGTGATTTTTAGGATCAGGATTTTTAAGGGTGTCATTATAATTGTGAACACATTCTCCTAATATTTCCAGCTTAAAATGCTAATAATCAGACGTATTTTGATGGAAAAGCGCTAATTAAAGTTCGTAATTAGCAAAAAATTAATTAAGGGGGGGTGGCGAGGGGNAAATTATCAACTATTAGAAGAATCATTATTCGTTTTAATCTTAATAATTATATGAAACTAACATTGCCGAATTAACTAAACATCGCAGGGGGGTTTGCTGCACAGGTTTATCTTTTTCCTTTATTTTGTCCACAAAATTATTATGCACTTGACTGTATTCTTCTTCTGTTTTTTGAAAGAACTATAAATACTAACGCTACATGTTTACTCAGTGTTTTTCCTCTCTCCACGATCTCATGGCAAATAAAGAAATACGATGAGTACTAATAATAATTGATAGTTTTGAAAAATAGATGAATTCATTTTAAGATTTGCAAAAAATATTCAAATTCGATAGCCATCTTGTAAATAATAGTGAGCGACTGAAAAAATCCTAGCCTGAAAATTTTCGCTTACCATTCAAACTCTTTACATAAGATAAAGTTGCTATTGAAAAAATTCATCTGAAAATGTTTGACTTCATTTTTCTTTCTTTTATTTATGCACTTGAGACTGTTGTTTCATCAGTTTCTTGTTCTACTGCAATTTTTGCATAAGCTTTTTTTTCCTATTATATTTTTTCTTCTCCACTAAAGCATTGTGCATCTACAACAACCACTTTTGCTCTTGAGATATTTCTTCGTTTCGGTGAAAAAAATAGTTTACTGTCTCGATCTCGACAACAATGTTTTAATTTGGTTACCAAAAGGAAAACTAAAATCTTTTAAATTTTGATGAATTTTATTGTCGCCAACAATGGCTTTTACCGATAGAATTCTTAACTGAACAATATTGAATCAAAGATGACCCATTATAAATATGGAAGTTTATTCTAAATAATTAGTTTATCAGAGAATCAATTTGTTACTTGGAAGCCAGTTCGTTGAATCACAACTTTTGAAATATGATTGACAAAATCTTAATGATTTTACAAAAGCAGTAGGCGGGGACCGCCTGAAATGCTGAAATTTGGCTATTGTTTCGAAGAGGTTAATAGTTTTTTACTACTTCTTTTTCTCATTTTGACGAAAAAGATGCATCTAAGAATCAGTATGAAGCATATTTCTTATACATTGTTTAGTCGTCAGAAAATAATACCGTACGTGTACTCGTTCATTTTATGTAGACGATGGTTTTTTTTATCACCTGTCAGCAATCGTATAAATAAACTGATCACGAACTCAAATGTCTACCATCGCAGTTGATTTGCTTGCCCTGACATATTAGATATCTTTTCAGATTTTTCCTGGGAACTCAATGAAGCATCAATTTAGGAAATATGAGTGGAATGCCTCTTGGTCGCCCTGCTTGACACCCACATTTGGAGGGGTACACTGTGTTCATCTCTCGCAGCATCCGCACACTTATGTTTCCTTCGCTAATTTTTGAGGAATCATATGGTCAGATGAGGCCTATTCATTGAATAGCTAATATACTAATTATTTAGTCTAACGTTATATGTTTGGAAAAAATGGACTAATTCGAAATTTCTATATAAAACATAATCTTTCCATTTCTGATACGCAAGAAACTCAAAGCTTCATCGAAAATGTACTATGTGCAAATGAAGCTCCAATCAAAAATATAATAGAAAGTTTATCACGATTGCTTTTTAATATTTCTCGTCGATATCGAACGCAATTGCATCTTTTCGAATATTGCGATTCCAATTTTTCTAAGAAAACACTTTTAACTATTTTTATATCAATAAGCCAGTATCAACTATTGAAAATATGCCAAAATAGTTTATAGAGTATAAAAAAAGACATTTTAACCTGCGATACTCGATAGGTCTAGCGTGATTTGGTTTCACATCGGCAAATGAATTTATTCTCAATCAAGGTTGTCTATTAAAATCAATTGAAATTTAATAGAACCGGCCTATGATCTGATGATAATGTTGCAATAGCTTGAATTTTATTTGATCCGTTAAATTTGAACTTTTTAATATAAAAATGTAGTCGATTCACTTCGATGGATTCAACGAATCGAAAGTGTAACCATTACTATTAGAAGGGCCGATAATTTTTCGGCAAACATCATCTACAAGCCATATATCATCAAATAATGAAAGTATAACATTTTTTATTGCATCATCAAATGGAATAGTATTATAATCACCTGTCATCAAAATGACATAGAGATTTTTACTAATGCTTATTATATTATCAGGCATCCATTGAACTATTTGTTTAGCTTAATTCAATTGTTGTGAACCTTTCACACCAATATCTAAATGAGTCGTGCCAAAATAGATAGATATGCCAATAAACGTTTTATAGACGATTGTTTCGATAGTATGAATATTCCATAGTCACCATTTTAAAAATTTCTCATTTTTTCAAAATGAAAATATTGAAAAAGTTGCATTTTATCATATCCAGCAATATATAACGTTTGATCTACTGAATGTCGCATTGTAAAATTATCAACTTCTTGTAACGCAATAAAATCAACTCCCAATTGATTTATGGTTTCAGTAGTTTATAGATTCTTATCTTATCATCATATATTTATGTTCGTAATTGTGTTTATCTTGCTTATAAAAATTATTTATATTTTAGACTATTGAATGTAAATTTTAATTCTGTAGATAATCAAATTAATCTATTACCATAGTGTTCAGCTATTTATTAGACAATGAAATATTTTCATGTAGTCTTGCTAGAATTGATTTCAGCTTCCAGCCAATCAGGTAGTAACTTCACTAAATGTTTGCAAATTTTAGCTTATTTTCGGTTTGTTAATTATTATCGTTAAAAACATTAATTTCGGTTCGAGAAAGTGTTTGAATAAGTCTATTTTTCACGTCTTCTGACTATGATGAATTTAAATAGTGAAATACTTATTTTTATTAGAGTATCATCTTTCACAATTCAGCCATTTCCCACGTCTCAGATTGATAGATTTACAGAAAATTGAAAGTACAATCACTTGAATTTTCAAGAACTTTGTGAAAAAAAGCTAACAAACGATTACTAGCTGTATAGAAATAATCTGAGTCGATATTTTTGTTCAAAAGTCATTAAATACTCTGCGAATAAGTAAGATGTATCTCATCAAGCAAAATAAAAATATGAATAAAAAGTATAGACTACTCATGATATCACGTTGTGAGTATGACTTGATGATATTGAAAACACAGATAGTTGTTGTTTTATGATAAAAGAAAAACGCACACGTTTTTCTCAACATCATTCTATGATTAATATGCGTATTTTACTTGCTGTCTTCACTTTGGCTATCTCCGTTACTCAGTGTACAATTATTACTCAAGTAGATTCAAATGGTCATGGCATTTTTGTAGTGAATACTAACACGACTTTTCTGCGTGGCACTAATTACATACGTTTATTGAATGCTAGTGTACATGTAACTTTTGAGCCTGATCTATACCCCCTTTGGGATATAGAAAATGCTATCAAACAAATGCATAACTACGGTTACAATTATATTCGTGTATTTCTTGATTGCCCCACTCTGTACCGTGGATTTAACCTTTCATCACCTGGAATTCCGATGAGATATACGAAAAATGTCATTGATTTTCTTCTTAGAGCATCAATTTATCATATAGCTGTAATGTTGACAGCGAGTTGGAATCCAGCCAACTATCAATCCATTGTTAATTCGTATCCTATACCTGCAAATGTAACCGGAATAAATATGATTATTTTTCATGCTGGGCAAGCTGCTGCAAAAGCTCAGTTTTTTCAAGATCTCTTAGAACAAATCCAGAAGACTAGCTTGCTAGCGTTCAACACGATATTTGCCATCGATATTTTTAATGAAATATCAGTTTCAGTACAACAACAGCCTTTTTCTTTAACAGATGGAATAGTATCATTTGATAATGTCTCATATAACATGGCTACAGGTAATGATCGTCAACAACTCGTCGATGTTGCTGGTAATATTTGGCTGAATACGATAGTCAGAGCCATAAAGTCTGTTACTCCGACTATTATGGTTACTGCTAGTTTATTTTCGCCGAATGCCGTAGGACATGATGGCTTTGATGGTGTGCAAACTCGTCCACCCGGCGCTGATGATCGATATCCATTGAGACCAGGCAGTCTTATAAATAGTCTCGCTGATTATATTGATTTACATGTATATTCTAGTGATCATACACGGGCGGAATTTGATGGGGCTGAACTAACTCAAGTCAAACCATTATTACTGGGCGAAACAGGTGCATTTAAAAACAATTATCCCAATGCATCTAGTGCTGGCCGAGCTGTACAGAATGTAATGATCGAAAGTGTAAATTATGGATTTACTGGGTGGGGTATTTGGACATGGGATACAATTGAACAGTTGAGTTTATGGACATTAGTAGACAATAACAACACAATGAATAATATTTTGGCACCAAGTGTTTGGCCTTTTGTGGGACCTAATAGAACGTCAACAGTCATGAGCAAGTATGGATCATAAATTGAATAATTACATCTTATCTTCAGCTTTCACATGAACTAACAATTCAAAGATTTTTTTTCTGTACAAAAATCTAACAAATACTAAAAAAATAAAAGATTTGATATTTACAGCCACTAGTAAGTGAATGAGAGACTGGGAGAAAATCATTTATATTTCTGTAAAATATATGAAATTCTATTGGTTAATATAATTTATGGTTTCGTGTGTGTTGGCTGCTTCCCAGGTGAATGATTCCGATAGTAGAATCCTATCGGACTCTTATCGGATATACAGCTGTTTCCAAAAAAACTTGCACAAAATTATTTTCTGTTTAAAAATTGTTTCTCCACCACTACAAATAACTGCAAACGTCATCTTTTGAGGGCTAAACCCTCGACAGATGTACTACATGCTGCATATATAGTAATGTAATTTATTTTCTTGTCGATACATATACATTCAATTATGTCATCGACCAGTAATTGGAAAAATCACCAAATTTCAATGTTACATTTTCGGAACTCGGGCATACGATCTGTTTCCCGTATTCATCGTGAAATAAACATTCCACTGAGAACTATCTATTACAATATTGACAAATTAAAAGAAGCAGGTTCACTTCCCAGGTGGATGAATCCGACAACGGATCTTACCGAATCCTATGGGATCCGACTTCCCGACAGAATCCGATAGGATTCCTGGACACGGACCTATTGTCGGTTCCGACAGAAAAGAAATCATTTTCTTATTCACGACCAAAGAAACATTTTGAGCCATCAGAGCGCAAGGATGATTCGTTAGAGTTAGATTCCGTTAAAATCCAACATCAGATCCGATTGGATCCAATACCAAGGGTCCGCCTGTAGATCCGTGCCCAGGAATTCCATAATATTTCGTCGGTTTTATTGAAACACATATGGTATTCAGTATATTCACTGCCTGATCCTTGTCGGAATCCGATAGGATCCTACTGTCGGAATGATTCTCCTGGGTTCAACATCGAGGTGAAAATGGTCGACCACGTGTCCGTGGTGGAATACCGAAAAAAGCTATCGGTCAATACATTCGACGTAACAATGCAATAATTCTTATCGAAATAATAGATAATTTATCCAAAAAGTACAATAAATCGGTATCGATATGGACAATTAGCAATCATCTTCATGAATTTAGTTATAAAAATGTTTTGCCTAAATCTGCTCATATGTTAACACCGAATGAAAAAGAAGGACGTGTGCAATGAGCTAAAAAGTATAAGAATGATGATTTCACTGATACAATATTTACAGGTGAATCTTCATTTCAGCTTTTTCGTAATACTGTTCGTCGATGGACAAAAAATCCTAATAAAGAATTAAAATGCTCACCTAAAAATTGTCAAAAAGCTCATATTTGGGGTTCAAATAAGTGTGAGGGGTTTATTAACCTGTCACACGTTTCGATGCAATCTCGATGGTCCATATTATGTTAGTATTCTTGACGATTATCTTCTTCCGGCTGCTAGGCGTAAGTAATGAAAGAAAACACGG
>CAJNYU010000325.1:90783-181490 GCA_905331475.1 Rotaria socialis
TGGATCCTGGTGGATTCTATGGATCCTGGTGGAATCTACGGCTCCTGGTGGATTCTAGAATCCATCAGGAGCCACCAGGAGCCGCTTTTTCCCCCTTGGTTATTAGACTGGCCATCTAATAGCCCGGATGCAAATCCGATAGAAAATATATAGTCGATAGTGAAACGCAACGTGGAAAAAAGAAAACCTCTAAATACTGATGAGGTAATTAGAACTCTTTCGAGCTCAAGAATTCAGAAATATTGATAATAATGTTGTGAAAATTTGTGTGATTTCTACCCATGTCGTATAGAACGGCCCGTAAAAGGCCCTATACGAGTGAAGCCGGCAGCCGTTACGGTGACCAGCAACGAAGCACCGGAAAACGATGTGATAAAGCGAAAACCAGTGACCTTTTAGGCGGCAGTTTTCGTGTTGTCGGAAACGACTACCTTATAAGGCGAACGCTTTTTACTGTTTTACATCCCTTTTATTCTGAGACATAAATATGGGTATAAAATAGATACTTAGATACTGTTGTCAAAGTATTTTATTTCATTTTATTTATTTAGTTTTAGTTTTTAGGTTATTGTATTTTATTTTGAGGAATAAAATATAAATGACCAACGTAACGCTCATTGTAAACTGGTCAAAAACGACGAGATTGGGACGATAAAGGGCGAAATTACCCATGTCCAAGAAAACCGTTCGTAAAATGCCGTAAACGACGTTAAAACGGCACCGTTTTTCGTCAACTCGGAAAACGAAGAATAAAGTGTTAAAAGCGGTAGCCGCTTTCTCCCAAAGAAAAACGGCTCGTAAAACGAGCTGACGGATTACGGCGAAATAAGGTGAAAATTAATGCCTTATTACACTGTTTTATAGTCGTTTCAGACCTGTTAAGATGCTCGTTCAGTAGGTCGGAATGATTGTCCTCGGTAAAGTCCTTTTATCTCTCAATGTTTTTTTTTATCGGGAACGACCTTAAATGACGTCGTTAATGTTCCGAGAAAAAAGGTCCGGAAAACGAGATGAAGGAAAACGGGTGAAAAACGGCGGTCGTTTTTTATTGTTTAGGGCATTAATAACGCCGTTTCTTGACCATTTCAGGGAGTTTAATGCCATCTTTCAGACGGCCTCAATGATGAACCTGGGTATGAGAAAACGATGTTTATCTCTTATTGATTGTAAAGGTGAATGAATAAAATATTGAACTATGATGATATTCAATGTAGCATATTATAGGCTATCAACTTCTATACGAAACGTTTAAACACGGCTTCTGTTTAATCAATATTTTTCAGGTGAAAAAGTCAAAAATGTTGAATTTCGATTATCAACATTTTTGTTGTACCCAAGAAAAAGTGATGTTAGTCTCATTTTTCTTCTATGAGTGAACAGTTGGCATATCGAATTATGGTGTCGTCTAGCACTCGATTAGGGCTATCCACCACAGTATAAAATAATTCGAAGAACACTTTTATAGCAGATGATATCTGCAGAAAAATTTAAGCAAGTTTTTTTGGAAACAGCTGTACATACATTTTGCTTTGCCTTTTCGTGAAAGTCCTATGCTATCAATGAACAAGTCTGAAAGTATTTCATATTTTTAAAAACTAGATACATCGTTTTCATGATTGTATTTCAACTCCATTGATTTCAAACTATGAGCAGAGATATATTTTACTTTTCAATTTAGATCACTTCAAGGAAGTTTCGTTTCTTTGTTTTTTTTTCTAAAATATACAATTATTTAAATCACCAGAAACTTCGTGTAGCCATAATGGTCTTAATCGAAGTATTTCATGTTGTTTAGGTTCATGAAGTTTTGCATTTATATGATCTGAACAATGTAAGCTGCGTTCGAATAATATTCTGCTGAATCAATATCTTGCTTCTTTTTATTCAAATTTTCGTGATAGAAAAAAGAATATTAAGTATACTAATTTGAAAATAAAAATGTTGATCGTTTCTTAAACAGTCAGCAAAACGAACATTTTTATCTGATTGTATTATCCATTTCCATGAAATCTAGACAACCGAAAACTGACTTATTTTCTCGTGCTCGTTCTATTCAGGTAATTCGAAAATCGATGGCTTTCGTTTTTCAGTTTCACCGTTTTACATGACATAGTACTATAAAAAACGGATACCGATTCTATCATAAATTCGTTTCAAATTTACGAGAATGATACATTCAGAATCATATGAAATAAGATCGATTATATTTTAAGTGTAAATTGTTTACATTCATAAAAATTCAGCATCAATAAGTAAACTATTCGGTTTTTTATTTGAGTCATTGAATATTAAATATTTATTTATTTTTAGGCTGATGAATGTATGAATTTAATCATCAACCTTTTAATCAACTAATACAAATGATTTTTTCGTCGGCTGCGAATTATATTGTAAATCACAGTCGGGTCTAAATTGTTTACGATGAATCAAATGTAATTTTATGTAATTTTTACTCAACGGATGAAGGCAGTCACTGATTTAAATTAGTTTTAATTATGACTAAATCTACATCAAGTCTCACTAGATGGAATCGGCTAACTGAAAAATAGGATCCATATTTTCCTTTGTCCAAACAAATTCTATAGGAGAAATCGGATAAAATTTGTATCATATAGAAATCTTTATTTTATACTAACAGAGCATTTCAACGAGCATCAGACGAAATCTCGTCCATAAGATCATCACATCGCATTAACTTCGACAACATATCAGTTGCACTTATTGACACCACTCCTTCGTTGATCTTGTCTAATAAATCAGTAGATCTTCAAAGTAGATTTTTCTCGAAAATATTTGAAGCAAATACGTTAGTAAACAGAAATTGGCAGGTCACTTACATGTTTGTTTTTTTTGTAAAAAAAATGCAGTTATAATATTCTATGATCGTCAAAAAAGAACAACATCATATGTCAAGTAGATTTTGCATCAGTTTAAAAAAAGAGTGTTTTTTTTTTAAATTTAATAAAAAAAAGAAATTTAATTTAAAGTTGCATTCTGCACTTCATCATTCAAGCCAGATTGTTAAATATTGTATGCCAATCGAAAAACAACAAGAGACGCGTCACATCAATATCGGTAGCATTTTCGCAAAATTTCTTTCAAAGAGAGATTTGACTATTCATTTAAAATTTTCTAGTAGCTAAGATAACTTGTCATTGCATAAAAAAATCACTATTATAAAATGCCAACGAGTAGCCAAGCGTCTCGTGGACTAAATTCTCAATCGTTATTTTTCTCAACATCGGTGAGTAGCCATCGGATTTTATTTTTATTTAAAACGACGGAAGACAACTAACGATTCATTCGTTCACAGTGAAGTTGATAATCTGAAGAATTATTTTTATTTCTATTGATGAATAGTTTATGATGCTGGATCAAGTTTCAATAGTTTTTTGTTTTTGCTAATAGTCGTATGAAAATATTTCTAGGAAGACAGAATCACAATGGACAAAACTAATGAAACAATCGAAACACGTTATGATGTTCCAAATAAATCGCAATCATCATCATCAAGTAGAAGACCAACGAAACAGCAACAACATAATAATTTTATCGCTAATCTACGAAGATTTTTTAAAACACAAAAGTATGATTTATTAATCACTACTCGAGAGAAAGAGATCATTTCATTGTTAATCATTAGATATACAAAAACATTGCTAACAGTATTCCTTGCTTCATTGACACTGATAATCATGTCTTTGGTTGCTTTGGCTATTATTCTTCCTCTTGTATTGCAAAAGCAAAGCTTAACAACAGGTAAATAAAAAAGTATTCTAATAAAAAATAATCTACTGCAGTATATGTTTTTTTTTTCTATTTACAAGTCATTATGACAACTGTCACAACTACCACAGGTAATGTATAATCACGATCTTTTTTTTTCGTTAATAAACTGTCAAAATCTTCTCCGTGAAAAGATCTAGAAGAAACTATGCAGTAGATAAATAAAAAGAGCATCGCTCATTTTATTTTCTATTCTAAAATTAAAATTCGCTGTGAAAAACAAACTTTTCATTTGAACACATTATAGCTAGTTGTGTTTTGCCATATGTCCGATCATCATCAACTGGAAATTGTGTAAATATATTAATCGATTTTAACAACTGTGGCGCAGATGGAAATATATGTTTGAGTAATTATACAAGCTGTTCGGGTGGCTTGTGCAGTACGGTACCAGTTATCCAACTGACCAGTTATACTTCAATTTGGACTGGTGCTATCAATGGACCATCGGATGATGATACATTTAATATGACTCTTCCGTTCGATATTCAAGTTTACACTACGACATCTAGTTTTATTCAACTAACGACTAATGGTGTAAGTATTTATTTTTGTTTAAATTAGTTGAGTTGAGATTCTTCTTTAAATCGAAACTTCTATATCACGTCTGTCTGTCAACACTAAAAATGTGTACGACATTAATGAGATTCATTTTATTTTAAATAGGTTATTTGTCTAAGCACTTGTTCGGATGCTTGGTTAGAAACTGCTTTGCCTAGTAGTTACTTCGGTGCTGCAGTTCTACCATATTGGGATGATCTGTTTATTGATTCTAAAACTTGGCAAGGTATATATTATGCATCTCAAGGTACTACTCCTACTCGTACCCTAGTATTGGAATATTATACAAGTCGCTATGGATCACCGAGTGAGTATTATCATTTTCAAGTGAAATTTTTTGAAGCTACACCTGCCGTTGTTCAATTTATTTATTATGATGCATTTGACACCGGTGCAAGTTGTACTGTCGGTGTTCAGGGTACAAGTGAAATGATATTTTTACAGATTTTAATAAGTGGTATGTTTTTTTCTAGGTTCCTCTAGCACCCAAAAAATCCAATATTCTTTCGATCAAATAAATTCTATTCAAGCCAATCTGATTCTTACTTTTTATACTAGTTCTGGAAATTATACTAGTTCAAATATTGGATAGAAAACAACAGTATACATTAGTGTACGTTCTGATCAAGAAAAAAGGCTTGAAAATAACTATACATTTTATGTTTCTAAATAAATAATTTGATTTTTTACATTGATTTCTATTTGACAAATGAAAAAATGATTTAATGCAAAATTATATTTCTTTTCCATAAGAAAATCTTTCATCACTCTCACTTGTGTATTTTAAAAGTAATTGATGATATGAAATTCATGCAACATATTCGTAGTAATGATCATTATAAGATCCTTAAATGCAATAAATAATTATCTATGATAGAATTCAGTGTACAACAGGTCGATGAAAATTCTAAAGCCCTGAATTTGCTTTTTTGTTTTTGATTAAATGATTCAATTTAAATTAATATTATTCGGATACAAAAAAAATGTTCTTCTCTTGTGCTATAAGAATAAATTCAAAAACACATGAATCTCTATTTTGATGTTGTAATTACAGTACATTGCTGGCTATAGTTTTTTCTCCCTACGCCTGAAAAATAATAATAACTTTTGCATAAAACTCATTTTCAACGTACATTTCGCTTCCATACAACTAGCAAAGTTTTTCATTATAAGTTCGTTAAAATGACTAAAACATTGAATATCTCCATCGTAACAAAATTTGGCTCGAAGCTATTCATCGCCTGATGTATTTAAAGGAAAACCTAATATTCCACGCCGGTCTTTATCATATGCTCCACGAGTCAGAAAATATCACGTCATGTTATTTCAAGATCACTCAACGTTCGAGTATGTGTATTGATTCAAACTTTATTCATTTTTGCGTAAATTCTTGCCATAGACATCAACTATTCCAACTATTGTTCAATATAAAAACAAATCAAAAGAAGTAGGTCATGAGATTTTGGTCGAACCAAAAAGATCTAATACAAAGTCGAGTACTACAACTAAGAATGATGACCGAAATGAAATACTCTTCAAAGTAAAGTATATAAACGAAGAAGATATGCCATCAATCATGATTTAACAGTAAAATCATATACTAAAATTTTCGCTTCAATTAGATCGAATTCAGGAGCTAGTACATTTATTTAATTGTTTGTTTATTCACAAATTATTACGGATAATGCATAGATTTTCTTGGTTCGAAGCTTATGAGTGTGAGTGAACATTTTTAAACATCAGAACTTAAGATAGTATTATAACAAGCTTATCAACACGTCCCCTTTGAGTACTCAAATGTGAAATTCACATATATACTTCAGACTTATTAGTGTAATGCAAAAATAGATAACGTGAAAATCGTTCATAAAAATCTACCATAGTTCTAAGATATATAATAAGAACATTACCTATTTCGCATACGTTTGCAATGATGAAGAAAAAAAACGAACCTAACTGTAGGGATCTCTATTTAACGAAGGCAAACTACTTTCATTACTGATATCTGATTACTGTAATACGAAGGGAATGGATAGGGATCCGCAACAAGTGTCCCTTTGAACCTTACATTCTCTATTTTCTTTCAATATATATGTGAGTTCCACCAACACTTCATGTTACAAAAGACTATTTCTAGTATCACGCATGTTTTCTTATCATTGAGATTTATTTGAATTTCTTTCTTTCTTTTCTTTTTTAGAGTTTACTGCCAAATGACTTCTCCAAATAAGTCGATAGTTCTCTTACTGAGTTTTCGAGTTAGATGAATTTCAAGGATAGAAAACATACAAAAGGGGATAAAAAGTGAAAGTATCAGTATGTATTATTTAGAAATTTCTTTCCGATTAAACATTCTTTCACTTACGTTAGCCAAGCAAGTCGATTTTGCTGTCAATGTTCGCCAACTTGTTTACTTTTGATTCCACTCATACTTATGCTTCTTGGCGGAGCTATAGCTGCCACCGTTGTCTTACTGACGAAGACACCGACAGGAGTAACTTTAGCAGCAACTACTACTACTACTTCCGCTACTACAAGTAAAGTTATCCTTTTTTTAATTTGACAAAAATCGAACAGTATTCGAATTTATATTTCAGCCACGACACGTATGTTGCTTTGCATAAATGCTATATTGTCTTTTCTTTTTCTTTTAATTAATGGAAACAGAACTAACAACTCGTTACTTTAATATGCTTATTCCTAATAGATATATCAAACTAATAATATTCATAGTTAACAAATTTGCTTCTCCATATTCAAATGGAAAATTCATGTGTCGAGCTAAATACATGAACATTAATAGAATACATGAAATTTTCTTAACACTACGTACCCACTATTTTTTTTTATGAGACAGTGATTTTACTATCGAATAATGAGTCGAACTTGTAACGAATTTCTAAATGATAACTTTATCATCGAGATAGTCTAGTAAACTAACTAAACGTCTATATTAATTCAGTTGTTTGCGTTTCATCATACGTTCCTACTCCGTCACAAGCATGTGTCAATGTAATAATCGAGTTTCATAATTGTGGTACAGTTGGTCATGTTTGCCCGAATACCAATCTAAGTTGTTCAGCAAGTGTATGCAGTACAGATCCTTCTATTCAACTGCCTAATCCGCACACAGGCATATCAGGATCTTCTGGTGCATCAATCGATGACATCATATACCCTGATAGTCTTCCATTCAGCATTACTCTGTGTGGAACAACAACAAATCAGGTGACGGTGACATCGACTGACGTAAGTGTGCAGCTTTAGGCAAAAAGATATTTAGTTTTTGCTAGGCTAGAAGATATTAGAAGTTATATGTCAATACAAGTTACTCGTCGATCATGCATAAGCTTTAGTATTTTTTAAATAATCTGTCTTTAAACTGCCTTTATCATATGAAAAATGCTAAAAAAACTGCTCATTTTTTGCACATGATTTACTAGTTTCAAAAACGGATCTTGTTTTTTCAGCAGATTTTGAAAATGAAATAGATTTCTTCTGTTTTTAAGGTATTATGTCTTAGAGGTTGCTCGACTGCTTTTACTGAAACTGCTTTACCCAAGAGTCTCTTTAATGGAACAACAGTTTTCCTATTATGCGATGATCTCTATATTTATGCAGACACCTCACAAGGAATTTATTATCAAGCTGATAGTCAGGCTTCAAATCGTACATTGACCTTTGAATATTATATGAGTCATTATAGTCAACCTACACAACTTTATCAGTTTCGTGTCAAGTTCTTTGAGACTGCACCTGGTATTGTTCAATTCAAATTTTTCTACGATGTCGATGGTGACAGTAGTTGTACGGTTGGTGTACAGAGTAATTAATGAAAAATGATCTTTATATTTATGATTAAAATATTTTCTTTTCTTAGATTCCTATAGTGGTCCATTCATGCAATATTCATACAATCAGACCAACTCTGTACACCCAAATATGACTCTTACATTCAATACCAACCTTGGAGCATATACTCATACAGCTGCATGCTAGCTTATCACTGAAATTATATAGACGATTGATTTCATCATTGCCATTTTCATTGAAAGTGTATACTAATCTGATTTTATTTTGATTGAAACTTACAATCCGCTTGTATTTACACAATTTTTTTAGAATCTCACGTCGATAATTTGCCTACTAAAAATTCTTTGTTTTTCCATACAGCAAAATTTTATAATTTTCTAAAAGTTTTGAAAATAAATTATCCTTTTTAGAAAATTCTTCATCTCGAAATGGATATGGATATGTACACGTAAGGACATTATCATAATCTATTTAATAGATTTTCAGGAATGAATTGATTCAAAATTCTTCAATGTTTCTCTTATTTATGATAATTTGATGACCTTATAAATAATAGTTTCAAGGAATTAGTACAGCTTCGCCGAATCTTTTTTCGCCGAATAAAAATCTTGACCGAAAAATATCGAATCAAATTTAATCCATTCTAGATATAGAACTTTATCCTAACTAACTACTTTAATAGTGACTTGATTAATTAACCCCATCTGACTTGGTAACCAACTGCCTGGGCAACCATCTGAGTTGGTAACACACGCCCACATCCTCGGCGAAGCTGGCATTTACCGTTTCAAGTACGATATTATAATTTTATTTTCCTACTTTCTTTAGGTGATACTCAATTCGTTGATTCTTGACAATAACCGCCAAAATAAACTAATTCTAATCAAATGTCATAGCTGATTCGTCGATGAAAAGAAGAAGAAAAGAGTGAATCATTTTCCATTGTTATGAAAGCAACTCTCAAGTGATCCAATCATCTGTTTTTCATTAATTCATAACAATCTGTTGATTCGATTATCAATGGAGATGACTGTTCACTTTATGAAAATATTGCCTAGATTTTTTTAAATAAATAGAATTAAAAAAGCAGTGCGTTGTGACCGTGAGTATAAAGCCTCATGATGCCATTCGAACTTTTAATCAGAGAAATTATCAAAAAGTAACTTACAATCTACCTTTGTTTTTTGCATGAACGCAAGTAGTGTATGCATAGACCACGCCAATCAGGCACATAGTCAGTCTAGATTTGGATCCTTCCACAATTGTGATAATTAAAATCGTATAATCCAAGAATGAATATCAATACTCTTAAATATATAAACAAAACAAAATGCGATCGGCAACTTACACCAGTAAATTAATTTACGTTGGAATTCAATGCATCACATCATTATTTGTTTGTAGGCACTCCGCGTTATTCGAGTTCCTCGACAGAATCTCATGAAGATGTTTGACACTTCAGTAAGTTTATCAAAGCAAAACATATTCTTTTCATTCAAATTTAATCCAACAATCAATTTTTGAATTACATCGTTAACGATGTCCTTTTTTGTATAGAGATTTTACTGTTCTGTTCAATTGCAATTATTGCAACCGTAGTTATCACTATCTAAAGCATCGAATCTATTATACTCATATCTATCATTCAATATATCTCTTCAAAGAAAAAATAAAGTCATGACATTGAGTGAAGTGTCAAAGTGTGTTCACTGTTGTGATGAATGATATCTGTAAATTTGCAGTTTTAAGTATTAGAGTCATTTTGTGTTGGGTATTGAACTATTCATGCTGACCACCATCTGAAAGGTGATTCGATAGGTAGTGTCTGTGAAGTATTTAAAAGGCACAGAATCATTTTTGTTTTATGCCAATTGTACTCGACTTCGAATATTCTCTCTAATCGGATTAATTTAATTTCCTTAAACAGTAAATCTTAGCTACGGTATAGTCTATAATTAATTCTTTTTATTGAAATAAACATTGGCTGGTCCAACAATTCGCCAGTATCAAAATCTATCGATCCATCAAACTTCAACCATCTCGGCAACTGATACAAAAAGCATTATTAGTACGACAAACAAAAATGTCCACAGCCATCCGGCATCAACAAAAGTGAGATTCATAACTTTAATAGATATGCTTGTAGTGATTACTTATTATTAGACATTCGAGTTTTATAATTATTCACAAGTATTAAAGAGAGTTCGAAGAGCTTTGTTTTTCGTGGAAAGATCTGTCATTGTACTAGTTTTAGCCCTATTTCTTAAGATATCGAAATTATTTTTTTATCAGTAGTTCTAGAGCCACACTTGAAGAGAATTATATATACATTTAAATTACTTGAGTGAGAAATCAAATTTACTTCATTACATGTGGTGCTTAGTTACTGAAAACACAATCATTTTGTAATTTCAATATAATCAAGAAAAATTTGGTTGGTAGCTCTACTTATATTTCATAATCAGTAAATTTCTTTTGAATACGACAATCACATTCATTATGCTAATAAGCCTCGATGTGCTGTCTTTAAATGGAAAAGGGAAGCTCAATATTTTTACTTTCAGCATAGATTAATTTATTCTTTGGTGAATACTGTGTATAGAAAATAGTATTATAAATATCAACACAATAAACACAGATAGGCAAATACTGACGAAATAATTCCGAAAAAGATTTCACTCTGTCGTTTTCAACAGATATTTTATTATTGGAAAAAATATTAAGGAGACCGATCATGAAAGCGGTTGATGGTCAGACCTGATGTTAAGAAGAAAATAGTATGTGGTCTATACTTTGACAATTTTTGAAATCATAGAAAGTTTGGTCAGATTCATGAGAAAAGGATTTCAAATGCTCTATGTATTACAATTCGTCTACTCTAATTATCCTAGATTTTTTCCAGCAAATGAACTCTCAAAAACAGCACAGAGTACGATCGTTGAATTCTCAAATCCACTGGATTCAAGCAATAAGTATAAACAATAGATTAATATTGATGGAAAGAAAACGTATGTTTCAGTATTGAATTCATAATATACTTTGAAAATATTTCATTTAGCCACGGAAATCGAACTAGTTATAAATGTTCATCGGTTTGTTTCTTATCGATATCGCTAGCGCTCGTTTTATTAGCAACAGCCACTACTTTCATGTTTGCTCTGTTATTTCAAATACCCACGACAGCTTCCACTGCATTAACAGTAACAGTAACAGCATCAACATCAACAACTACCACATCTGCCAGCGAGTCCAAGCTTATTCGTATTGATCCTACATTATATTCGGCGAAGAAAAGTTTATTGATCTTCAGTTTTCAGTCTAGAATTGATTTCCGTGTCTGACCCTTTCATTATAAAAAAACAAACAATTCAGAGACAGGTTTTTATGTTTTCTCTAAAATCGAGCTGACGCGCACGGGAAGCCGAAAAATTCCTAGTAATCATTACATTTATTTGTAGGATTCTTTAATTGTAATCAAATAAACAAATATATTTTGTGTATCTTCCACTATGGTTTATTACCTTTGAGTGGGTAATATTAGATGATATTTTGTTTCTTGTCGAATCAATGAGTAAAAAATAGTTTCACCAAACAAAAAAAAGAGGGAATCTGCCCGCACTAATATTGTTTTATTTTCCCATACAGTAGGGAATAATATGGATTAAATGGAGACTAATGTCACTAGTAAATATAGTATGTCTAGACATAATTTCATCGAAATATAGAATACTAATATTTAGAGAGAATATTTAAAAATTTTATTCGCTACACTTAAATACAATACATTTCTATTGGCTTGCATTTATTTGAACAATAAAAATATTGGAATGAGACATAATTAAAGTACGATTTAGCAATAATTTTTGAGCAATAAAAATACTAGATAATGAAATAAATCATTGTCAATGAAGCCTTTTTTTGCTTTTGATGGTCAGCCTCTTTTTCTTTTAGAGCTGATTTCCACATGTTTTGCCTCTGCTAGGGGTGGATCTGAGTTAAGAGAAGCTACAGGGTTACATGAATTTCGTCCCACGGAATTTTCGGGCCGGACTTTCGGACCAATTTTATACAAATTCATTAAACTCGGAGAAAGAACGAATTTTTTTGAAAATTGCTTTCTAGATTTTTTTTAGTACCGAGCGAAGCGACGTAGTGCCGAGCGAAGCGTCATAGTGCTGAGCGAAGCGGCGTTTTTCATTCCATAGAAGAAAAACTAGTTGAAATAAAAAAACCGAATTTATACCTAATTTACATCTCAACAAATTTCGAAAAATATACCAGCAATAGTGAATTCTACATCTAAAATAAAACTAAAAAATGTGCATCCTTAAGCCAATATTGAGATTACACTAGATTCGTTCGTGCTTGTTGTGGATAAACGATATGTATCTTAAAACGCCATACTATGTTCTATAATAATAGAAGTGCTGTTTTTAACACTNACGATATGTATCTTAAAACACCATACTATGTTCTATAATAATAGAAGTGTTGTTTTTAACACTATATTACTTCGCTCGGCACTACGACGCTTCGCTCGGCACTATGACGCTTCGCTCGGTACTAAAAATATCTAGAAACCAATTTTCAAAAAAATTCGTTTTTTCTCCGAGTTTAATGAATTTGTATAAAATTGGTCCGAAATTCCTTTCGGACTTTCGGCCCGGCCCGAAAAATCTACGGAATTTCGAACCGGGCCGAAATTCCGGTCTCCCAAACTGCACCCCACACTAGAGCGCATCTGGTCCAAAAATGTATGAACCCGGATCCGAACATGTATCCGACGGGTTAAAAATTTTTGGATAAATGAACAAAAATTCAAAAAAATTGACAAATTATTATTATATGGATCAAATCTTTCTGTCAATCGATATTCTATTAGTAAAATCTTCAGACCTGCACCCAACCGCACTTTTGTCTGTTTCCGGTTTTTGCCTTTTTTTAATCTATTCGCTGTTATTAGAAGAATCCGGTTTCATATCACTGCCCTCTTCACAATCAGACATATATTATGCTAAGCATTATGATTGAACGATTTGTATCAACTATATATTCTATTTCATAAAATTGAAAAAAATATCTATTTGTGTAAAAAGATCAATCCATACTACCCTTTTTAATACAATGTATCTCTAATTTGATTTAATTATTTTCCATTCAGTATCATTATTGCTAAATTTGATTATTGCTCATTCCAATATTTTTATTATTCAATTAAATATAAGTCGTTTCTATTTATCTTCGACTACAACAACAACAACGCGTGAGTGCTTAATTTTATTAGATGTTTTTCTCAAGCACTTTCATCGTGCATTAGAGCAGCATTTACTATTTCGTATTCATGTAAACATTATAATTGTACTCGCAGATTGAAAACGTATCGCATTCCTCTCTTCATTTTTCGAAAATCAGATGAATGTGCCAGATTAATGCTGCTCACTCAACTACTGCAAGTAAACGTTGCGCCGTAAACATTTATCGACTTGGCGAAGAAAACGTTTCATTCTATTTTCTTTCAACGTTTTCAATAGATTCTTTCTAAAAAAATGAAAATGAATCGAAACCTGAAATATGCGATCGCAGTTGCCGATGACAGTGATCGAAAGTATATATTAAGTTGAGACAAGTATGAAGGCTCATGATACTTGATAGAATATTTTTGTACTGTATATTCGAATGGTCTTCCTATGTTTGCTTTTGTAATAACATGTTTATAAAATCAAGTTTCGCAAGTGCCAAAGAAATAAGTAGCCTGTACCCTTAATTAAAATTCTACAACCATATTATTTGACTTTTTTCCTTCTAGCTAGCATGATTATCTACACTAAAAGTTTCATCAACAGTGTCTCTTCATCATCTCAATGTACGGCTTGGGTCACATTTCTCAATCTACTTGTCCCTCAATCTTACACGTCACTAACAATGAAAGGATCAACTAATTCAACAGGTATAGCACTTACAAATGCAACGCTTGTTACTGCCATAGCAAATGCCCTTTACACAAATACTTCATACGGTCCTGTATCATCAAATGGTTATTCGTGGGCTGTCGGACTATGTGGAACTTCTGGTAGTAATAGTTATGAGCTTACGGCGACAGGCACTGTATGCAGTTGTGCTACTGGTTATACAGTACGTCCTTGCATCGGAAACCAGAATTGGGGTGGTATTAATGGGACTACATGTGGCAGTGCAAATCAAACAATGACAGTAATATTTCAATGAAAAACTCGATTCTCTTCAAGTAAAACAAAGCTGAACTATTTGACGAAGCATGAAATATGTTGATCTGCTGATTATAACTCATTTAGATAATCCAGGCGAATTATATGCTTTTCATTTTCGTTCATTGTTTGTTTTCTTACTTATCAATATATAGATTCCTATTCTTCAATCAACTACTATACAAGTCTCTAAAAAATAGTACTTACTCTATAATAAGAGACGAAATATAATGTGCGTTTTTTACTTTGTTTATTCATGATTGAAGAGAAGTATTAGCTTTATTCTGCATTTTTTAGACGATGAGAGTCGTATTCATTTTATCATTAAAAGATCAACAGATTTTTTGATTACGAAAGCAGGAAGCTGACAATAACATAAAAATTATGAATCCGCAATACGCTCATGGTTTAGCTAAAAAGAATTCTTAAAATTTTGCATTAAAATCGAGACATTACTATGCATCATTAGATGATATTTGTATTCCATTCTTAGACAACTGATAATGCAGTAGCTAAACCAAGATAATTTGAACACAACAACACTAGTATTATTTGTTCTTTGATGATTTATTTGTGAAAAATTGACTATTTTCTTCGAATAGATGAAAATTATGGATAATATTGAAATCATCGTCTGAGAAGATCGACCCGTGTTGTTCGTCGCCACCATAATATTCAATTCTTCACTGTACGACGAAAACGAGCTGATGAATATTAAAAAAGATAGAATCGTCCCGACAAATTGTATGACAAAAATATGAATAATCTTGTTCAAAAAAAAAATCCTTACTTACTCCAGAAGTGAGTGCACCCAAAAGATACGTGATAGTGGAAGGTAAAGCTTCCTTAATTTTTCGATTAGCACTCTTTTCAACGTTTATTGTAGTAACCATATAAGCAGTAAAAATACCATATGAAATAAAACCAATTAAGGTGAGAAAAATTTGAATAAAAGCTATAGCAGTCATTTGTCTGTCGTCATGAAGACGTGCAAGAAAAGTTCTTTTCCCAATGTTTTGATAAACTAAAATCCCAAATATC
Source organism: Rotaria socialis (assembly GCA_905331475.1). NCBI lineage: Eukaryota > Metazoa > Rotifera > Eurotatoria > Philodinida > Philodinidae > Rotaria > Rotaria socialis. The sequence continues at coordinate 106,209 of CAJNYU010000325.1, forward strand.
ATCATAATTAAAATATGCGCACCAGAAACGATGACGCAGATGAAAAATATAGCATAAGCTTGAAACACAAAATTTATATAAATACAAGCGCTTGTCATTGGTGATAGTTCGATGTGGATTTTTCATATTACTATATTGACGAAGTTGAACTTTTCGAGATGTGATTAGAAACTGATCAATAGTAGTCAAACATGCACAAATCAGAGGAATGGCGCCAAAACTACAAGATAAAAATAGCGAAGCTTACACCAGACGACTGATACAGATTGCATGTCAATCTCGAGATATGCACCGATGACAAGCGAAGCAAGAGCTGTCATAAACTGACCACATTCATGCAAAGCAGAAATAACAAAATAGAATGTGCATGGAGTTTTCCGGTAATAGGACACTGCCATTAAAATAAATATTTGCATGGCATTACCAACGAGCCCTATAATCGCACAACATAGACCTGCATATACCATAATCAATTGATTAATGGAAACCAATCATATCATGATCTTTGGAGATTATGAGCTTATCTATAATAGAATTTCAGTTTGCAACTGTTAAAAATAATACCTACGTAGCTCCTACATGAATATATTGGCGGTAGCGAAAGGTATTCATCGAACAAGCATAACCAAATAACTCATTTGACTAATAGAAATAATCTGTGAATTGATCTTTGATAGTTCTTTTGATTTAACTGAACGTGTTATGATGTAGGATCAGATAGACACTATAAAATATATGATGTGTACACAAAATAGCATTTTAAGAGAAAAGCAAATACTCTAATAATATTTTGATGTTACTGAGATATTTAAGACATTTGAATTTTATTCAGTTCGGTTTTAAACTGTTTCGGTTTGATTCGGTTCGGTTCGAAAAAATACGAGCCGATCCCATCACTGGTGCGTTCTTTCTTAACGCATCATATTTTGGATACAGATAATCAGATCAGATGAGAGAACACCTTTTTAATAAAATGGAGGTTATTCAATAAGAACCTATTAAATGTACAAACGAATCGATCCGTTGATGATTGAGAAGAAACTTTCACATGATTGATCTAAGTTTAGAAGATTTTTATGAATTTTTTCTATTAGAAAACTCTTCAAATGAAACTAATGCTATCTCTAATGGACTTCAATGCACGTTTAATCATAAGACTTGGCAGTTATGAATAATAAATTTTCTCCAAAATCACAAAATCTTACAATTCTCATTAAACTTATTCTTAGACTATCGTCTTATGACGCATTCGTCCCAGCTGAACGACATATTTGAGTTATAAAATAATTCGAAACAAACATGGGACACAAGGGTCTATAGGTAATATTAGAGGGTATGAATGTCACGGTAGAATGGACAGTCACCTTATGGGCCTATCAGTTCCTGATAATTTATAACTTTCCTAAAACATAACAGTACTTATCGTATCGTATCATTCGCAGTTATCGCTGCTGATTTCGTGTATAGTCAAATTTATATCGAATAACAAATGATAGAAGTACTTCAAAGAGTTCTATGAAGCTTTGAATTGAGGAGCATCATATTTCAAAACATCACACAATCATTTCTTTACGATTAAAAAATCAAATATCCCAACCCTTGCTATTGTCACCGTCTCTTACAATGTAAAACTATTGCTTTTCACATTTTAATGAACCACAAAGAAATTTAAAAAAAGTTAAATATTCAAATTTGATCTTCATTCTGCTCTATATCGTCTTCTGCTAATTCAACTTCAATTTCCCATTTACAACCAAAATAATGTACACTCAAAATTTTCAATTTAGTCCCGACAGCTAACAGGGCTTCTTTTTCATCAGTAAATGTACTCCATTTCCATATATTCGCTAGATTAATTTTAGCCTTTTCATTACACGTATCGGTTCTTAACATTAATATAGCATTACCAGAATAGACAAGTAAACGATCGATTGTAAAGGATGTAAAAGAATTAGTATAATAGTATTGATTTCTTTTATCGAGATAATATTGAACTTCTGTATCGCTCAATGTTAAACCTCGATAATAAATATGTTTAATATTTGATTGAACTAAACCTCGTATTAATGAACGTAATCGATTAACATAAATCCAATCGATATCATTTGAATTAGCACTTAATAAATTTAAATTCGTTTTCATAAAACATTCATTTGTTTTGCTGTCTGTATAAGATCGTAAAGCATCTAACATATCATCATTTAGTTCGTGTTCATTGATGGTAGATGGGTATAACTGTTTGAAATATGAATGATATAAATTTGTCGTTACTAATTTACAATTTAACGTATTCGTTTCATAATTAAAATAATAATATTCGGTTTCGTAATCGTTTGTCAAAGAACGAAGCTCCGTTGGTAAGTAGGCATTGGTTTGGGCATTCAAAACACATCCCATTTTATTTCGTACACGTGGATGCAATAGTAGAAAACAAAAAAGAAATAGGAACGCAAATGTAATTGCATCAAAATTGAGACAGAAAAGAAAATAAAGTATGATTCATGTTCTCTTTTTATCCAGCGCAGTTATAAAATGAATTATACTTCTAAATTATTAAGAAATCTACGAATCAACGGTTCACATGGACTAGCGGATAGATTTAAGCTTCTAGTTAGAATAGAGAATTCTCTAAGTTGTTCTGCTATGTGCTCTTAGTTCAATATTTTATCTGCCTCCTACACCTCATTTACACATATGTTTGATTGAGTCAAATTTACGGTTTTCCATTGCAAGAAGGATTCTTTTTTCTCTCTTATAGACTGCCGACTTTATAAATACAAACAATAGGTACTCAGTAGTAAAGTAGTTACATATGCATTTGTTTCAAAATAATCATGTATAAATTTCATTTTATAATTCTTAGACTTTCCCTTTCGATGGGTAGAATACTATTTATTTGAATATATTTCATCATGTTGTCGACGTTGAAATGAAATACACAACTGATAGTGTTTACCGTGAAAATCTTCATATCCTCCTACGACTCTTTTAAGATGGAAAGTTGAAGATGATTTTCTTAATTTTGTTCAGAAAAATACTTGCTATGAAATTTATTGAAAACAAATAATCGATATTCTTAATTGAATAATCTTTTTTTTCAGCAATACAGAAAAATATTGTTTTTTGAACCTATTGGACTGTTGTTAGTTACGAATGATGAATGACTGTAGAAATCAATGCTGCACTTGTTATATGTGATCTACTTGATATCGCTCTAAAACCATCCCGAAGTTCATGGTCATCGAAATGAGCCAGGGCTGAATTTAGCTGCATTAGGCAATAATTTCAATTCAATATTTTCATCGGGAAAATCTCATTATAAAAGTTGATTTAGATAATCATTTCGACTGATCGATAGAGCCGAACTGTATGGAATAATACTAGCAGTGATCATAACAAGTATGAAAGTAGCAACAACACACATGTTTATTGAAGGCATGGAGTATTATTTGTTGATAATTGCAATATAGATATTTAGATATATGTATTCGATGGTAAATAAATCTTAATAATTCGAAAACTGTATAAATACTAACAAAAACAGTTCAATCCACCTGGGCTTTGTCTCCTTTTTCATTCTTGTATTGTTAAATGATTAAAAGTAGGCATACATGATGGCGTCGCCTCTACTAATGTACAAGGTGAAATTACACATATAACATAATATTGACATTAATGCGAACAAAAGGCTTTGGCATTTTCATCTTACAGGTATAGTGAAAGCTAGATAGACAGCCACAATACCATCCCACTCAAACAATTAAGACATAGGCAAATCAGTGTTATCAGTAAACTTGATTTATTTCAAACTATTAGTTCTACAATTTGCATCTTTGATGCTCGTTGAGAAAATGGTGAGCGCACGATTTGCATGTTTGAATAAAAACACTTGTACAATTATGAACGTCTAAAATTATTCTTTTTTCTTTTCGAATAATCAAATCTACTTTTATTAAATTAAAAATCGCATATGTTAACACGTGTTTTTTTAATAAGCTCATTTGATTGGCTAATATTTAACATGCACCTCTCCATAAACTTGTAAAATATTGTTTTCTAAGCAGCGTTGCGCATGATTATTAACTTTAACTTTAAAACTACGTCCAGTACTGCATCTATTATAGTAATGCAATGATGAGAATCCCCTGATGGTTAAAAATGGACTAGAGATAAACTGCAAGTCTGGTTCAATTTTATGTATGGATTTGAAATTGTTTTTCTACAATGGTTTTTATTAGGACCACTCATAGTTGAAAATGAGCAATCATAAGTGCGGCAATCGATTGTGGATATGTTAACGTTTGTATTAGTGCTATTTTTTTGTGTGCAACAAACTTCTCAAAGGGAAGAAAATACTCTCATCGTTCATCTTGAAGGAGGTTTCTTGATCACTTTTTCAGAACTATCAGTTAGGTATGTTCTACCCCATTTGTTACCAAACTACAAGATACATTATATTCATATTACCAGTGCATTTAATTTGTAGATATTTCTGAAACATTAGGTTCCTATGATCTCATGCATTTCAAGGTGATATAAGTGCTGCATCTTGTGCTAGGAATATTTATTGAGTAAACTATTGGACATGCATAATTTTTACATCGTTCGCGTTACTCAAAAACCTCTGACGGTCGAAATATGATTTATGTTATTGAGAGAGTTTTGTGTATCAAGTGTTTCGACTTTCATTAAGTGATCCTGGTTGACTTTGTGGCAAGCCATTGTATGTAACATATCGAGCACTTCGTACTCGCACGATGCTTGTGTCAAATGCCGATTGACCTAAGTAGTATCCTGGCATAGAATATCATTAGTACTGTTTAATTATTTCTCACTTCGACTTCTAGCTGATCGACAATGGTGACGAATATCGTCGACATCTGAGCCAATAGTATGGAATACACATCGGTTAGTGAGTCGCTGACTAGGAGCCAATGGACTATTGAAATTCCCGTTGTTCGTAAAGATCTGCCAATTGGTCAAATTTGATGTAGGAGTTTTTACCCAATTATTGGCCATGGCTCTGTGTTTCTTCACAAAAATGCCCCAATATATTGTGCACTCGTTTTGTTACTCTTTCTTGTCAGTTACTTTTGAAAAATGGCACTGGTATGCTGGAATGAATTTCTCTGCTAACGGCGAACAAGAGAAAAACAACATTAACAATTCACTAAATCTCATTTACATAATCGATGTCATGCCTGCCAGCTAAAATTCTCGAATTGAAAATTGCTGACAATAGCATGTGATTTATATCATCGGATAAGTCTATGTAGAATTGCGTTTTTTTTAGTCAAGAACATGATAGAGTTCAGAGCTACATTAATTGATAGTTAACCAATAGTCATATGTAGCATAATTGCTATTCAGTGAACACAATGTCTGGCTTTCATTATTCTCTTTTGTAACGAAATAGTAAATTTGATAGAGATTTCTTTAATTTAAAGATATGCCATATAGTGCAACACCGCTTTTATGAGCCACATATGTGTTCTCTTACGTATCGTAGAAAAGCAAAGTAACTGAAATTATTTTTGTGAGTAAACAAGTGCAAAATCGGAAATCAAATTCTTTGTAAAAACTGCATGAACAATAAATATTACATATTACCTATAGCTTTGGTGTGCATCCGATTTTAATACCCATGCATAAAAAACAAGCCCTTGAAAATAAAATGAATGCTACATATTAATCTTTTCCCTTATTTTCTTATCGTTCTTCCTACATAAAATACGCTAGTTGATGTGATTGATTGGTTTTGTTGGAAAGAAAAGCAATTAGATATTTATGCCGATAAATACAAAAAGGTAAGGTCTACCAGCAAAATTTTACAAAAATTACCTTAAATATGTTTAATCAATCACATATTAATACAAATTGCGAATATTTTTATGCTCTTGTCACTTGCTTTTCTTTGTATATACGGAGATTAAAAATAGCTTGGTCATATTATTGCCTAGAGTTTCCTTTTTTTTCTTTGTCATAGTCAAAATCAAACAGAGCCTCATGGATTAGTACTACTGAAATGTGAACATTCCTCTAAATCTATAAAAATAAAGTCTAAATAGACCGATCTACATCACGGACAAGATGGAAAATATAGTCATATTTCAAATGAAAAATAATAATTGTATGGAATACTTGGCTTTAAGTGTGCTGTTCAAAAGTATAGATGTGAGATGTTAAATTGAACATTCACACTTACTGTAACCATTCTGAAAAATTAGAACAAAAGTTGTTACTCTATATAATAACTGTTTACATGAATAAATGATTTTGACAGATTTCAAAAACAATATTTTCAATTGTCTAGCAGAATTCAATATGGTCTGGCTTGTTTTAAATTACATCTTTATCTCTGACGGTTACTGCTAAACAAGATTTTCTTGTGAATCAATTCTAGATAAGATATTTCTAAGGTGAAGATACAGACGATTGCCATTTTCATATAGAGTTAGTACATATTTCTAGCAAATATTCTATTTAATAGAAACCCAAAATACATACACTTGTCGAAGTTCTCTTAGGCTATTAATTAACCGGTTAATAGTGCGTTTTGTTTTAGCAAAGTCGATAAAAATCAGCGAGATTTTATTTATAAAAGCCTGAATTATTTCAAATTATGAATGGACTAGTTAAAACTTAAAATATAAAAGTACGATGAGGACTTCCCCTTGTAAAACTAGGTCTCAGCCGATGTGTTGCTTGGTCAATAGAGGGTCCATATCGATAATTGTTCAATGGTCCTTTGAAGTCATTCAAAATATTTTTGCCTATTGGTCGAGGATATCTATGACGTGGTGAAATTTTTTCAACTGCCCAAAATCCTTGCGCTACAAGAAACAGATCAGGATTTAACAAATATTCATAGGGAATAAAACAGTAACCATCGAATGCCTAAAATGAATCTAATATTATTCGAAACGAAGAGCTTTTGACGTTTTTCTTACCCAGTGTGGTCCCCAAGAATTTCGTATCAAAAAATGTTGTGTTTCATCATTGTATCCAACAACAAGTACAGCATGTCCTAATTCTGCGTTCCTCACTCCTGTGTCGTTTGAATCTGGCATAGATATATAACCATTTCTTTCTTGTCCTTCGTACATTGCTGATTCTAACAATATAATACTAACAACAAAAGGTATTCCTTTAGCTAAACAAATTTTCATATCTGCCAATATTGGCGGAACTCTGCGTACGGTCACAGCAAATTGACTTGCTCTGGCGTATGCTTCACCTGAAGGTCTCCTATTAAGATTGTGTCTTTTACATCTCCATATTGCTTCTTCACATATACCAAATTGTGTTAGTCCTATAGCGGTATCTTTTACAGAGGAACCTATATCAAGAGAGGCCAATGCAATTGAGCTAACTAACCGACCGTTATAATTAATGAATAAACATGATAGATCAATATATTTACCAGTATGTCTGTTGATCATATATTCACAAGCAGCTGTAAAAGCAATAGCGACACTAGAGATAGAGAAATGTCTCGAATAACATCAATATAATATGATGGCAAATATAATTTACCAAGTGTTCATATCTCTTTGATTCTTAACAGGACCCATCCATGGACTAAGATCCACAAAAGATGGCAATCGCGCTTCTTTAATTAGTTTTGGTTGTATTCTGTCAACTCGACAAAGAGAATTGTTTGAACTTGTATAAGAATGCGTAAAACGTCGTCGAGACATTTTAGGTCCCATGTAGTTTTTCATTTCGTAGTAAACAAGTAAATGATGCTCTCTATCAACAGTCAAGGTGAAGACAAAATGAAAAAATACACCGGAACTAACTATTCACATTTGTTACGCACAACATTTCATTTTAAAGAAAGAGAAAAAAACAGAACGGGAAAAACCAAGGGTATGTATCAAAACAACTAGTCATTTTCATCAAAAGTATTAATAACATATTTACTTGCTTTTGTAGTATCACTTCCTGATCGACTGATTGCATTTAAGCCAGTGACGTGACGGATGTGCAAAACTCATTAACGCAAATCAGATAGGTTCGTCTCTAGGATATGCACTTCCTTGGACACGATCAGTAAGGATCAATGTGAATGCAGGTGCTTGCCAGTCTTTTCGATGCAAATGCACGTACAAATGTGTATGTGAATGAACTTGTAAATGTTATTTGTGTATATCGAGCTGTACTTTCTTGTTTTGTTGCTGTGATAATTGATGCAGTATTCGTTGTGTATAATGTGACAGTGAATATCAATAAGCTCTCGCCATTGGATTTCGTCGAAAAAGAAAAAAAAAGACTTAACTTGTCTATTATTTATGCTTCAAAGATAGCATAGCATTGAAAATAAATATGCAAAGTTGTTCCTCAGAAATAGAGAGTAAACTGATCTATTAACGTGGCGATTTAAAAACTTGCAGAACAAGAAAATTCTATGATAATATTAACTGTTGCGTCTTGTTAATGTTGAAAGACGAGTGAAATGTAAATAAAGTTTAATAACAAAATTTAGAAGATCAAATAGGATAAAACGTGTTTAAATAAAGGAATGGTTGATATTTCTGACTACGAGGCAAAAGTACAAAAATTTCTATTAATCGATGACTATATGAGGTAAGAATTTGCGCATCGACAAGTTCTTCTCTTCAACGAAATCCGTGCGGCCTATTGACACTTAAAAGTTCGGGAAACATGACATAAAATAAAAGAGATATTTTTAAATATCTTGAAATCGAACAAACTATTGAAATGTCATTTGTTCAATTGATTAAATTAAATTCATATCACTCAGGCAACAACCACCAGGTGCGAGAATTTTATCAAATTTCTATGACTCGCTATAACTTATTCTTGCTTTCATTGAACCAATGAACCGAACTGAGATACTTATTTTGTTTTTCACTTGCCACAATCTGGTATAATTCTTTGTTTTATGACAAGAGAGATACATTACTGATGTAATTTTGTAGGGAATGCTTTTAGTATTGAATTCCAATGTGACATGAATGGTAGACTATGCCATCAGTTTGATAGACTAGTTTTGAGATTTTTAGCTGACATGTTTCCTTAAAAAAATATTCTCTATCATATGAGTTTTTATATCTTGTTTATAAGTGATATTTAGGATATGAAACTTCACATTAGTATTCATTTGGATCACACAGATTATATTTTTGAATTCGCAATAAGAAAGAAATTCTAATAAGTTTGGATCTCTCTATTGTTAGTGGATGACACAGGTCTCATTTTGAATAGTTTTACATTATCCTCAAATATAAAGGATAAAGTAATTCAGCATGTCACTTTTCTAGGATGTCAACTTTAGTAGCGAGTGAATTGCCTTGAGAATTAATAACTTAGTGTGACATAATGAAGATAATTTGTTCTGCTTTTTATCTTAGATACGATGACAACTGCCATAAACATAATTTTTCTTTTCAAACTCACCTTTTGAACTTCTACTTTTACATATGACGATGACGGAATAAAAAGAAAAGAAAATAAGCCTAGTGGTGACACAAAAGTCCTATCAAATAATTATGTCACTCAATATGAAACCAAAAGAAACGACAGCCGTCACAATATTCTTTGTTTTCTTGATGATCATAAAAAAACTAGCTAACCAGCTTCGAAAACTTTTCTTATATGTATTTTTATTTGTGATCAACAATTGTAGATTGATTGCAAAGCTGTTTCCTTCAGATTATTGAGTATTAAGCTTTTTACAGGTATAGTTCGCTAAATTATTATTCTATAAAAATGAAAGAATGCAACAGTTAGAAAATCTTAACTTCCCTTTCGATTTATTCCTTGGATCTAAAAATTTAGATTTTCTTTGGCAGAAAAATGTGCATCGGCATATTTTAATAATAAGTGCTTTTCAAGTTCTAAATGCAATACGTTGCTCATACAATCATAATTATTTCTGGTATCACGTAGAATGTACGCTCATTTTGTTGTGTACTTGACTTAGCAAGTGCATGTAGAGTTCATTTTTCGATGGCTGAGAGAGAAAGGTTTTATTGACACGTCTGCATACTATTTTTTCTTTCGTGTATAATGCTGATGAACTAAAACGATAAGATAGACGACTTTATTTGCTTAAAATTTGCATTTCGACGATTGGAAGAATGAAGGAAAAATAGAAATGGAAGAAGAACAAAATTGAAGAATAATAGGATAGTTGTAGAGAGCATATGGGAACAAACCACATTCTGTTACTTTTGAAAAGGATAAAAGCTTTGAAGAGATTTGAATGATTAATACGGCATTTATAAAATCACATCTCAACAAATCATAGAGTTTGACAATAAAGAAGATTTGAGAAAAAGAAAATTAACAGTTTCATAAGATTTGATTTTACTCTACCGTTCCTCTAGGTTTTTTAGAATAGACATTTTCTAAACTGTTGCGAAAAACATTATGGTCAATTTAACAAACTACCCATACCTAGAGTATGAACCAAGCAAAATAGCGGCTGGTATTATTGCTTTTGTTATTGGCTTATCTCTTATCATATGGATCGTTCAATCTATTCAGTCACATTTTCAACCTCGGCGGATCAGTGTTCTTATTCTTATGTCACATGTTGCTATGTTTCTGCAGTTCATATTACGAGCAGTACTTTCTAGTAGTACACTGAATTCAATACTCATCTATACAATCATGGCAGGCTTCCTTGCTGCCGGTCAGCGTGTGATCATTATATGTAATTATGATTTTCTTATTCAAGTACGTTGTAATCTAACGGGTGGCCCATGAAAAATGGCGGTCTCATTATTTACTCAATATCTTTTTTGCTCTTCATTGATTTGAACTGAACATTTTCCCAAAAGATTCAGCATTCAATTCTCTACAAACTCATGTGTAAAAGATTTTTTAAAACTACAAAACGGCTAAGTACTAAAACGAAGAAAAAAGGTTAAAAAATCTTCAACTTTCAAGCTCAACATACATTAACATNGTTAATGTATGTTGAGCTTGAAAGTTGAAGATTTTTTAACCTTTTTTCTTCGTTTTAGTACTTAGCCGTTTTGTAGTTTTAAAAAATCTTTTACACATGAGTTTGTAGAGAATTGAATGCTGAATCTTTTGGGAAAATGTTCAGTTCAAATCAATGAAGAGCAAAAAAGATATTGAGTAAATAATGAGACCGCCATTTTTCATGGGCCGCCCGTTATCATGTGTATCTCGAAGTGTTCGCATTGAAACATTATTGGGTATTATTGTATCGGCCATGATCTCGATTATAGCTGGAATACTCTCGTATAATAGTGATAGTATTGATATAAGTTTTCCATTACGACAAGTAACATCATCAATTACTGTTGGTATAACTCTTCTATTCTTTCCTATCTGGTTAGCGATTAAAAATGCTAAGGATATGATAAAACGAGGTATTATTCTTTTAATCATCTCTGGTCTCACATGTTTGATTACTGCGATATTCATCATGATTGTATCGATTCCTGTTTTTTATGTGGTTGCAAATCAAAACGAATTATGGTTTTATGTTTTTCAAACTGCACCAATCGTTTCTGCACAAATAAAAGAACAGTCTATAATTGAAGCAAACTTAACTATCCATACAGCTATTACACTTTGACAAATGCAGACCAAAACATGACTGAAGAGTATATATGTTTGATGATTTGCAATTGAACAGTTTCACTTCAGATATTGTTGAATAAAGTATTAAGAAAACAATGCTCTCCATCGAATATATTATATCAGCATGGTGACCATTATTGTCTTTCAATAAATGTCTACTTTATTCATTTAGACAAGGTCGATACATTTGGTTTTCAACAATTTTTTGTTATCTTTCACTATATTACGTTCATCAATATGTCAACTATTTCTAGGCATGAAAATTTGCTAAATTTTAACGAAATTTAACATTTATTTAATTTTAAATAGTTTAAAATAACTTGTTTCGCATTGAAATTTAATTCTTCTGCCAATAAATTTCGATCATTTGACGATAGATTATTCCACATCTCTTCATTTCCATTTTCCATTAATTGATCGATAACATCTTTTATATAAAGATTTAATAATTCCTTTAATTTTTCTTTATCATTTCTGGTGACGTGTCCAATTTTACTAAGTGCGTTATTCAAACGATTATCAGTAATTAACGCATCAATTTCAAATCTTAATAGGTCAACATTTGAAAATCCGTCATCGCTTTTAAACTCGTGTTTTTGCGCTTGACTATATTTATCTTCAGAAAATTCGTCAATCTTTTTTTTTACAATAGCACGTGTGACAGAACCTTTATTTGTTTTAATCATAATTTCATGCATCGGTTTAATGACTATACCTTCAGCCTTATTTTCTTCATTAAGTGGTGGTAGACCAAGTCTGGTGGGTATAACAGAATTGAAACCGAGTTTAAAATCAAGAGCTTCTTCATATTTACCAATGAATAATGGTTCGGCATAAAATAAATTCACATGTTGAAAAGCAAGTATTGCGAATTCATAATCAAGATAAGTTTGTTTTTCATTATCAATAGTAATCGCTAAATCGAATGCATAAAATTCAACATCAGGGCAATACCAAATGCCCGTTTGAATTGCATTCACATTGGGTACTTTTGTTACATCGGAATGTGGATAAGAACCACCAAATAATTCACCAAATACATATAATTTATCTAAATTAGTGAATTTATTTTTGACGAACATGTACAACTGTTGAATTTTTGGAATAATTTCATTCAATAAACGACGTTTATAACCAAAAAAATCATCTGTATCCGACAATAGACTTGTTCGTTTTCCACATCGAACACGTTGGCCATTATTATCACATAGAAAACAAAAATTGGCTCCATGTACTTTCTCTGTTACACACCATAATGTTCGTTTGAATATTGTATTGTCAGACTTTTCTAATACCCAATTACTACTGCTTTCACCTATCTTACCATAACCTTCAAATTCAGACATTTTCTGAAGTTATATGAAAACAAAATACAACCATATATAAAATGAAAACAAAACTGTAATTTTGCAATTTTGTCATGGCGCATTTTTATTACACAAAGACAGCATTGAAAGGCGTTATTTTTACCATTCTCCACTATTTAACAATGACTCATACATAGAATATTTTTGTCGCTATAGTATACAGAATATTTCATAAGTACAAGGACTCTAACAATGTTATCGTACACAATGAAAACAAAAACATCAAAAATATATAAATAATATGTATTCGATACGATAGAAAGTGGAAAAAGAAAGACACCTACATATTAAGACAAATTCAACCTTTTAAAGCAATTTGAATTGTTTTCTAGTTTCTGTAGGAGTATTCATTTGATTTCCAAGCTACTCTAATCTATTACTTTTTCTTAAAACTAGTTCAACTATATACATTCTATTATTGCTTCAATATGCGTTCCTATCATATCAATTGATAAAATGATAGCACCCCAATGATTATTTATTTTGATGATTTTCAAACCCCTAATGTCAAGGAAAGTTTCCTAGATATTTACAATAAGTGATTCATTGATAACGATACACATCCGTACGTATATTTTCAAACTTTTATGCATACGATCAAGTGTGTCTGTACATTCACTAAATTTTCAGTGACAAATCTCATTGTTAGTCTAGTAAAATTATGACTGATTAACAGCTGATTTTTTTCACTTTAATTTTTATTGTAAACCATTCCTCAAACATCTAGTAACTTCTGACACATAATATTTTACAAATGTGGTAAGCAACGCGTTCCAACCAAATTACTCTGATACAGCAGCATGTATGATGAGTTAAAAGAGTAGCAAACAGTAAAGAATAGAGTATTAAAACTCATATCGTTACAGTTTTTATAAGTATATCTTTTTTTAAAAAAAAAAGACAATATGAGCTTTATAAATTATATAAAATCTGTACAATGAAAGAAATTCTTGATTAAAAAATAAAAAATAAGTTCATTATTTCAACAGCCAATTAAAATGTATTGTAGTCTTTTATGTCCTATTAATAATCCAAACTATCATAATCTGTTTAAATCAAGTTAGATAAAAAAATGACACGAAAATATGAGACAAAAGAATAAGTAATGTATCGTGTTATAAAAGTCATTAATTTAATTATGTATACCTTTTAAATATATACACGAACAAAAGCTTCGATACACTTACGGCATATGGGACATGTGCGAATAGTTTTACTACAATCGACACAAGCTGCTAAATGACCGCAAGGGATACAAGCAAGCCGTTTCTCCTCTTTCCGACATAAAATACACGGGTTGTTTACTGATAATTTCGTTTCTGATACGATTTCTTTGGGTTTATTCTGTGCATGTGTGGTTGACACAATCTTCGACTCGGCCACCGATGACGCTGTTTGTATTACATCATTCGCTTTCGCTACTGAATTGTTTGTTGATGCCATTTCAGTTACACTTGGGGCAGGTTGCTCTTGAATTAATGTATCTATTAATGAAATATTCCAATGTATATGAATATATTTTTTTTAATTTAAAATATACAAACCAGATCTTCCTTCTTCAATAATTGATTGCATTTTAATACTTGGCACAATAATATTATCTTTATTTCCGTTAATATGTTCAACTTGTTTTTGAAGAATGGTGCAGGCGATGAATAGATCATATTCGTTTACAAAATCATCGCCTATGTAAATATATAAATATAGACAAGTAAAGTTAGTCAAGAATGCAACTAGTTTTCTATTTTCATTGACTTACGCTTCAATCGGAGTTGGTCTTCCCAACAACGTTTTATGATTGATAACTTAAAATTTCGATCCAGTAGTCTTTGTGATATCGGCAAATCCAATCGAGCTGCAACTAGACGTGATAGTAGTTGTTCATCCATTACTTGCAGTTTTTGACGATGTGTATTCAATGGCTCTGATGTTGTGTTTGTCGATAGTTGAGATTTCCCCGGTTCTATTAATGAAAATTCTTATTTATTCTAATGTTTTCGTAGGAAAAACTTATACAACCTCGTTGAATGCTGTTGGCAATTTGAACTTTGTTATAAAGCTCATCGCCGCTTAATTGCTTGGCGTATGAACAGTGTGGAAAACATTTTATGTGCTCAATTAGTGGATTATCATTTTCGCCCAAAGTTTGTAATGAACCGTTGCAATAAAAACATTGCACCATATTTTTTACGTCACTATAATAGAAACCGGCGTTAACTAAGTCATCAACTGAAGGTGATGATTCATGTTTCCATGTTGTAAAAGTTGCTTGCCGACTTGGAATACTGGCATAATTACTATTAAATGGTGATGCATGAACAGTTTGATCTGATTGAGGTCGGTTGGTATTATTTGATGTGGACGCTTGATTAGTATTATTAGCTGTTGAAGATTCGTTCGCAACCAAAGTTGGTGAATGCTCCTCTTCGGCTAGCACATATAAAACATAAGGACATTTTGGTGACAAAATTTTGTGAACTTCAACCGGATCATCTATATCAACTTTCCATTTTTGACAAATGAGATTACAATATAAACAAATAACACGATCCCCAACACTGCACTTGAAAAAACCAGCCCTAATCATTTGTTCTGCTAAGAGTAGTGTTTCGTCTAGGCAGTCGGAAAAGGTGTGTCGACGTGCTTTTTTAAGAGAATTTATCTCGAAAGATTTGTTCAGTCTCGTGAAACTATCGATATTGAATTCTAGTTTCCGTCTTTTAGCCGGATTTTCTTCAGCATTCTGTATGGGTTTATACTTTGATTGCTGTAACTGAACAAATGAACAATGCGGATTACGTTCTGCATGAATATGAAATGGATCCCTCTCTAAAGTCCATTCAGATAATTTGAGACCACATTGAGTGCATCGAGCCGTGTCGCCTTCTCCTGTATATTGAAAGCCGCAAGATTTCATGTGAAGAGCTGAATATACGCCATGCGATTTCAGCTGGTTACATATGCCCAACACAAATTGATGCAAGCCACTATTTATTTGAGAATACGATTGCTTGCAGGAATTATTTTGTGTAAGATCATATCTTTGAACCGCCAACATCTTCATAAAACTATACTAGTAGTGTTACCCAGCGAAACTTCAATCTTAATGGTATGATCTAGAATGATAATAAATAATATATAATATTATATACCCGTTTACCGTTTCCAGCGTAGGGTGCGAAACAAAAGAACTGCACAAACACATAAAAATTTAAACAGTAAGAAAGAAAACAAAATAGAGTCTTTATATTATCGATGAGTGTTCAGGTGATCGCTATACCGAATTAGAAACCAAGGTATATCCATCAAACTATTACTCTCTGGTGAACCAGTTTAAATAATAGTCAGCATTGCTCTCCCAGTTCCAATTTCAGTAGATGTCCCACAATTTGCTGCTTTGTTATCCAATTTCGTTCTTGTTACACCAGGCTCTTGCTTTAATACACGCTTTCATGTGGTTCATGATTCCCTGAGGTTTAAACTTTTTGACACAACCAGGGCACTTGCATTGATTATTGCTGACTTTCATTAACAGTTGTGTCACTTTTCAGTGTACCATTCCCTGTGCTACTGCCCGTTCTTTTGCTCTCCGTCTCACTGCTCGTTGTTTATATTTAGATACAATTTCTTTGATGTTGTTATGTACTGCCTTAGTTTGTACATTTCTGTTAATTGCATTTCGCCATCTATTTCTATTCTGGGTTAGACTTCTCCAGTTTCCAATTTGAAGTGTATCGATATCGAGCATGACTTTATTCTCCCACCTTTTCCGTATTCCAATACTATGCGACCTTTTTTCGTCATGAAACCATGATTTTTTTTGTTAGTGGTGCTTCATTGTCATTGTTTACAATTCTATTCGCGTGGCCGAATCATCTCAGTCAGTTTCTACGCATGTTGTCTTCGATCGATGGTTATTCAGTGATTTTCAGTAGTTTGCCATTTGACACTCTATCACCTAAGTTTACTCCTATATGATTGTGCATACACATCTGGTATAAAAACTTGTTATTCTACGCTCTTGAGTTGTTGTAAGCGATCAAACTTCGCTTCCATATAATAACCACTGGAAGCACACATAATCTGAAAATACGGAGTCTTACTACTATGGAAACCGATTTTTTTTGTGCCAGATTAAATATTGTAGCGTATTAAATGCTCTGGCAGATTTCACTAGACGAATTTCTAGCTCTGTATCTTGTCGTTGGTCTATGGTAATAGTGCATCCTAACTATGTGAAAGGGTCAACTGTTTTAATCTTTTAATTTCGAATATTTATATCGATGTTAGGATGGTCCACTTTTTATCCTTTCAAAACCTTTCCATGTTGATCTTTCTTGAGTTATTGCAATGTCATAATGCATGTTTTCTTAAAGCTCATCGTTAAACCAAATTTTTGTGTGATTTTTTCAAACGATCTTATAAGTTTCTCAAGATCATCAGTAGTTTCACACATTGCAACCAAATCGTCTGCATATAGAAGACCCAAGGCATTAAAGTTTTCGTATTTTTCACGACATCCATGAAAGAAATCATTACTACCATACGAGAATTTTACACCAGCAACACTAGCCTCTTCAATAACTTTTCTAATGACAAAATCAAATAGAATATTGAATAGCATTGAAGATGATATTCAACCTTGCATGACTTCTGTTTCTATGTCGAAACAGTCTGATAGTTTCCCATTAATTTTTACTATTGCTTTTGAATCCTTATATAGCATTCGTAGCAGATTGATCCGTTTTTCAGAAATGCCATAGCTTTGACATATTCTCCACAACAGTTCACGATTGATTGAGTCGTAAGCCTTTGCAATATCAATGAAGCACATAAACAAAGGTTTATTGAACTCTCTTCTTCTTTCCATAGTCATTTTCAATGTGAATATTTGATCAATGGTTGATTTGTTCAATCGAAAACCAGATTGTATTTTTACTAATCGTTCATCAATCGGATTTTGAATACGGTTGAGAATGATACGAGAGAGTATTTTGCCAGTAATACTCAGCAACAAGATACCTCTGTAATTGTCACACAGCTTGTTGTCTCCTTTATTCTTATATAGTCTAACTAGAGTGGCTGAGCTTCATTTCTTCACCACCTGTTCATTCTTTCACACATCAGCGAACATTTTGTGCAGCCATTTAATCACTGGCTCACCGCCAGCTTTTAGAATATCAGCTGTCACCTCTTCAAAAGAAGGTTGCGCGTTCTGTCGTTCCAAGTCCAACCTTGATGCTATTGTTATTTGAACCTCATTTATTACACAGGGATCAACAGTTGAATAAGCATTCAACAATTCACAAAAATACTCGCGCCAATGTTCCAATTGATCGGTCGAGCTCACGAGTAATTTGACATTTTTATCTTCAATTGGTATATTTTCCAGTCTTTTAATTCCTCCTTTAAGTCGTCTTATGATCGAGAATACAGTTGCAGGATCGTTGCTTTTGGTGGACTTTTCTATACCCTCACATACTTCGCCCCAATATTCTTCTTGACGATGTTCAATCTTCGCCTTGGCTAATTTTCGAAGATGCTTGTATTTGTTTCTATACACAGCTTCTAAACTTGTGCCGCGATGGTTCTGCCATTCAAGGAATGTTATCGGTGTTTTATCTATGATTCTGAACATTTCATCTGTAAGCCATTCTTTTCTTTAAGATGTGATACAAACGATTCATATTTCTCATCAATGATAATTGTATCGATATTTGCATCATCAGCCATTTCACGAAGATCTTTTTGAAATGCTTCTACTAGTTTCTCATCGTTTTGTTTTGCAGCATCGACACTTGTTTTCTTTTATAAGGCACACTTCCTTCTACTTTTCAAATGAATTTTGATTTTGATACGCATCAAATGATGGTCCGTTTCTATATCATCTGAAGCTCTTCTATACATTCGAACGTCTTCAACGCTCGATCTAAACTTCTTGTTCACTAACGTGTAATCAATCATGTGCTATATCTTGTTGCCTGGATGCATCCAAGAGGTTTGATGAGGTAATTTATGTTGGATGAATGTATTTGATACGATGATGTTGATGTCAGTTGTTGTTGATTTCCATCCAATCTGGCATTTAAATCACCCATAATGATAAACATATAATTTGTAGACACGTTGCTTATGGTATCTTGTAGATCAGAATAAAATTTATCAGTGTCATTTGCCATTTGTTTCGTCGATGGATTAACCGGAGAATAAACAGATAATACCGTAACGTCAATTGGTGTGCGCTTCAATCTAATTTTGATAATTAGTTCAATAACTGCTTCCCATTCATACCCTGAATCTTTCAATACCTTTGTGGCAATAAGATCAAGGCAGATAGCCACATCGTGTGCTTTTCTGGTTTTATTATCACTTGATACAACATAATAGACTATTGTATAATCATTTACAAATTTCTTCCAGGAATCGCACATACAAGTTTCACTTAACGCAGCTACTTGTATCCGGTATTGTTTCCCACATAATCGAACATTCCATCCACGAAATATACGTTTTTTTTATGCGTTCACACACTTCGTTTGTTTCTTTTCGTTAGCAAGATTTGTTTAATGTTCAGCTGGTAGGTTGCTAGCCTAAAAATCAGACCGTTGGCTACCGACAGCCCAGGTTCGCCTCCTACCGCTCTAAATAACAGCAGGTCCTTCTAGAAGTTCGAAAACTCCTCCAGCATGATAATAAAGTACACCAATAGCTATGAAAGTTTCTCACACAACCAACATAGATATGAGAATTATTTCTGTACAGTGTTGACTAATATTTTAGACAATATTTGATATTTGGATAATAGATATCATGTTAAATTTTATGTAAGAATGGGGTTATCACAGATATAAGTTAAATTAATATTTTAGCGCCACAACGCCTGATAACTTACTTGTTCGTGAAATCTGTGGCAATAGCAACATCAGAAATGACACCAATAACTGTTCCATCTATTTTCCTCTCCTTAGTTTATTATGTATAAATTCAGATTTCTTGCTCTTCAAGGTATAAAATGGTTTATAGATGAATGTTTTCTAGTATAAATGAATAATTCATCGATTAATCAGTTGGAAATTGGCTATTCCGTGCCAATGGACTAGCCGGTAATCGGTAAGCTGCTCAGATTCTGATTCACCTAGGCCAATGTTGTGTCTCAATTTGGACTAGTCCAATGCTGGATTGAGGCAGGAGTGACCTTTGAAGCCTTCATTATAGTCTCTAGATACATATTGGATTGGAATGCTTACTATTGAACTTTGTTGAAACAATGACATTTCACGCATTGTAATCATCACTGAACGAGCGCAATATGAGCGT
The DNA here is from genome assembly GCA_905331475.1 of Rotaria socialis. Lineage (NCBI taxonomy): Eukaryota > Metazoa > Rotifera > Eurotatoria > Philodinida > Philodinidae > Rotaria > Rotaria socialis. The sequence goes on from CAJNYU010000325.1 coordinate 126,479, forward strand.
AAACATTTACCAACAATTTTTTCATAACTTGTAGAATTTTGCTTTAACTTGCTGATGGACAATTTTTCATCCACAATACTACTGTTTCAGCATGATTTACCAAGAAAAGAACGAATTCAATCAGTATCCATGAACTAATGGAGTTTTTAACGAACACTGTTACCTCAATCTGACCCTGAGTTTGTTCATATTGAGATCCGAGATACAACGCAAACACATATGTATTCTGCATATATACATAGACGTAAAACAGAAGTGTATCGATGTGAGTGATACTTCGTCGGCAATTATAGAAAGGAAATGATGCAAAAAGTGAGACGCAATTCTTCTTCTTCCTAACTCCGATTGATTACGTCAACTTGTTTACAAGTTGGAAGTTTTGTTTTCGTCGACAGTCACTTAATTGTATTTATTTTAACTTCCGACTTGACTAATAAACATGTACGGACATCTATAATAAAAAATAATAATGAAACTAGGAAGAAATGTAATGTAGAAAGAATACGATCGTCGAAAAATACATTTACATACATTGAAGATTCTAATGATTATATCGCTACACGTAACTCAATAGTATTCGTAGATAGATTTCAATCCTTTGTAGCGAATCAGATAACTGGTGTAACTTTAACTGTCCTCTTCCTATGAGATCGTAGGAAGTGAGCCTAGTGGGTGTGGGTATGGCTGTGGGATTTTGGTGCGTGTCTTATCTTATAACACACCGCACACCCACACCCTATATGTCCGCTTTATGATTGTCGTATATAGATGTAGCCGACATGACTGAGTGGATATGTTGTTCGACACATATTCACAATATACTGTGTTCAAACCTCAGTATCACCAGTTATGTAATGACCTTGGACAAATTACTAACGGCTACTTGCCTCGGATGACTCATCCGTTAGTGTATTGATTGCATCGCTAGCCAATATACAGAGTCAAAAACAACCCCATCATAGATGTCACAATCACGTGATACTTATGATGACCGCCTACCCATATGGGAGAAGCGTTGGACGGAAAGGAGCGCAGATATCATCGTGCCTAAAAAGAAAAGGACGTAAGAAACTAGCGCAGGTGGGTCCCAGCGCTGACCCCAACGGGCGATAAATCTATGGGATTTTGAAAAAATATATAGATGTGCTAAAAACGAATTCCGCGGACGTCGCTATATAACGCATGAAATCTGGCTATGGACATGAAATGTAGAGATGTCCATCGGATTCTATTGGAAGCTGATCGAAATCGATAGTAGGAGAGTTTATTGCGCTGTAAAAAAATCCGCAGGATAATAAACGGAAAAAATATTTTTGATGGAGTATTTTAATAAAAAAATGGTTCATGATACGTTGCACTTTTATAAACCCTTTGTTCTTTACAGTGAGTGTAATAACATTTTATCATCACCAATGCTTATATGCAAGCGTGTTTCAATGAGAAGATTCCCGATTCTTTGTGTTTGTTTGGGTTTTTCCGTTCTTTTAAATCGAGTACACGTCATCGTTGGGTAAAACCCACGGTGCAAAAAAACGGCATTTTCCTACTCCCGTCGTAGACTGTAAAGAAAAAGGATTTATGAAAGTGCACCGTGTCACATACCCTATCGAAAACGATTGTTTCGTTTATTATTCTGCGGATTTTTTTTACAGTGTAGCGACGGTAGAGTGTGAGCACAGTGGAAAAGATTTCTTCTGTGCTTCAGGGCTACGGAGTGTCGCTTTTTTCCCTTCGTAAAAACCAATTAACACAGGAAAGAAAAATAATATGCAGAGCACGTACAATCCAACCACTCAAACAATCGCTCTACTCCCCCCTTCCATTTTCCCATCCAGTGTTTCGATAGCTTCCTAGACTTCCAGATTGTATTTTTTTCTTCTAGATTTTGTCAACCAAATCACTCTAAATATGAAGAATCATGATTACATCAACAAATATTGTTTGTTAGCAACCAAACAGTGGTACTTGAGATGCTATAATCGGAAAAATGGATGACCTTGGTGGATCATTTATCTATGGTAGAAATTAACTAAGGTACAGTTAAACGATATTTTTAACATTCAAAGTACTTTAAGCATTGCAATAAATTTATTATATATATTCCTTGTGTAGAATTCAAAGAAGCATGAAATATTGGCACGGGAAATAGAAGAAAAAAAATAGGAATTGACCATAGTGTCCGACATGGGTCAATTTTGCGTGACCCAAGTGAAGCTGGTCGTGCACAGTCGAACTCTATTGTCGATCAAACATCTCTTTATCTAGAGAAAAAGTCAATTTATCAATTCTTTTCCCATCCTATTCTTATATACACAATATGCGACATGTATGGCACTATTGAGAAGACAGCGCACTCGCTATGTGCATCGCTGTCCAAAGTTTTTAGAGGAAAGTCGGCCAGGTACAAGAAAAGATCGTGCGATAGAAAATTTTTTGTCCTACTCAGCTTATTCAAGCTCTATCATAGAACTCTTCAATGAAAAAAAAACATTCGAAGTGTCTTTTCTATCTGCAAAATGTTCAAACTGCAGAAATCCACTTCGAAGTTCACAAACTATTTTCAATCACCCTTGTGTTTACAATATGAAAAGCACAGAAAAATACGCACTCAATGAATAGTTCTATATTATCACATGGCCAGTTTACTAAAATTTCAATCATTGACGACCTATATGAAGAACTGATAAAGTAATGATATTTAAACCTTAACTTATTGAGAAATACTATTGGAAAGCTGTGCTACAGTATTGATGTAGTGAATTTTTGTACTTACCCAGATTGATGAATGTATCTATCCGTATTTTTTCCGTAACATTATCAAACACGACCGTTTAAATGCCTTATGATGTTAGCATCAGTAGATGACACTCACTGACGCTCTAGCGTTTCTTTGAGTAATCGGTTAGTATGATCTTTATTTTGATTTGTTACATAATATTTCTACTATGACTAATTCTCGTGATTGATTTTTCGTTCGCTATTACGCAGTTGTTGGTTTTTCTTCTTCCCAGTTATTATCAGTGTTATTGTTTTTTATTATTGTTACAATCGTATTGTTCCCATACAATCGTAAGACGGATAGAGATACCCTTTCTAGTAAAGTGGTTAATACGTCTGCCCGGTAAGCAGGAGGTGTATGGTTCGATTCCATACGAAGGGGGATTCTTTTCCTCCGTTCTGTCATCATCCGAAAGATAAGAGATACAAAAATTATCATCATCTTCTATATTATAATATTCCTCACTGATGGTTATTGTTATACTTCTCCTTTAGAAAATATAATATATTAAAATATATTATTCTATTAAATGTATAATCAAGTTACGATAATAAAGTATGGCAGCCAGTCTATGTAAGCTCTGCCATTGTTTAGCAGACTAACTATTAGTTCTACTATTATACATTCTCCAAACGAGAGCTGTAATGGGACGGTACCTATCGTCCCAATAACCTATAAGCTATTTTCCTTTGTCTCTTTCTATTTGATTCGTCTTCGAAGTATATATAAATATGGATCGATAATCTAGTATATACAGAAGAGAACAGAGAGAAGAGAAGTGTGTGAAGATATCGAGTCGTCTCCGTGACAAACGGAGCGACTAGTTCGTTCGTTTATTATCATTGTTGTTTATCGCTATGGTCGGTTACCGTTTGATTTTTTTTGTTACTTTCGTTATAAATAAAATAAACGAATATTTATAACCAAATCCTAACAAAAGCCTTTAAATATGAGATCTTAATTGGCCGTGAATATTCTATAATCTAGGCTAACATAATACGGTTCGTCAATACTCCATAAATGGTCGTATACTGAACATGTGTCGTACAACCTGAGTATGGCGAATTCAAATGATGGCAAACGGCTCCATAAACCGTAATTGGTCGTGATTAAGTATTCTAGAAAAGGTTTTCATTGTGACTTACCCTTCAATTCGCCTTGATCTCCGCTAGCGGCTATCTCGTACAGCAGTAATATTCAAAGCAGAACTTTCATCATCTGAACAGAGTAGCTGGAAGATATAAACCAAATGATACTAGATGCAGTACAAAACGTTTTCATAGAAAAAAATCAGTGTTTTAACAGAACACAGACGAAAAATGTGATTATTTATATGTAACGCGGGTGCGTCTATCAGTGTCTACCAGATTTTCGCTGAAAACCAAGGAATAAAATTATTTCCAACAAGCGCTTTGGAGGATAAAATGGCTTATTTCGCTTGAAAAGAATGCTGTTTCGAGTTTCGATAGCGTTTCAGAGAAATTTTATTCACTTGAAGAGGTGTAAATCAATTCTCTAGGCTATGTCAGTCGAAATATTCATTCCAAATATGACAAAAATTCTTATCAGGCACACCCTACACTTTACGTCACTCAACACCTGCGTAGACGAGCAACCACACCCTTATACGCACACTTGAATTGAGAGACACTGGTCGACATCAACACATGCCAATCTATATATTCAGTCGATGGCTTATATATAATGTAAACATTTACAATCACATGCTAAAATCCATCACCAACGAGAAAAACGACACACATCAACACTTTTACACACCCAAATGCGTTATAGGTGATCTGAATACCTTCCGGTTTTGGTTTAATTTGACGAAATCAAAATTGATGCAAATGTAAACTACCTTAGCTCAATACTTACATATTTACGTAACCTAAGAGATTAATGTGAAGTAGTGAGAAGGCACTGACGAGGAACTCAGTAGGTAGTTCATGTATCAAAGCCTCATTTACGTTATAATGCTTGAATCCACAGCGCACATTCACTAACACAATGGAATATTTGCAAAATCATTCAGTGATGCACTCACTCAGATCTATTTCATTGTATTACATATCTTTGATCGCGTGCCTTTCTACATAACAGCGGTGACTCCAGGGTTTTCACCCTGAAAGCGCGAATGCAGTTGTCGGGAGGGCAGACAGCAGTTTTCTAAGGTGCGAACTGCCATGACTAGTATCGAGTCTATTATACTGATGTTTTCAAGAGATCTGTGTTTTGTAACATATATAAAAGTTAATTATTTATTTCATTTTTCTCGGCAGGGCAAACGCGATCTCCGGGAGGGCAAAATGTCCCTTCTCCTCCCGCTGGATAAAACACTGATAGTATGAATGTTATTCATGTATTGAAATATGCATTTTAGTTTTCGTAATTCTCTATTTTGTTTTCATGTAGTAAATCTATAAATTCATGAAAACAAAACACCCATTTTTGAGAAAAAATTAAGCAATAAATTCTAAAAAAAGACAGTCGATGGTTAAATTTTACGAATTCACAAATCACTGCATTAGCATTAGCTTTTACATCTATATCTCGATAAGTATACATTACAGTATGTGAATGTCTGAGCAAAGGGTATATTCACATAGCCACAATAGCTTTCACGTTGTGCCGATATTGATGGCACGCTTGGATGGTTCTCCTTTCTCCTCTTTCTGTTCTCTATCCATTGTTTTAATATATATCTCTCCTGTCTCTCTCCTATATATATGTGTGTGTGTGTTATGTATGAAGCTGTTACGCTCTAGATATGTGAAGAAGCTAAGAAACATCATTACTGAGAGTGGTGGTAAGCTACTCCACATCTTTCTAGTCTGCCATTACAATATCAACCCAAAAACAGAGTCGCACATTTATCGTTGCACACGTCATATCCACACCCACACCAACACGAATCAACTGTCGACTGATGGCAGCTATGACATACATTTTGTTCTCGTACTTCTTCCTATTAGTCATCCTATTTGAGAGCTTTCCTACATACATTTTGTGGAGCTCACATATATTTTCGAAGAAAATGGTGAGTGTAAGTTTAAAAGCGGGATTTTTGCGGCTCCCCACCCCCCACCCTCCCATCCACATTACAGACCCAACCCCCTTACACTCCCTTATCGACCCACTTACAGACCCCCTTACAAATCTTTCACGCGCTTACAGACACTACCTTGCATTACAGATATTAGCAAGCATGCAAAAACTAAATAAGACTTTATACCGATCGATTTTCTTGCAGCAAATTTCGCACCACACATTGTGTATAAGTAAATTAGGCGAAAAGTCATATGTGAGTTCCAAATTTTAGCCCCAAAGGGGCTGCACTAACAAGCTTTTTTAATCGTAGCCTAACGATCAAACCTGATAGTTTTTGGTTAAATATCCTATTGAAATATATAATATCGTGCGTTGAATCATAGAAACATTGAGTAGCTGTCTAATTCGAGTTCGAATATAAATGGAGAAAAGAAAAAGTTAAACTAAAACTAAATCTAGGAATAGATTTAGTTTTAGTTTAACTTTCCGATATATGCGACATATGAATACATATATACCCTTCACCTGCACCCACATTTGAGCACTCCTCCATGGTATCCATCACTCACACTCACATTTGAAGTATCCCATATACCCTCTCCTACACCCCTTCCGGGTACCCTTCACCCACACCCACACCCACACCCACNCACATTTGAGCACTCCTCCATGGTATCCATCACTCACACTCACGTTTGAAGTATCCCATATACCCTCTCCTACACCCCTTCCGGGTACCCTTCACCCACACCCACACCCACACCCACACCCACAGTTACTCCTTAGTCGCCCTCAACCCACATCCACTCCATCTTAAACTAAATATAAAACTAAAACTAAATCTAGAACTAAATCTATTTCTAACACTTATTTTCGAATTGATCCATCCAGTTGGGTGTCCATTTATATTCGAATTCGAGCTAGGCATCTCATGTAAATTTTTAAAAATTGTTTTAGATGTTAATATTTTTATTTTTCTAGATATTTATTTTTTATTTTCCTTAATTTTTAAAATTAAAATTTTTTTAACTTTTAACAGTAAATTTTGAAATTTTTTTGGGTTTTAATTTTTCAATTATTTTTTATTGTGAAAATTTTTAATTTAAAAATTGTTTTTTATTTTGTATAAAAATTTTAATTTTATACTTTTAAGTTTTTATTTTGTGCAAAAATTTTTTAAATTCACAATAAAAGTAGAAATAAAATGAAAAGCTAATCTATGTCATCTTTTGTACCAATTGCGACGACACTGTGACACATAATTGCGAAAAACGTGGACGCAGTTATGCGTGCTGCAATTTTTTCATCATAGTTACGCGTAGTTACGTCACAATTTTCCGCAATTACGGATCACAGTGTGATCACAGTTACGGCGTAACTGCGCCACAGTTTTATTGTAATGAAACACATGGGAGTAGAATTTCATAAATTCAAAGAACTTCCTTTCTTAGAAATTCACAGTTTAACAAAAAAAAAAGCAGAGAGAAATAAATTCAGTTTCTTTTGCGAACATCGTTAATATATGAAAGTGTTGTTGTTATTTACAAAAAATGAGCTAATTTTGTCAAGAAATTAAAAATCTTCGTTGTTGATTCTGTTAGTTGTCTCACTTTTTGTTTTTTACTAATAGAGAATGCCAACACCAATAATAAGTACCAATGGTATGCCAAGACGTAACGATAGACCATAAATCAGACCTAAGTTGTTCTTTTTTGCTAAAAACAGAAAAGACATGCTGTAAATTGAAATAGATGTTGACATCACCGTTAACTTACATGAAGAAGAAGAAGGTGGAGTTGTGAAAGATATTTCTTCAGTATTTGTTACACCTAAATGTAAAAAAAGAGTATGCTAGTTGAACCTTGCAAGAATTGATTATATACTTTGTATTGTTGTACTTGTACTGGCCAGATTTGTCGCAGAATCAGTAGAACTTTTAAAAGTTTGTTCGTATGTACTTGCAACGGTTGCAGCTGAATGAAAAGCATCTGCACCACTTGTCGTCTCAACTAAATCTTAAATATTAAGGTTTGTATTGAATAAATTTGTAGTACTTGAACTAGCCGACGATATAACTATTCCATCAGTATCAGTATCAGTATCGTCGGTTTGACATTTGCAGAAAACCAATAAACAAAGTAAACTACAAAAATCATTTCATTTGTTTTGTTCGTTCGCTGTATATTTTCTCAAACCTGTGACGACCTATAGAAATTTGTTCATTTTTCTATTCAGCTTTTGATTAGTAGTTACTTGAATCCAATAAAATAGTAAATATCATTTGACTTTTAATATAAGTCACTATACTATAACTAAATAAAATAAAACTTATGCTAATGCTATACAGTGTTAGTATTTATAGACAAATTCGTTTTCTGCTTCCTACGCAAATAAGAGCTGCATTTATTTTGTAGTATCGTAAATTAATAATAACAAGTATAATTTATTTTCAATTATCATCTGCAAACATCAACGATTGTTAAAGTGATAAAGAAAGAATTTTATCGATATATTTGTCGTCCTATTATGATTCTTAATTTTGAATTGATGAAATATACCATCCTGATGACTATATCTATGTCATCATTGTTACACCCTCAAAATATTTGTCATGGAAATTTTGACATCGATGACGTGATCAAAATATAAAAAGCACAACGACGTATATTAACGTAGGAGACTACTTGAAAAGTCATAATAATGATAAATCTGATGAAGATTATCAGTAAACTGAATGAATCAATGTCCTGACAAATTCAAGCGTAATCTATCATTTAGTAATATTTGTGAATATGATTCACACGTAAGTGTTTAAAAGTTCTTTGTATCGAACGAGATTAGATATTTGTAAAATGCAGAACGAAAAAACATCAAACAATAACTCAATCAGAATTTTGAAAACAACTTCCAAAATCATAAATATTTTCATATATGTCACGTCCAAAAAAACAAACGGTATGTCAATAACATAGAACGACGAAAATAAATGCTTCATGTGATAGGCGCTTCATGTCGTATAAGATGCCGTTTCCGATGACCGATCTGTATAGTCATAAACATTTTCAGGAATAGCAATGAACCATTCATACAGTTTTGTGTATCATATAGACATGAAATTACAGGGGTGGAAAAGACCGATTTGGGATTTTTAGGATTTTCAAAATTCCAAAATCCAAACCGTGAATGATGGAATTTCGATCTGAAGTTTTTTCATATATAAGTCTCATGATCCTTAGAATATTCTAAAATTTTCAGCGCGAACGGATGTTTCCTTTTCAAAACAATGAATACGCAAGAAATGCTCATTTCACGGCACCATTAGAAAATCCAGTTTTTTTTTAAATTCAATATTTTAAGAAGAAAACATTTGTTCGATTTGAAACTCTTAGGATCTTCTATGGACCATGAAACCTATATATGGGAAGAATTTCAAGTCGAAACTACGTCATTGACAGGGAGAGGGAAATGCTTTTTCAATTTTTGGGATTTTCAGGATTTTAAATCCCAAAAAATCCGCCGTTTCCCCTTGATGAAATCAGCTATTTTGTAAGATATATTAATCATCTTTCGATTGATTTTAGAAAAAATCTTTCAGTATTTTTTGTATCCACTTTTTAACGAGCATAACTTGGTGTGTGGATTCATTACTTATAGTAAATATTTTCTAGAAAATTCTATTATAATCTTAATCATAAGCTTTAAAAAGCTGCTCAACTAGCTGCTCAGGTCGAATAACCACGTAATCTGTCAAAATATGACTGTTTACGATCGCACAGCTCATGAAAACCAAGCTGAGTAGAAAATTGCTCGAAATCGCATTATATCAGGCCGTGGTTTTTAGCGGTAATTCGAGACGACAGGAGTTAGACCGTAAATACACACAGATGTGAGTGGGATTTAACTGAGTATTAACACACACACACACACCGGTGAAACTTATTCATACACATATATTTCCAAGTTTATGCATAATTCAATGAAATTAACTTCTCTTAGTAGCTGAAAACATCATGCCATATTTGCTTAGCGCAAACAAAAGTCAATCCAGTTACTTAGTGTTTAATCGAAAGCGAACTCTGTCTGCGACATACATTTTCCCCTGTTATCTAATCAGTTTTCATCAACAAAAGGTATCCTTGATACCGTCAAACATAACAATTAAAATTATGTAACCTATCTTGGAATACAGGTTGACAAATACATACAGCAACATGTATGATATTCACATGCAGTCATAGGGATTTTTCTCTAAATGTACATGATTATACATATAAGTTGATGTTTTTCTTCTCGTCTCTCAATTATACATGACTGATTTATCCCTCTCCTTTTTGTCTGATGGGTCTCTATATGTAAATATCATATCATGTTAAGATGAATAAGTATCCTGTTCAAGTTTAAGTTTTCATGAAGTTTAGTTTCTATTCAGCATCGATCTTATTCATTTGAAAAGTTGAGCTCAATTGAAAATTGAAACTAAACATAAACCGTCGTGAATTGACTTTGATTACATTTGTTTTTATTTGAAAATAATTTAAAGGACATACTTGGCATTTGATCTATTTTCTTTTGTTTTGATCAAGTAAGAAAACATAAATAAAAATTACTCAGTAGCGACACTACTGTAAAAGGAATTTATATTTATATAAGAATCTCATTCACAAAAAGCGAATTCATCGATTGGAAAACAAAATAAAAAAATGTCTATCTGCTTATCAAATAAATTAATATATATTGACTTAAAGATTTTCGCGTATTTTTCTTGCAATATGCTCAACCATTTCGTAAGCAATATCAAATTTTAATGGACCATATAATAAAAGATGTGATCCATGGAATGTTGTTCCAAAATGATGATGATAAAGAGTTTTATTTAATGATTGCAAACGTTCAGCAAATATAAAACCTATAAAAATAGAAGCATTTAAAAAGCTTTCCAAAAAATCATTTTGATCCATATACATTAGAAAATTCAGAAAAAACTCACTATCAGCGACTCATTAGAAAATTAAACAAAGTTACCGTAATTGTATTATTTTACTTGTTTACAGATGCAATAGTTCCCAACTTACATGTGCAATAATGATTTTAAATCAAAGTTTTCGTATTTCTATTCTATAACATCATGGCAACGCTGTAATAGTCTCCATTCAAAATTATATTTTTTCCATCATATTCAAACTCGAACTTATAGTAAGTCTTCGGATGTTGATGAGCCTGTAACTTTGTCTTAATTTACAAATAATTCTTGGTGGCAAATCTCTCACTCTCTCTTGTATAACAAATAATTGTTTTTCTCATGAAACTCTATTTAAATGAACTTAAGAGTTTTACTGAGCACTAAAGTCACTACAGAAAGAAAAACAACATTTTACACTATACGAGAACAACGTTATCAACGTGATGCGTGTGGTCATGCGATATTTTTGTTGATAAGAATATTGACTGTTTGCTCTTCAATTATTACATAACTGACTGATACAGTTAATTAAAACAAGGAAAAGAAAATGTTTATTACCTTCATCTCGAAGTATATCAAATTCAGCTGTAAAAAGTAAAATTGTCGGTAATTTTATTAGCTGTTCATCGGGTACCAATAATGGAGACATTTTTGGTGAGATAAGAAATTTCAAATGTGGAATTAAATCTTCATTGCCTTCTTGATCGACATCAAATGGAAATGAAATAGGTAAATATTTACCAGCATCAACATAAGGATGTAACCGTATTTTATCCTGACGAGATGTGTGACTATTAAATAGAATATCAGGTGTTACTTTTACTTTACTTTCACTTAATTCAGACATAACAGAAAGAAAATTTTCTTCATTAATAACACCAAGAATACTTCGAGGAAGATAAAGTCGATATGATGGTAACGTAAAATCAAAAAATTGCAACGCTGGATATATAAGACAAGCCGTACGAGGACTATAACCGTCTTGTATTAATGATTGTGTTATAACTAAAGCTAGATTTCCGCCAGCTGAGTCACCCGCTAATGTTATACGATTGACATCGATACGATATTTGTCAGCATTTTTAAATAATTCATATGTAATTGAAGTACAATCATCGAGTGCTGCAGGAAAATAGTGTTCTGGTACACGACGATATCTAAAAATATAGGCAATCAGCATAAAAAGTTCTACCACTTCTAATATTTCGTTTTGTCATAGATTCCGTGATGAGAATCTCCGGTTATATTCTGTATCATAGATTCAATCTTAACTAATGAGAGAGAAATCTATTTAACTTTCGTTTTCAATGATCTCTATATCAATTTTCACATTGGGGGAAAAATCATATCAAAACAAAAAAAGAATAAAACACTTACTCGACGGATATCACAAGTGCTCGTGTTAAATTGGCTAATGCATATGTAACTTGATCATATGTTTCTCGACAACCAAGAAGAAATCCACCACCATGAAAATGTATTATTGTCGGCATTTTATCCATATAGTCTAATTCTTCAGGTTCATATATACGAACACTAACATTTAATATTCTTCTATCATAAATCTAGAAAACACAATATATTATTAGTAAAATGAATAGACAGAACCGTACCTTCAAATGATGTTCAGGATTTCGTATTTGGAAACAACCAACAGTAATATAATAAAGAAAACGTAAAACATGAATACGGTCGAATAAATTTACTTTTTCACCTAAATAGCCCTATGGAAAAAAATGAAACTACATAGTAAAAGAAGAATTATCTGTTTAAATCTCACCAATTTTGAAAAAATATGTGCCCAAAACGAAAGAAATCGATACTTCCATGGTTGAGGAAAATTTTCTGGTAATGGTTGATAAACCAGAGCAATGGATAAAACAGTTAAACTAATTACGATTAGTAATATTTTTTGTTTTGATATTGATTTTACTGGAATATTATTAATATCATTAGTTGACGTCATTATGTACGCAGTTGTTGCTTTTATGTGACCTTGAAATGAACTGTTTTAGACCATATTTCATGGGAGATATATAACTTGCTTCATTCTCTTCATAACTTGTGAGAACATATATCTTGATAAGAATAAGTAAAAGAAAATTCTAACTCAGATAAAAGCTAAAGGAGCAAAATTTTTACAGTATTATAGAATACAAAAAGTACGTTTGTTGCAATTTCTTTTTATCATTGTAAAAGAAAATATTTGCTAGCAAGAGATATTGAGCAAATATTTTTTGTGTAATGATTCATGTGCATTGGCTCTTAAGAACTAGCCAATTGAATCATAGATCCTGATTTATTTCTTTCTCTATTGTTTTTCTTTTCCTGTCGGGCAATGTTCATTTTCAATTAAAAAATCACGTAAGCGTTGGAGTATAATGCATGAATCATAAACTTAATGTCATACTCAAGAAATCCACTTTAGAATGAAACTCACACTCAAGTGCTACTGTTAACATTCTATGAAATCCATCTCTGTATGGATTGCTATCCTAGCGAATTCATCAGGTCAATTAGAAGAAGTCAGTTAGCTGTAGTGACATCTTGCGTTATTCTGAAAAGAGATATTCTTTGCATTCTTGTTGAAGCTTTTCTGTAGTGTAGCTTCATCCGTTTGAAAAGAAAACTACCTGACTAAGCATGCTGTTCTTATTTAAGACATTTTTTTATAATCAGCCTGTTAAAGCTGAATGCACATTTTATGCCGTGTATTCAATTCTAATTCGTGTCTGTTGGCTCGTCTGAAGGGCTAAACCAATGATTCATAATCATATACGAGCATACTATCAATGAGTTAGGTTTTATTCGTAGATGTTACGTCGTTTCTATACTATACGGAACTCATAGTTTTGAAAAAAAACGAATCCAATGCTTAGTGTACCATCGCATGCGACACTTTACATTATCGATTCGCTCGATAATTATATGAGAGAAAATCGTTTTAATTCTTCGGATCGAACATGATAATGATACAATAATTTTCAAGCTGAAAAAATGTTGCCAAATATTTCTTTTAGCTACACAATTCTAACATCATTAACTTTTAAAAACTAGTTGCATATCTCTTATTAGAAAAAAGTGTGGCGTTTATAATAAAGTTTTTGTAGAAGTCAAGTTATATGGAGTCTTGAAATTCTTCTCAGATAATTCTATGGAAAAACAAATTAAATTGTAATCGCATGTTTGTCCTTTGAATTTATGTTAACGGTTAAAATTAATATTTTAAAGTATATATAGAGCCCACTATTCTTTTTATCTAATCAACACTTGAAACGAAATCTATTGGTTGTTGGCTCATGACCAATACAGTTTTAGTAATTGCAGTAATCGCAGTAATATTTAATAGTAATCATCTAACACATTGGAAAAATCGTGGTGCATGGTACAATTTTCATTATTGTTGCATACTGTAAAACTTGTAAGTATGATATTCGTTGTTGGATAGGTTTTAGTCAAGTATCAGCTAGAATCTAATCAAATCAGGAAATTCGACAGAAAAAATTCATTTATACTACCGTTGATAAGTACTCTTACAGTTACTATATAGTACAAAGCCACGTATCGATTAGTAAAGGTAATGATATAACTTCGGAAGTTGGAATTAATGGTGGACACGATGCCTAATATATTTGCACAACTAATACACGTATATAAACGTATATTGATGCCTGTCAACTCCAATTGGTTAACGAAATCATTACTACTGAAGCGCTTAAATATGGTTCATCTTGTTAGAATAAACTCACAGGTAATGTTACATATCACCGACTAGAAATGTTTCGAAAATTCAGTGATTATTGATCGATAAACAAACTTTCAACTAGTATATGCGCATGAAATCGTTTGTGACACTGCACTAGCAACTATGCAACTGTTTTTGAATGCTATACTCAACATTAAAGGTATATCAAATCAATAGGAAAAGCCATTAAGCATAATACCACTTACTGAACACTCAGATGATACTACTTTATGTTTACGAAGTCCTATGATCAATAACTTTACAAGTGATATTGAAAAAACAACTGCGATCGACCAATGGATCAATCTAGTTATTCCAATAGGCTTTCTGGAGTAACTGGCTAGGTTGCAAAAATAAGTCTATATTATAGTCGTCGTAATGAAAAGAATTTTTGAGCTTGTAAAAAAAACTCAGTTTTAGTTCAACTTTTATGTAGTCAAGTGTGAAAGCTTTACAAAACATGTCGTACTTTTCTTTTTAGTCAAGTCTGAAATAGTTTCAAAAATCAATTTCAGAATATCAATATCTTTTAGATTTTTAATCGAGTATCTATAAATGAATAACAACTCTGATTTAATGCATTTGGAGAATCTACTTGACGAAATATTTCTTCAGGAGATTTTTCCACTTTTTTCATGGGATGAATTATATTATTCTTTTTCTGGTCTCAATAAACGTATTAATACCGTTCTACGATCATTGATGCATTTGGATTTTACCGTCGATTCCTCAACTCAGCATCATCCAGCACTTATGTTTTTTCTTTCAACTATTACACGTCTGAATGTACGTCTTGGAAAATTTGATATAAAATCGTTTTCTGCTCTTTGTTCATTAACTCTGGGCTATCCAAGTCTGCAACAGCGTAATTCCATTCGACCTGAAAATTTCCCTTACCTTGAATATTTAAGTCTTTCTTATCCGCTTGAAGATACTGTTCTTTTAAATTTAATCTTCTCAGATGCTTTTGAACGTTTAACAGTATGTAGATTCGATCGTACTTCTACTGATCATTCTTGGAGTACGTCTCCAAAAATTCGTTCGTTGTCAATTAGTGTTCATGGTCCATATGGAATTATCTGTGTACTTCGTGCTTGTCCAAACATATCTCGATTAAATATGATCGTTTATCCGACTTCTCAAATCAATCTCTCTCTTCCAAAACATTCTTTTTCTTGTATGAATTTTCATCTTCGGCGTCTTTCTATTCGTTCAATAATCGAAATGCTTCCTTCGATTTTCAAACTTACACCTAATCTTGAATGGCTTACATTTGATGATATTCTATGTTATGATGGATTTGAAAACTCCCAAATGACTTTCAAAAATTTTGTTAATGCTCTTTTCATGTTGAACCACATTTCTTATCTTTATCTAAAGACAATGGTTCAAGCGTGGGATCAATATATATCGTTGAACACTTTGCATCCACTCTTTAAACATATTAGCTATTACAAAGCACATTCAGGTGTTACCATATCCAGTTTACCAGTTTAATTTCCCGAACTTCTTATGATTTACATTCTAACTTCTCTAGATGAACTGATATGGCGATATTATTATTCATATCGATGCCATTCTTAGGCGATCGATGTGATGTTTATCGTTCATGATAAAGAATCAGCGAACATTTAGCACAGATATATACAAATTGTTGTTGGTGAATGTACTCGGGATAATTATAACCGTGATTCATAGTGAACAGCTACGATACCTTAGCCGAACGTTTTTTGATAGTGTTTTAATTTCGTTTTCAATCTTGGAAGCACAATGAAAAAGGTTAATATAAATACAGAATTTCAAGTTCACCGCACCTCTTTAATCTCTCTTTTTCAATTATTTTACACAATTCGACTTTCACTATATAAAAACAAAACAAAATAAAGAATAACAGTCAGATGAGAAAGAGAACGAAACACTTTGTCTTAATAGCTTTACTTCTGAATCGCATTCGTTTTGAATCTCACATATTCTACTGCTCATTTCAATGTGGAAATAACCAAACGAGCTTTATGAAAGCAAGAGAATGAGTCGACCTTTAGTTTTAATGATGACTAAAGTATTTTCTAAAAGCAAAATTTGTCAAACTTAAATTCGCACAGGTTAACTCGCATCGACGTATCCAATGGAAAAAAATATGCAAAAATGATTTTATGTACAAGCCGCGCGAATAACAGCACGTAAATGTAAGTGAGCATTCTTTTTCTGATGATGATCATCAAGACACGATATTTCATTGTTGATTCAGCTCGAAATCAAACTGAGATCTGCTTGAAAGACACTTGTTTTTCCATTGAGATTACAACTTTACATTTATTAGTTGATCGTTTCTGATTTCTTATATTGTGATAATCACAAGTTTATGGTAACCAACATCATAACATTTCGTTGATGCAGTAAAAACGACTCATTCAAATCTTACAATTAAAAGAACAGCGCGCTTTCTCTTCTATCCTGAGGGCGTCATCGCTGCTCATGCTTTTTCGTTGTTGTTGCATAGCAGTTGAATTTAAAGAAAAAACATTTCTCTAGTTGTGTGGCAGCTCATTCTGTATTGTTGATGTTATTGATTTGTGTAAGACAACGTATGTTATGTTCGTTGACCTAGTGTTTTAGAAAATTATAGTCTCTCGGTGAGTAATATTGGTAGGTATATAGCGTACATTATCTTCATCATTCCTATTTGCATAGAACGTAAATTCATGTACAATAATACAGAACATTAACAAACCTGTACGAAAATCATATAAGAAAAATCTTGAGGATAAATAGTCGAGTATGTTAATCTGCTATTGGCGTATGCTCATTGCAGTCTTTAATTCTCATGTAATTCATATCATATGCACGATCAATTCTAGTAGTGTTGAGTAATAAAATAGATTGACATTAAATACAATGTAACAATGATGATTTGGAAGTAGGCGGTGTAATTTTTCGAATAAAAGCAACTAATGATCGATGACTCGATCATGAAAAGTAGCGTCTAGTTTTTATTCATTTGATTTATAGTAATCGAATTGAGAAAGTACATTTTTCTAGTGAAATTTTGAATAAGAATCTTTATATAGGCCGTGTTTTTATGCTTCTTCTTAGATAAACAAAATACGACAATGTTCTCAACGAAAAAGACATGCATAAAATGTACGACGAATGCTGATTTAGTCATTTGCGATGGCTGTCAAAAGAATTTCTGTCAACAACATCTATCTGAACATCGAAACGAAATTATGCGGCGAGTGGATCAAATAGATAATGAATGTGAACGTTTCCGTCAAAATATACCAGAAGATAATGATCCAGCTCCAATTTTATCTGCCATCGAGGCTTGGGAAGAAGAATCTATTGAAAAGATTCATTTGATAGCTGCAACTGCTAAAGCTGATGTTCAAAAATATACTAAACAAACACTGGATGACTTAAATGAAGGTTTAGACAAGATTACTCTAAGCATGAAGTCTAATCGTGAGAAAAGAGACGCAGTAGAAGTTAACTTGAAGAATTGGAACCACCAACTTCAGACACTCCAAGATTTACTTAAACTACCATTTCCCATTGGTCTTGTAAGCGATCCATCGCCATCATCTTCGATTAAATCAATTAAAGTAACTTACGAGCCGCCTGTAAATAGTTCGGTACACTCAAAAATGAATGCAAGAACGAATTCGACTGTTCAATTGGAATCACGTTCTTTCTTAGTGGTAGAGCCAAAGTCAGTCGCTGAAGAACGATTTCATCGATTCGCTGGACATGTAAGATTATCTGAAAATAATTCAGTTGCGGCATGCGTTGGTTATTCGAGCGTCTGCGGTACCAAAGTTTATCTTTCGGGAACTCATCGCATTCGGTTTCAAATCGCTGCTAAGAAAAATGAAGGCATCTTTTTCGGTATTTTGGCATCGACACAAGAGATTACAGCACGAGCCACAGAACTACCATCAGCCTATGGTTGGCGAGACTTTAATCGCGCTATAATGAATGGCACTGCGCTGCCGAAAACTTACAAAGAGAAGACCATGCAACCAGCTGATCGAATAACATTAACTATTAATTGTGAAAATGCCGAACTCGTACTTACTCATCATCGACTAAAGAATAAATTGGCATTGTCTGTCAATCTCGCTCATTGTCCACTTCCATGGAAGTTACTTGTTTCATCGTATGGCGAAGATAAAATCAGTATCATTAACTAGATCAAAACAAGACAATTATAATTCTGTTAGTTTGATTATTCACTCAAATGTTTTTGTTGTGAAACTCACATGTATTGCTTGAAAAAAAAAGTCAGTGTAAGCTAAAGGCTAAAGTTTTCAGTTATCTCCCCCGCTTCGCTATTTACTAAAAGTAAAATAATGCGTGAGTACGGTGCCACATCAAAGAGCATTACTATATCCAAAACTTTCACGCGAAGCCTCTTAGTAACGGAAAAGCTACTAAACTATGTGAAAAAATGAAATCGGATTCATAGTCTGTGTCCTAACATTTCGAAGGTTTTTATTATGATAATCCCAAGTCATGATCGAAAGTGGCGTATTGATCAGATGTAATTGACATTGCCAAATCCTAACTTTGAATGATAACGGATATAACAGTTTCTATATAAATATATAATATGTTGTGTCGAGATTTGTGGTGGTGCGTTAATTAAATTTGAGTACACAATAGCTTAGGCTTGCAGTTTAACCAATCATATGACAAAAAAAGTCATAAATCAAATGAGACGAATAAAAAACAGTAAAACCAATGCATTAGATGTTCGCGAAAATGCAAGTGCTGCTAAATTTTATTTTTTGTAATAGATGTTTCTCGTGAGAAAACGATTGATAGTTGAACTTTGATCTTGAAAATTAAAATTCGACGTGTGACACAGAACGTTCTTAACATTCATGGACTTGAAATGGTTGCTATTAGCACAGAGTTGATCTATGCATCGAAATGATTAGACGCCTAATATTTTCATCGCCATTCTAATCTATAGTACAAGCTATATTCAACGATTAGTTAAATTTGCAAGCGGCAATTGCATCACATCGTAATTTCACGGTTTAGCTATATACATATTTAAGACAACACGATAAAGTATGAGAGGACAATATCTTTTTAGCTTTGCATTCCTTATCGTTCGATTCGAATGTATTTATTAACCTTAGTGTGATTATATATCCGTAGAAAAATCTTTTTGGAAAATCTTAATTAATACGTATTTCAAAGTGTTTGATTCCAAGTAGCGAGAATAAAAAACAAATTCACGTGTATGATAAGAAAACAGCAAAAAAAGCGACTACTCCTTATCTTTGATCTCCTCAGCTAAAATGACCATTGTTTCGTTGTGTCTGCTTACTTCTTTCGATAACTACAATTGTTAAAATTAGCCAACTAGGTAGAAAAGATTACTATTGATTTAAAATTTAAAAAACAGCTTTGTTTCGTTTTTTGAATTTCGATTGTAAGTTATAAGCAATACAATATTATAGATCGTTACATAAATAATGTTTCAAACATCTATCATCTTATCATGCATTCTAATCAGTATATTTCTAAAAAATATTTGTTTAGCAAGTTTATTATTAATTGATCCTAAAAATCCATGTCGCGCTTATGGAAATGCATCTGTCTACGATATAACAGATCTTGTCGATACATGGCCAGTTGCTCTTAATGGACCTGGCTTCGGTGGTAAATACATCTATTGGTGGAGCTGTGCGGGTAACACGGGAAAATGTGATGATACAGACGTTGCTGTATGTCAACAACGAGCCGATGCACCTGAGCTGCAATTTAATGCAGGTAATGTTTCTCCGCAATTATGGTATGGTTTATTTAATGGTCCTGCGAGTAAAGTACAGAAAAACAAATTCTGCTTTGTTTCTAAATTCAAACAGATTTTAATTCGATTGTTTAGAGTAATCTCACATGGGATATCGTTTATCCAAATCATCAAGCAAACCCATCATTTATTGATGGTACTGGTATTCGAGTGACAGCTGTTCATTTTATTGTTGATTCAGCTATTGAAAAGCCTATATTAACGGTGGATGGCGAAGAAAAATATACAGAATATTCAATTACAGTTCGTGGTAAATGCATTGGACAGCCTGCAATCAATCAAACAACTTTTGTACAAGGCTATTGTGATCCAAAAACGGGACAAGTTGTACCTGGTCCATATATAAATAAAATAATAAAACTTTTCCCAAAAATATAATTAAGAAACTCTTACAATTTTCTTTTCTTATATCATAATCAATATTATTTGATGAAATAAATTTTAAAAATGTGCATTATTTTATATGCGTTCATCAGCTTTTTCTCTCTGTTTATCTTAGGGGTAAAACCTCTTAGTTCTTATGACAGGAGGCAAATATCGATCTGATGAGAAATGTTTTGATGTGACATCGAAGAACTGACGGTTAACACTAATTTTATTTAAAATAACATTTTATCATTCTGGTTCCTCGTTATGAATCATCGAAGTCGACTCGCGCATGTGCTACATTGCAGAAAAATATATATTAAAGTAACAATTCATATCAAATGAATTAATTGAAATTGATTATTATTGGCTTAGTATGAAGATAAAAATGTTACTGTTGCACCATCACTAGGAAGAGTGTACATGTAGCGTTGATTTGATTTCTTCCAACGAAATCGATAAATAGATAATGTAATACCGGTGATAGCAAAAATGAGTCCGAGACAAGCTATAGAAATAGGTACAACTATTTTTAAAATAGTGTAAGCATGTGTTGATACTGGTACTGATAGATTTGTATATAAAGCTAGATGATGAAGAGAAAAAAAGAATTGTGTTTTCAATAGTTTTTCTATAAAAACTTACGATCTATGTTGCAAAGAGGTGTCGAGCAACATTGAATGCGACCTTGAAAAGTAGCACCGCCGTATGTTACATTACCGAACGATTGATTAGCACAATTATGAATGAATGTACGTATCGTAAAAGACAAATAATGATGTCCAGTCTTGAGATCTGTTCCTGCTAGACCAACAATCATCTTGTGCAGATCGAAATTAGTAAATTTTATTAATTTCCTATGTTGATTTACTTACAGCGCATAAGTCAGATGAATCGGACGATGCAGATTTATAAACATATGGACTAGATGTATTGAGTATCATGCAATCTGTCAAACCAGTGATACGTGAATCACATGTATAACAACGAATAGCTTCATTTGGACGGAGTATTCGTTGATTACATCCAGGATAATTACAACAGTATAATTCTTGAGATATTAACGTATCATTTGCAAATTTTATTATAGTGGGCCTAGGAGAACATCCCATTTTATAAGATTTATGCACCGTATCACCATATATACTCTGTACGAACAAAACAAAATATAACATTTTAGGATTTGTCATTTTTGAACAAAAATTAATTGGTACTTTTGATTCTGCTTTAAAGAAAATCTAAAAGAATTCCAGTATCAAAAGATGAAGTATAGTTTGCTTTAGGTGTACTAACTGATATTTTCTTCTAGCAGAGATGATATAATGTCTATTGCGAGAATAGTAGTAGTAAATGTATTATATACTCACTAGACATGATTCAGTAGCACTGCTTCTATAGACGACATAATCATGCGAATTGTTACATTGATTACGATTTGATTTACAGTTACTCATAGCGCAAGTGAGTGCAGTGAATGCCGGTAATGGTGGTGATGGAAGCGAATTGCAAAGGTCATGATTACAACAGAATTGATTGGAGGAACTTCGACAATTTTGTGATTGCACCATGTCCCGAATGGTTATACCATTTGCGTCTACGATTATCTATATGGTATAAAAAATAAACAATCATGAAACATATCTGTGTCTATAGCTATATATTGATATTTTCTGCTTATAATTTCGAACTAACCGAACAAGAGTCATAGAGATCGCTTCCTTCAATAATTCTAATAGTATCGTTCTTTGAGAATAATACACCACATTGTTTTTTTCCACGACATGAATAGCATCGTAGAGCATGATGAGGTTGAATTTCTATTATAGAAATTGCATTAAATATTTTGCAAAAACAACGATGCTCACCAAAAATTAATACGGTAAAAAACAGGATAATTATTGAAATCATGTCTTTGTTTTTATTTTTGTATGGTCTGAATAATGAATAATAAATTTCGACAAAAACTGATTTGTGCAATGGCTAAAATCAGAATAGATTCTAATGGGAAATATCTTCAATTTCACATAGTCGAAATATTTACTATGAATACTGATGCAGGCTATATTCGAACGAGAAATTTATTTATATTAATTCGATTGTTACAGATTTTTAGTATTCAGATGACGTAAAACTGTCGATGTTACAATTTTGCGGAGACTATTTTACATAGATATTGTAAGTAGTTCGGTCATTTTTTTATGAATTCTCCATAATATTTTTCATTTATCCGAGATGATTTTTATATTTCAATGGGCGTTTAAAACGCAAGATAAATCAATGTTCAGTCTCAACGGATAAGTTTTGTAAATCCTAATAATTTATTCACTACTCGAATATGATTCGTTTTCCCATTTTAGAATTTAGAAAAATTAGGAATTCTCAGCATCACAGCTCGAATAATTTATTTTTAATATAAATACTCACTTGATGCAAATTTATGGCTAGCAAATATTAGTTTGCTAATGAAAAATAAGCTTTATTTTCAGACCACTGGCTTCTGTTTAAAAAAACAGACGTCAATAGGTAACGAAATTATGTATTTCTTATGCATAGAAAGAGAAAAGTTTGATTCATTTATTTTCAGTTCGTTCCTGTTTCTTTGCAACCATCAAACTCATTTTACATGTTCTGCGTTAGAAAATAACCTTGAAAACCATCTCTGTTACAGTAATAGGCAAAAAACATTGCTCTACAACAAAAGTTCTATTATTAGTCCTAAATGTGCAATTTAATTCTAAATGACATCAGCCAATCAATAAAAAAAAGATTACATCCACTTTCGTTATTTATCATAGCGAATTAACAATACGAAAAATCTGAGTTGAAATCAATATAGATAAGGGCCGACTTGTTTAATTTACTGTACAACTCATTACAGAGGTCCCAACAGCATCCGTCTTGTCTACTTCATTTTTATCTTTATTATTTAAAAAAGGTAAAATCCCAAGTAGAAAAATATCGCTTTGTAGAAATGTTTTTTGCTGATTTTCAAAAGTTATTTTTATCCATCGTACTTTTTCGCGCACAGTCGAAATAGCAATACAATCACTATTTTATCAAACCCATTTTCTTTGTATTTTCTTCGCCTTCCATAATAATTGATGGTCATGATCCCATACTGATACTTCATTGTCACTCAGGTATTGCTTGCGAGTAATAAGATTTAAGCTTGAAAAAATATCATTCATATTTTTACATTATAGAATTTTATGGGTGCTAATTAATATATTTCCTAGTAGTAGAAAAATTATTGTACGGAGAGAAGTTAAGTTCAATCTAGTCGTCTCTTAATTATTGATTTATTTTACACTTACGTAAATTAGTTGCCTATCACCATGTTGCTAATTTTGAGGATGTTTTACCACAGATACAATATAGTATCTGAGCAAACAATCTTAAAGGAATTCGGATCTCTATTGCTTCACTTAGCCATCATTAACTTATCACTGCATTTCTTCTTAGCACCCATTCATAGAATAAGCAATGAATCGAATTTCAACTTGCATTTTTGGTGCACGATTAACTCTATGATCTAAGAGAGTACCTGAGTGTTTTTTCAACTATATAGAACAAATATATCTTTCTAAACATATTCAAACTTTCTCGATTTTCACTACTTTTTAAAAATCGAGTTTGGTTAGACGAATACGTTAATTTACCAGGAAACTACAGTGTCTCTTTACGGAAATATAACATAAAGATTGATGAAGAACATTAGAGATAATTCTGTCCGTAGCACTGGGGATAAAAACAATAATTACCATACGTTACATACTAAAGAAGGTATCAAACATTATGTTCCAATGAGTAACAAACTACGAAAATAAAACGGTAAAACTGTTTGAATGATTTCGAAATTGATTAGTAGAAATCTATCGTTTTTCACAGTAGCTCGCTTTTACACTCTACTAAACCTATGATAACTAAGTTGACTAGGGCCGTGTTTTTGAACGAAATCAATGTCAAAAAGCGACATATACTGAATAGATATTCTTACTGGATCAAAAAATCCAACGAATCAGTAAACTGATAAATTACAGCAATAAAATATAAAATTATAAAATTCATTATTACTCATTTCAAAAAAGCATGGCAACAAAAGTTGATCAACCTAAAACTCGCATCTTAGTTCTGCATGGCTTTTATGATAGCGCAGAAAATCGTCAAAACCAAATGCGTTCTTTAATTCGTTCCATGAAAGATATTGAATTTATTTTTATTAATTCACCATTTCCATTTGTTGACTATGGGTTCCTGAAATCGTCCGATAATACTTCAAATGAACAACGATATCAGTGGTGGTCTTATAATCCTGAATGGTCAGTTGCAAACTATAATTATGATACAATTCAAGAAAGTATTGAATATATAGTGAATTATATTGATCACAATGGGCCATTTCATGGTTTATTAGGATTTTCTCAAGGTGCAATTGTTTGTACGGCAATGCATTTAAATATTCCTAATTGGCCACTTCTTCCTAGTTGTATTAAGTTTATTATTCTAATTGGCTGTCCACCAATTAATGATCATAACATTAAACCAATATTAGAAACACTGAATACACAAAATCAATCGGTACCATCTTTGCATATTTCAGGCATCAATGATACTTTAATATCAACAGAAATGAGTGAATCTCTTTTCAAATATTTTAATTCATCATTAGCTGAATTTTATAAGCACAATGGAGGGCATTATTGCCCAAGTAATTCTGATTTTAGACAAAAGTTAAGAGATTTTATTCAACGTGCAAATCATTCTTAACTATATCATTAGATTATGAATAAAATTCAATGCAATACGCTTTAATTATAACATAACTTGCAATATTTTAACTTTTTTGAGACTATGAATTAAATAGTTCATTACTAGATTTTAATTATGATTCATCTAGGTATGAATCTCATTTATTGAAACCCACATCTTTATATTTAGGTTCTTCAAATAATAATTATAAAAATGTCCTCTTTGTCTTGCTGGCTCGTGATTTATTTAAGAAGAGCCCGAAACAATTGAACGGCCATCGAGATGGTCGTTAGATAACCAATTGTATAGCCAATAGCTCGTGATGGTTGTGGCAGTGGCAGCTTCAATAAAAACAAACAGTAATCTGTGCATCAAACAATGAAAATTCTCCTACTTGATATGCTATTGTATGAAATATACGAGAGAAGAAAAAAATACGAAAATGCCATAAAGCTAACATTGCATTTGGATTCGTAGCGACGTAGAACATTCCGATCACAACGAATGGTAGAATATTTTCGATATCATTTAAATGATTTCGACGAACCCGTTCAACATCGGGATCTGTAAATGTTACCTTCGCCTGGTTTTTGTTTCCCAACGGGATATCTTCAGGATTCGAGAATACCTAAAACACAATCATTGAAGCAACAGAGGACAACTACGCAAGAAACTCAAATTTACATTTTTCGCAAATCTTTTTCGACTAGTAAGAAGCGACATGGCCATCATCTTAACAGTTGATGCTGCTGCATAAAAAACAAAATTTTTGAAAATTGGATTCGTGAGTGCATAAATAATTGCCGACATTGCGTTGCAGAATACGGTTATTCAAATGCAGTATGTTTCACATTTACACAAGACTTATGAAAGAAACTGTAGTGTGGTCGAGAGATAAAGATAACAAAATAAATATTGACAACTTACCTAGGATATTTTCTTTCATTCTTTTTATGGGGTAATGGAAAGTACCATGCAGTCCTTTTAACAATTTACAGTAACCAGTGAATTTCTGACAACCTTATTTGTGATGAGTTGTGTATGAATGTTTACAATAAGATGACATTTAATGTGTAGATGATAGTGTTAGTAGAAGGATGATCAAGAAATATCTACACACACTCACAGCTTTCCCCCTGTGGTCTATAGTATATTGTATGACTGAAAGAGATATACGAATTAAATAATTTCTCATTCGATTTTAAATATCATTTATTTCAGCAGAATGGATCTACGTTCTGATGTTGAAAAATAAATCATTGAGTAGCAGTATCAAAATAGCAAAACTATTAAGTATTCTCCGAGTAAATATCCAAAGGTGAAGTGACACTGCTGACAGCGAACATAAATGGAGAAGAAAACTATTTTGCACATGATAAGATAAAATAATTTCTTCTGTGAATGGAAAAAATTAATAAGACACAAGGACCATTATCCGAAATTTTCACAGTAAACAACACATTTTCTTGTCTAAGACTAGCTGAAATGGAGCACTTTTTCTTGTCAATTTATTCTCAATTGCTTTCGAGATAAAATATACTATTTATTATACACAAATTAAAAACTTAAAACAAAAATTTAAACTTATCAACATTTTCAGTGTCCAACTGATTTGATAATAAGATTTGAAATGACGATGACTGATTAAGAACATATGTACAAAATGTGTTCCAACAAATTTT
This sequence comes from Rotaria socialis, assembly GCA_905331475.1. Lineage (NCBI taxonomy): Eukaryota > Metazoa > Rotifera > Eurotatoria > Philodinida > Philodinidae > Rotaria > Rotaria socialis. The sequence continues at coordinate 153,635 of CAJNYU010000325.1, forward strand.
GGTCGTGTTATGGTTCATCTTAGAGGATGTCAAAATCATATTAATTCGTTCTGATAATTCATTTGTTTGTTTAGAAATATTCAATAAATCAAATAACGTTTTTAAAATATCTACAATTTCTTGTCGCGTATAATAAATACTATGTCGATCATGTATGGTTAATATAAATTTAAGCTTGTCTTGATCTGTTCCTTGATTGATCAAGAAATTGAACTGAAAGAATTCTTCAAAATTCAATTTTCGATCTTTATTCAAATCTAAAGTATAGAACAGTTGTTTAATCAATGATTTTGGCAATTGATATTGTTGATTTTCTCTATCGATGTTTAACTGTTTTAAATAAGCCAAAAATTCTTGAATTGAAACATAACCATATGGATAACAAAGAATGAAACGTTGGTACCACCTTTGAATTTCCTCAGCTGATAAATTAAATTGATTTGATAATTGTTTTAATTGAGATAATGTTAATTGCGATGGACGATGTGATGGGAAAATATTTCTTAGTACTAAATATAAAAAAGAATCATGCCAATTTTCTTAGTGAAATATTGTTCAACAAAAACTTGATCTCATACTTACCACAAGGATCCATTCGTTCTCTTTTAGTTCTATTGATAGACACAGATGGTTTGTGTCATCTTTTAAATAGAATATTCTCGTTTATTCATCTAGCGAAAACAGTAATTACAACACCGATATGACTATGATGTCATTCAATTGACACAAAAAGAATCTTAAATAAACACTAGTCATTCCTGTTAGCTGGAGTGTTTGCTTGAATTTCTTATCTAAGTTAGGAGTAGAGCAAGAGTTATATATATATATATAGTGACCATTCAGGAAAGATTTATTCAGCGAAAAATGAAGTTTTTCTTTTTCACTATATCTATAGGCTGAGACATACCAGATGCAATTATGCGAGTTAAATTTGATTAGGATCGTATGATCGGCAGCTTGTCAAATTATATTTTTAATAAAAACACTGAATTTTTCATCTCACAATCGAATATCATTTTTGTACAATCCGTTTGATATCTCATTAAATTGTTTTTTTTTGTATGATAATTAAATAGAGAATATTTAATAGATAGCATAGCCGCGTGAATACAAACAAAATAAAGAAGACAATATTCTGCAAAGAAGTAGAATACAGCGTAATTTATTCAATCAAGTTTACATCAATTTTTCGAGACGTAATTATGTCGACACTGGATTAGTCTTGAACGCGACTAAGGATGTCACATTTTAATTTAAAAAAAATTATTAAATCGAGAAATAAATTTTAATTCAAGAAATTTTAAATCTAACTAAATTTAAATGAAATTGTTTGAAACTCAAATTAGTTAAATTTTCAAAACTAGTAGATAAACATGGTTTTTGACTTGATTACTATTATTGAAAGTCAAATTTGAGTATGTTTCCTGTTTTCTAAAGTTAAAGCTAGTCATTCTTCTATGAATTGCGCTATTAAATATATTTTTATGAGTATCCCGGTATTTTAAAGAAGAAAGATGACGGATCCTGCATAATATGTAGACAATTTTTGACTATTATGAACAAATATTAACCTAAACTACTAGGTTCTCCTCTTATTTAGTATTTAATACTGTTAAAGTCACGTATTTTCCTCATAGCAATGATGAGTATACATCCAAAGAATTTATTAAATTTTAAATTTAACTTTAAAATAATTTAATTTAAAATTAAATTAAATTAAATAAACTAAATTGACACCCCTAAACACGACAATTCATGTGCGGTGCAACAGAAGCCCTCATGTTCTGTTTTTTACGGTAAATCAAAGCAATAAAGCTAGTCTTCACGTGTGGAATAGTACCAAGTAGTGTAAACGAGAGTAAAATTGTTGGAATATAGTCCACATAGTAAAAGTAAGGTCCTTGTACATCCGTTCCGAAATCTGTTAATCCTGACCAACGTACAATAGTAACAATAATATAAGGAAGATCAAATATGTAGACCGCTGATATGCAAATAAATTGAATAAGCATCTTGCGATATTTGTTCCATCGACCTATTTGACGTAAACGATACTTCTGTATTAAAACACGAATGATCATGGCACCACTCAGTATCACAATGACAAATATGGGAATGACATAATGAACGAGTGATTCATACCATATTAACCAGGGTGCTATATCGAGGTAAAAATAAGGGCCACCACATAGAAGAAATGAATAGTCATACGCATGTGCTACGGGATAGAAAAAGATTAAATAAATGTAAACGACTGGACAGTAAAGAGAGAAAAATATCAATGGAATATAATGAATGAATATACAACGGTACGGTGTGTTGACCCAATGACTGTAGAAAATTAGAATATATCGTTCTATTGACATCCAACATGTTAGAAAAATATCTCCAAACCAAAACCCATAGTCGACCAGCTGCCAGAGAAGACAAGCACCTGGAGTAGATGGTAGAACGTAGCCCAATCGAAGAAAACTCAAGTGCATTGATAAATCAATCGTCAAGATAACAAAATTGATACATAGTTTGACCATAAGGGCATGATTCTGAATGGCTTTTCTAAGTTCTTTTTGGTACAGATATTGATAAATTACAAACAAATAACAAGGAATCGATGACGTTTCACAGATGATAATAAGCCAAAATTTAATCCGTTTCGAGAGAGGTGAATCCAAAGCGTAAACTCCATTACTGTCGTAGATTCCTGTAGTATTCTTAGGCATTCTATATTATGACTAAGATGCTAGAATAAATAAAACAACCATATAAAGTCAAAACGAAAGTCTAAGATGCTTTTTCAAGATTATTTGACAACTTCCTAATGTGCCGTTACCTATTTCATTAAACTCGTCTATACCGGTAATTCTTTTCTTTTTCCTAAGAGAAAACAGAGTACTTCTTTAGCTAGAAGCCACGTTCGGATAACATCTCATTTTGAAACTAGTCTATTGGAGTGGAATGCTTTTTTTTATGAATTCACTCTAGACTGAATCATATTAACATATGCTCAGATGACTCCTTATCTGACTTATGCATTTGCAGTTCTATTATAGTACATTTCTTTCTGAGATTATAATTATTTTAAAATGTCATGAAACCTGCCATATTTTATCCAAAGGCAAAATTATTCCCTTCCGGTCCTTGAACTGTTGTTAGCCTAGAACTAAAAATACCATTTTCATTTATATCACTCGAGCACTTCGTTGTGTCTAGAACAAAATGGCTGTGTATAGAACCCAAGTAAAAAGAATTGGATTAATAATCAGATTTTTTACGATTTTGTTTTACATGGGAATGCTCTTACAGAGATTACTTGGGTGTTGATGCATCTCAATTGCTTCATATGAAAATACTTATTCGTATTTACTCCAAAAAAAGCAACCGAGAGGTTTTAAAAAGCACAATTCAATATAACAGAAGTTCTGCAACTGCAAAATAACGACGATTTTGAATTTTGAACACATCAATATAGCTACCGAATTCGGAACATATTCGAGTAGTTGTAGTTTCATGTGTTGCTTTTCAAACATGTTTGATTCTGTAGCAAGATAGATAACTTTACTACTTCAAATACGTATGTCAACACGAAATAGATATTAGAAGATATCGAGGAAGAAATATATCGACGGATTTGCACTTACACATGTTTTAAATAGCTAGAAGTACGGTGCCACTGGCACGTTTTCTCTCATATATCTAAGATTTTTACTAATACATCTAAGTGAGTCGCCACCACCGTGAAATACTTAGAGCAATCCAAAAGTAGTGAGGGAGGCACCTTATTTCCTCAAGCAAAAGGTCGAAAAGTTTCTTTTTTTACCAATAGATAGAGTGTGTTTCACTCTATGTTTCTATGCTATTTAATCACTATTCAACTAATATAATAATAGTAAAATTTTGATAAGATCTGTTTCTTTCGCATATGTGCTGGTAGCATGAACATAAATGCTCGTGAGTATTTTTTGAATGACGTTTAATAGCAACAAGTTACAGAACTACGGTTTTCACCATTGAAACGAGGGAATGAAGACGCATCGAACTGTAGATCACTGATTTTTTAAATAGGATTTTTGCAGTGTTTTTATTCAATTTTCTAACCTTTGGAAAAATCCTTTTTTCATTAAAAAAGTTAAACAAAAAAGTTGATAGAAAACCGTAGTAGAGGCTCGTCTAGAATACGTATTATCCCCAAATAATTAAATTAAAAACCTGAGTCTTTCGCAGCTTGTAGATCTTCGATTAGTGGTTTGAATGAGCCCCTGATTATTGGAAATTCACTGTAAACAACTCACGAGATAGGTTTGTTCTTCAAAAGGGCAACTAAAAACCTTACAAGAAGCAGGTTAGAAAAATCAGTAATATATGGTGCGATGCTTCTTCATCTTCTCTTACTAATAGTGAAAACCGTAGTTCTTTAACTTGTTGCTATTAAACGCTGTTCAAAAAATACTCACGAGCATTTATGTTCATGCTACCAGCACACATCCCATGTAAAAATTTGAATTGATTTAACGAAGCATCCTTACGTGAAAAATCATTAAAAATTTAATGCCTTAACGATTAAATATGTTACCTTTTTGACCGTAAACGCGCGTTAAATTTCTAAAATTAGCATGTGAAAACGCGTTAAATAAATGCAACGATTAATCACGCGATAATTCGTTAGCGCAAGGATATGGAATAGTGCTAGTGAGAGTTCTTCTTGACCGTTCTTTTTCATTCTTTCTTTCCTCTCTCTCCATATCTCTCTACACTGAAAAAAAGGTTCCATGCGGAACTTAAAAGGTTTCGTGGTGCTTTACTATACTTCAAAAGGTTGCGATCGAAAACACGAAACATTATAGTAGTTCAGTTCTATCAGAGGTTTCGTGAAAAATCTTTTCAAGGTTTCGGATTCAACAAGGTGTCGTAATAAACCCTTTTAAGGTTTGGAATTCAACAAGATTTTGTAAAATACTCTTATATCCTTTTTGGTTAACATAAGTTGTAGAGGGACGCTTTCTCTCATTACTTCTTTTGTTGCCGAGTGAAGTTAAAACCAATCACTTATTTTTCCGCTCCTCATCTTATTCTACATCAATTTCACTGTTTCCAATATTAAGTACATCAAACAAAAGCAAATAGTCGACGTACTTATAATTTATTAACGGCACTATATTTCGAATATAAATAGAACAAGCAAAGAACCACGTTGCTTATCTACAAAGTTGGTAGAACGCTTTACGTATATATTGTAGCATTATTACAAACATTGTTCATCTTATTGTTATTCTCCATCTTTTTACATTATTTGTTTTTTACTTTTTATCGTATACTAAATCTTCGCAGCACAAAAGAAAACTTAAAAAATGTAGACATTATATATATATATATATCCAATAATGCTTTTATTTAATAATAATATTAAATCAAATATATATGCAAAACTGTCCACGTTTAATCAAACGCAATATAATCGTGCTAGAATTTGTACCTAATTACATAAAAGTTCAAATATGTAGAAGTTGTTAATAGTGAAACGACTGTATTGTATTTTATGTGACTAACATAATCTTCTGGATAAATTTAAGATGAACCCTTTAATGATATATTTTCTTATATAAATGTATACTAACCAATACAAACGTTTCCAGCTTGAAGTTTTCTTTTATAGCTGAGACATTTCTAGTAGAAAATGCTTCAAAAACTATTTTGCACATTTTCCGCTGTTTTTTAGATACTCTTTTACTTATATATTTATTCGTTATCGTTTTCTTCACGATTTTTACATTGCATTTGCCTTGAAAAACAATAAACCTATAGAGTAAGTTATGTCATAAGGACATCGGCCGGAAAATGAGCGTTCTTTCATGAAACAATTATCAGCTATCGTTAAATCGGCCAGCATTATAACGCGTTTTGCAGTGAATATATCTTAATTTTTTATCCCATGGGCATATAGTGTCTATTTACAGTTATCACAACAAAATATGTCATTGGTAAGTAGAATGATAAAATTAGAATTTTTCTCGTTTTAGGTCAATCCGAACAGAGAAAAAAAAACAATTATGAGTTTGAAGAGATGAACATACTTTGCTGATTGTTTAGGATGTGAATCGGTCTTTTTTTTATCAGCTGACGATGATCCATATTCACACACTGCTCTTGATTATTGTAAAACAAAAATCTAAACGGTGAACCATTTAGATATAGGTTAAGGGTTAGATATAGAATACGGATATAGATTAAGGGCTAGATGTAGAGTAAGAGGTTAACATAGGGTATACATTTAAAAGTTAAGATACAAATTAAGGAATGAACTTGTTAACAAAGGGATAGTTGTTGGAATTGTAATGGAAGCGTGAATGGTAGTATTGGTGCAAACGCAGAGACATTGCATTCGAATGGAGAGGCTATTTGAGCTACGAAACCATTTTGAATACTAACTGGGAACGGTTCCGTACGGAACCATATTTATACGAAACCGAAAGAAGCCTTAGATTTCGTTGCAAATCTCGGAACCTTTTTTAAGTTCCGTATGGAACTTTTTTTTCCGTGATATTGTGTCTTCTTTTCTCTCGTGCGCGACGACGTAAATAATGGCATCGTTTCTTCGACTAGAATTACCCATGTAGCCGATAATGAATGAATAATGAAAAAATGAATTAATGCATTATTCCAAATAATGGTGAAAATAAACGATAATGCCTAAATTTTTGCTAAGTTAAATAATTAATATCTAAATAAAATATTTAATTACTCAGTTGATGAATGAGATTGATAAGTTAGAAAAAAACTTATATGGATAAAAAAAAATATTGCTAAGTAAAAGTGACTATGACAAGAAAACGATTGTCAGCCTGGGTGTAGATCGTACATTTTCTCTCTTTCGTTCTGTTAGGACTGATTTGATGTAAACATCAACTTCTAGTATGTTCAAGTATATTTTTCTCTTTCTTCCTGTGACGATCACATATGATCTCCAATATTTTCCAGAAAATTCTTCTTCTTTAATCGCCTATATATATATGGCGATTGAAGTTTAGTTTAAACATATTACAATGCCAAATTTTGTACAAACACAACAGTATGAGAGTTCATCGGAATCCGACGATACGATGGATCAGCAGAATGTTCCAGAAAAGACAAAAAATTAAACGTAACTTTGACTGGATAAGAGAAAAATGCTTTTCTAATGAATACAAGCCGCTCAAATAGCAATTAAACGAGAAGAACAATGGAGTCGATATTTTACTAACAAAGTTCAAGATGGAGTTAAAGTTCAATACCGCTGTAATAATGTTAAATTTTGTGGCACACAATGTAATGCCGTAATTTATCTCTTTTATCCGCACAATAGTGATGAAGTTATATTATTTCGTGCAAATAATGAGCATAACATACTTATTCAAGTAAACGTTATTTCTTCTCTGAAGAAATTAAACAAAATATCCAGGAACTGTTTGATATGAGATTAGCGAAGGATGTACCTTTGGGTGAAAAAAGAAAGCGAGGACGGCCACAAAAAGCAACACAAGCTTTGTTAATCGATTAACTGTTCAAACTGAATTTTTTACTTAGATATTTCTGTTTTTTTACTTAGTAAAAGTTATATATCTACTTATGAATTCCTAATTTTTTTGTCTAGAAAACATGACTTTTTTTACTGAGAATTTAAATAAACTACTTAGCAAAAAATATTTTCTTACTTAGATTTATATTAAACAAATTACTTAGAAAACATTGAATTTTTCACTTAACATTTATATATTTCTACTTAGCACTTAAATAGATGCCATTTAGAATCATGTAGAAATTTCTAAGAATGCATTATTATCCAATGCATTTCAATGCATTATTTTTAATAATGCGAAACTGGTTTGAAAATGCAGTAAAATTGCAATACATTACAATGCATTATTCCAAATAATGGACAATTTTGAGATGATGCATTATCATTCAATGCATTTCAAAGTATTATTTAGAGTAATGTTTTTAAGTTAGAAAATTCACTATTTTCGTATAGGAATTATGGTTAAGATTAGAAATAAGGGATAAAATATGAAATTAACAGTTAGATAAAGCATTAGCCGGGAGTACTAGACTAATTGAGTGTGGTGGACTACATTTTACTACTCTAGAACCATTTTTGGAAGAAATAGGAAAAGATTCCAGCTAAAAACAGATTTGGCTTGAACCTTAAATGATTCAGTATGACACCTTTTTTCTTCTGAGTAAGTCCGGTGGAAATTAGTTTGATTGAAATTGGATTGTTTTCCAGTAAAATCCACATTGTCAACCGATTGATAATTCGAATTGTGCTACAGAACAATCAGATTTTAATCAAACTAATTTGCACTGGGCTAGCAATAGCATCACGTTTGGGTTAAATGTTGATCGATTAAAATCAAAATTATCAATCGGATTGTGAATTGGATTTTGTTGCACAATAATTTGATTGAAACCAGCGAATATTTTCACTGGGGAGCTCGGTTCAGAAAACTTTCAATAAGTTCGATATAAAAGAAAGAAAAAGGCTAATCTACGAGAGCTGTCATCGACATACTCCTTTTTACTAAAGATTTAACTAGCACTAGTGTACACACTATACACTCTGAATAAAATCCGTTTTCTGGGAAACGAATAGGAGGTTTCCGGGCTTGTCACTATATAAAATCCTTTATGGGTTGCCTTGAAAAGGTCTCCGAGCATTCAGAAACTTATCTCAAACCCTTCGCAAACAATCAAGCCAGCTGGCCATCCCGAAAATATATTGAAGGTTTCCGAAGTATCGGAAAACTTTCAAACGTTTTCCACTGCTACACATCAGCAACCGGTTCACATAGATATCCGATATTGCTAAATTCGTTGTTCTTTATGAATAGTGTTTTAACAACAGACATCTGAGGGTTCTCAACTCCATCGCAGTCACGAAGTCTCCATGAATCTAAAAGCTCAGAGTCCTCAATTCAGTCTTGCTCAGAAGGTCTTCATATCCGTCAATGCTATTGCCTTCCAATTAAGACTTCCGATGCCTGTTCGAACTCTATAGTATCACACTCTCGCTATCTATAAAAGTCAAGGTACTTGCTAAAGTCAGAGTCCTCAAGTCTTAAACTACCGAAGTCAATGCTGAAATCAGCCTAAGTCTGAAATCATTCAATATTTAAATATCAGAAGGTCATAAACTCTGTCCCAAGTGAGCAAAAGACTGGTTAAATGACTAGTCTTTTTTCTAGTCAAGTTGACCCGTCTCGTCTAGTCTTTGTCTCAAAAACTACTCGTCCACGACTAGTCCGAGTTTTTATCCGTCATGCATACGCGTCCTAGTACTCTGATTGACGACTAGTCATAAAATCTAATAAGAGTAGTCGTGACGAGTGTCCCTGTCGCCCGTCCGAAAATGGTCTATGAATGAAAAATTAAGGGCGTCTGGGACGAGTATACAACTAGCTGTAGCCTTATATAGTGGACGAGTCTGGACTAGTCTGAATGAAAATATGTAAGGATGAAGATTAGATTCGAACATGTATACAATGTGACACTTACCCGTCGCCAGAACCATTGAGCCATATGATCGTGAAGTCATATTCTACACACTCATGATCATTCTAAGATGTTATTTAATACAATTTTTACTCCGAATTTTTAATTTGATGTATCAATAAAATTGTCTTTTACCGAAACGCAATTACTTTAGATAACATTAAATAAAAATAGTTTAAGAAGATTTTATATTTTTTTCGACAAATATATTTTGATTTATAAGCAAGTGCGATTAATTAGTTGCGTTTTAAAAACATTAATTTGATTATAAAATTAAAAAATATTTGTATGGAATGGAAGCTAATTTTTTTCATATTATTTTTTAGTTTAGTTTTAAATTTAAATCACCGTATATTCATCTAATAATTAAATTATCTTTGATTTATTTTAAATTATTACAATTGATATTTTAAATTAACTAAATAATAGTATTATATGAAAAAGATTTAGATGCTTCTCAATTTTTTTAAATTTAGTACATCTCACATTTTGAAAAAATATATAAATTAGTACTCCTAGATGCGAGATGAATTTTGTTGTTAGTACTAACCCATACTATTTTATGTTTTGATACACTCTTAAACTTTTAGCATTAGCTAATGTAAAATAAAATAAAATATATCAAGACAGAGATGCACGCAATATATTAAATCTTTTCGAATGCACTATTGATTACAGCAGACTCTCTAATTGTCCTTTTAGCTAGAAAAAAATTCGATAACCATTGAGTAAAATAAACACTTCTTAACAACGGACTAGTCATGAGGTGTCCAAAAGATGCTTCGGACTAGTCAATACCGTTTACGTCGGCTTGTTCCTCATTTTCTATGCATGGATGGGAGTCAATATATAAGTTTAGACTATATATACTTACGGCAGTCTATCTCAGTATCCTAGACTGCCGTCAGGATGTCCGTCATATCTTGAACATTGTCGGGCTGGATGTTCAAATCCACCATGTAACCTCTGTTTTAATCTTCTTACTAGTCTGGACTAGGTCAACAAACAACACGGACTAGACATGACTGGGCTCAAGGACATTTCAGACTAGTACAGACGTGTTTGCAAGACACTCCTCATTAAGCTGACTAGACAAGACGGGTATGCAAGACGTTTCAGACTAGACTTGACGGCAGCAGCGGACATTTCTGACTAGTCATGTCGGCAGTCTCCCTTCATTTTTTGCTGACTTGGGTAAATTCCCCTAAGCCAAGCTTCTGCGATCAGTCGAGATCTGTGAATATAGTACTTCGTCAGAATTCATTTATCATAAATCAAAATGAAAAAAAAAACAATGCGTATAATTGAACAAAGCAAACTCACCATATTATAATTCATGTCATGAATCTAAATGCAGAAAAAGAATATATTTTATTGAAGAAAGTAAACTCGCTGTATTATAGTTCTTTTCATGGTTATTAATGAAAAAGAATATATTTTATTGAAGAAAGTAAACTCGCTGTATTATAGTTCTTTTCATGATTATTAATGAAAAAGAATATATTTTATTGAAGAAAGTAAACTCGCTGTATTATAGTTCTTTTCATGATTATTAATGAAAAAGAATATATTATGAAACAAAATGAATATAAAAATCTCTGCTTGGCATATTTAGAAATATTTCTCTTTCAAAATAAAAGTAAGATAAAGATTGGTAATATATGTATATTATTTGAGCTGCCCTCTGAAATCAAAAAATTAATTTATTCCCAATGTATGAATATTAAAATATTTGAAGCATATGTTTCAGTAGACGACAGTAATTAACAACTTTTTTTTAACAGTAAGGATTGAAGATGAAGGAATAAAAAGGTAAAAAATGGTGATCATCTGATCATAGAATAACTTCGGTGGGCACTTTAAACAGCTGAATTTTAGAATCGTTAACTATATCATTATTCGAATTAACCTTGTGTAGCCAAACCGAAACATCATCCACATTCCACATTAATGGATCAAAGTATTCATCTATAACAATAAAAAGCACAATCCTTAGTAATTTTCATGTATTGAGTGCACACTTCTTAGTTTGGATAACAATATCAGAGTACTTGAAGAGCTACCTTTATTTCTTCTTGTCGCGAATCAAATTCAAAAAATATTTGTGTTTTGGTACATTTGACAGACATGAGTCTTCTTTGGTAAAAAAAAGTGTATTAAGAGAAAATAAAAGATGGTAATAAATTATTGGAATTTCTTTGATTAATTTGCAGATGAAAGAAAAGTATTTTTGGTGTGTTTATGAAAGTATAGAGACATTTATTGGAGAAGTTTAATAAATTATCCTGTTAAATAAGAATATACATGAAAAGGATTAAAACAAAATACGGCAATTTTTTTTCATAAATAGATGTTAATTTACTCTTTCTAGGAGCTCAATGTGCATTATCTGAGCTAATAAAACTAAATACTTCAAACTATATGATAGCTAGCAGCCCCTCTTCTTCAAATCACAATTCATTTTACAACAGTTGAAGTAAACAATACTAGACCGCATATGCATGATAAAATTTCTCTTTATTAGAGAAGCATTTGTCTTTTTTTTATTCGAAATACAAAATAAGCATACGAAGAAAGAACAAGAACACAAAGAAAATAGAATAATACTGGCTCATCACTGTTCATGTGGATACATCTCAAGAATGGTTTTTGCTTCTAAAAGAATAATGCTTGTTTCAGTCTATTAGTAATGGATATTTCCTCATTATTTCAATCATACGATTGGTTATAGAGCTTTTACGTAAATTAGTTAAACGAATCTTTAAACATAAGAACTTCCCGTGCTTCACTGCAATGTTTTCATAGATAGTAATGTTTGGACAATGAACAGAACTTAATTCAATAAAAAATGAGAAAAATAAAATTTCTGGAATGGAATGACGATTTAGTGCAGTGCACCAAATTTCAAAGCAAAATTCGTTATTTAATATATTTACAACTGTATACAACTAGGAATATAAAAATAAGATAAGATTCTTTTGGAAAAGAAGAATCTTATTGAATTTCAAGAATTCTAAAAGTTTTAGAAAAAACTTTCGCGTACACTGGAGACGATTTCTGTTATAGCTACCGATCAACTACTAAACATGTAAATTATACAATGGCAACGTGAAAATGAGAATGATGAAATTTAAATACTAGTTCGGTTTTCCACTATGTTTAATGGGTTTCAGAGATATGTTCGGAAGCCAAGCTAGTATTCTGGCATACGCTTTCAACGATTCCGATCCCAAGAAACCCAAAAGGTTCTTGAAAAAAGTTGTCGACAACCGATAGGTTCCTGATGACACGCTTTAAGTTTCCGAGAAGGTTTTCAAAACAAGAACGGTTTCCTAGGATAATTTTTGGGTTTCGAAAATTGTTTGATGATTTCTGAGAAAGCTGTTAAAGGTTTCCTATCCGAATTCTCAAAAGCTGGGTGTGGGTGTGGTTGAGTTAAGAATACAGTCACATCCGCACATCTCATACCCACATCCACACTCACACCCTTACTAGAAATTCTTCTCATTCTTGAGGGTGGGGTCTTCAAATCTATATGAATATTGATTCTTAAACCTATACGATATCAATGTAGAAATTTCCGTAATTACCGTAATTTCCAGATAATGGCGGAAAGTACTCGAGAATCTACCCTGTGTTTTGGTTCTAATTTGCTTTCATTTTATTAGTTATTTCCAAAATTAACGGGAAATTTCTTTTTGTATGTGAAACTAATTTCAGAAATTCCCAGGATATTTTGTTGGGTGGCATTTGAAATTATGGTATTTTCTGATAATTTTGTTTTGGACGTAATGGCAATTAGGGAAGTTTCAAGGAAATTTCTGTTGGCACTCTTGTGTGTCTTTTAATAGTGTGACAGATATTTGTTATTTCGGAAATCTGAACATACCTCTAACCATATCGGGGAGCTTTGATTCGAAACCTATCCAAATCTGATAACTTGATAGCGCATTCGAAGATAATTCTAAAGTATATAAATTTATTAATTGAATATCGTATCTTGTTCGAGATATTTAGCTTCCAAAAACTGAAAAAAGTTCGTTTTCGTTGGAACCATTTTGCTCCAAAGGAAACGTCGGACAAAACCGTTCCACCTTAGTAAAATGATCATCTCATTGAATAGTATCTACTCAGAAGGTTTCATATGTTTATCATTGAAAATGGATATATTCCAGGTATGAAATTTTGGCTAGGAAATCACAAATTGTGTTCCCCATTTAAACCCCTTTGGATAATTTCCAATGTTTTTAAATGCACAGTATGCTAGCAGACACAAGCCATGCAAACTCTGAAAGTTTGCTTCCATTCTCATGAAGTGAATCTAGAGTCTGATACATTCTCAAAAAGTCAACCTCATATTATTTGACCCGTATCTTTATGAAAATAAAACTAAACATTAAATAATTTAATACCAAAACAATCAGCAGAAATCCTTCTGCAAGTTCTGAACGTTTCAAGAAAAATGCGTTTTTTATTTACTGTAAAAAAAAGAAAAGTGTACTTTTTGTATTTGACCTGTATCTTCACGAAAATAGAATTTATTTCAGAAAAGTTTATTACCAAAATGATCAGCGAAAAATTTTCTACAAATCCTGCTACTTTGAATGGATTCTCGTGAAATGACCCAATAATTATTTTCATTCTTTAAATGTTATACGAAAAAAATGATGAAGAATAAAACGTTAGACATAGAATTTCCATTCATCTTTGATTTGTAGGTTTTTTTTATCAAAGATTCTTCCCTCCTTTAATAGCATTTGTTTGCGTCTAGGGTTGAGAAAAAGGTTAAGCTGAATATGTTTGTTTGAATTAGAAACTTTGTTTTCTTTTTCAATTTTCTCTTACGAATCTTAATGAAACGCAGGGTAGCACAACATTTATTTTTTGATGAACATTCTTGACATAATGATTATGTATTCAGGTTAATCATTTATATTATTTAGAGCTGTCTGTTCATAGATCATCTCTAATTTAAAAAGTGTCATCCAATAAATAAATGGATAAAAAGAGCAATTCCTTGATCAATTTTATTTTTATTTTTACTCTATTCACAATGCAACAATATCAATAAACTTTCATACAACATCCCGTAAGAAAGCAATTAAACATGTAGGTGAAGACAGTTTGTCTAAAGTTTAGATAACGAAAAGTAGTTGTGCTTTGGTTTAATAGTTAGCTGCATTTTGTACAACCAATAATATATTGAATTTTATTCAACTGCAATTGGGGAAAAGCCTTAGAAATTTTTTTTGGAACCTTTTTCCAATGAATAAATGCAATAAAATTAAACAAAAAAAAAACAATCAAACAATAATTGTATTAAAATTAATTAAATTCACCAAAACATTTACTGAACAGAATAAAGGTCATTAGCCAGATTGAAAAATGATGTTGTTATTTGTTGTTTTGTGCACGCTAAACAGCAAGATTACAGATTAATGTTTATCAAAACTTTTTAAAAACATTAGCGAGCGTTACAACAGTATCTGATTCATTAACTAAATACATTGACGTGTCTTGCAAGATAAGTATCGGCTGTTATCATATCTTTTAAGCTTTGTGGACTAAAAGAAAATAAAAATAATAGGTAAAAGATGAATGCTACGAAAGTAACACCCTCACGTTTTGAAACAACATGGAAAACACACGGATCGTGCACCGATTGCTGTTGTTAAAGTTTGCCAATCGTTTTGATTTGATCGTTGAGGAAGATTTTCTTCACTAAATTTTTGTAAACGACTCTTTGGAAACCCATCTGTATAATATTTCTAAAGAATTAAGTAAAGCATTTTTAGTCAAGAGTTGAAAATGGCACAGTGCTCACATACTGACGAGAAAATTATTTTTGATTTTACTTAAATACAATCTAGCTTCGAGATTTATTTCATAGGGACAAAATATCATTGCTGAAACAAAATTTAGAACTATTTCAGTTCGATTTCTATGATGTTTATAGAGATTTTTGAACGAGAGATATCTTTTAATCAGTTCAAGAATGCTAAGTTTAATAGAACTCTTTCAATCGAGTTAGTCATCATTTTAAGTAAAAGACACTTGATTGTATTACAATGCTCAAGGCCTCTAATGATAACAAAGTCTGCATGACACAGACGTATTTAAATCCTTCATTTATCGACATATGTACATCTTCAAACTGATTGTGTCTATCATTTATTTCTTCCCATCAATGAAAAATTTCATATACGAATAGAATGATGGAAAAGCAATAAAAACAGAAGAATATTTTTAAGTACATGATAACTAAATCATGTAACAGTATACAGAAGAAAAATAGATGATTTATTAGTTAGTATCGTCAGAATGAATTCTATGAACTAATTAAACAGAACTAGGGATGTGCGGCGTCAGTAGCAACACCGAAAACAAAACGTCACTTTTGCCACCGGCAATGATCCTCAGTGCGCACTGATGGGTTCAGCGCCACTGACCACCGAAGTATTGATCACGCTGACTTCACTGATATCTCTTAATTAATTGTTACATAATACTGCAAGACATGTACTTTAAATAAACAAAGAGTGATCATAAAGTAGAAGCATGTTTTTTTGTCGAAGATTTTCACTTATAACTTATTTATCTAATTCTTCGACGAAAATGTATTAATTTTTTTCACGTTTTTAATACTCTAACCATTAATTTTCCTGACAAATATATGCATCTACTTTATGATCATTCTTTGCTTATTTAAAGCACATGTCTTGCAGTATTATGTATCAATTAATTAAGAGATATCAGTGATGCCGGCATCAGTGTGATCAATATTTCGGTGGTCAGTGGCGCTGAACCCATCAATGCGCACTGAGCGTCGCTGTCGGCGACTATCGTTGTTCAGCAAATGCACATCGCGCATGCCCAAACAGAAAATATCAAGTTTTTCATGCTATAACAATAAAGAACTATTCGCTTTAGTTCACACTATATTAATAGTCATGATTATATTCATGTAGAATAATAGAAGAATCTTTTCTAGTTATACTTGCTGCTGAAAAAGAAGATTCTTATTGAAAATTCACAGAAAAATATGCTATAAAAACCTCAGGATTTATACCTATCTAAAATGGTTCGAATAATTTATTAATTCAAAGGATATGGAGATTTCTATGTACAGCCTTCGAATGAAAATTGTTCCTAAAAATTGTACAAATATTGAGGGGTGTCCAAGGACTGAGAATTAGGAATTCCTATTTCTCAGTTCTTGGACACTGCTGGATGAAGATACTTACTTTAACTGTATCATATCCATCAATAATCAAAGCAATAACTAAACTTGATACAACATAAATGAATAAGCATATAAATGAATATAAATATATTTTTGAGAACAGCCATACATAAACCGATTCGGTTTCTATATTAGCATATGTAGCGTACATATCATCGCCATTAATTAATCCAAACAATGTTTCAAACGTTGTTGATAAAGTTCGAAATTTAGTATGATAAGGACCTAGTACAATCCATCCACAAAACATAAATCCACAATAAATAATAAATGAACATAAAAGAAATCGAAGAATTAATGGTAAGGCTTTTTGAGCTGTTTCAAATAATAGCTAAAATAATTCAATTAAAGTTAAACGATCTAATTGATTGGCTGATTTACTTACATTATATTTAGGGAAGAATGATAAATAACGTAGAATACAAAACCAAGAAAATAAACTACTTAAACCAAGTAATAAACCGGCTGCATTATATAAATCAATCGTCTAATAATGACAAAAGAAAGTTCCGATGAAAGTTTATCTTATTAAATTATTGCTTTTAAATGTGATGTTTCTTCTCATTGAAATAATTCATTTCTCGATGTAATTCTATTCTTTTATGAGACTTCTAGGCATTGACTAACAATTATGGAAATACTTGAGAAAGTAAACCGTATCAACAAAGATAATTAAGAAAAAAAATGATTCTTTTTTTATGCATAAAAGATTTTCATATTACTTTAAATAAAATTGCAATTTTAATAATTGTTCCTGGTATAACCAATAGATCTGTTATTATCATAAGAAAATACCAGAAAGAATAAAAAATTTGTATATCACTCCAAGTTAATGGACTCTCATTAGACCGTTCTCGAGAATAATATCGGCGAACTTCTTTACATAAACAATGTCCAAACCATAATGATCGTGCACAAAGAATAAATGAAATAACACTTATAAATAAAACCATACAGTCCAAAGTAATTAATAAATTACGACGAATTAAACTAAAACTTGCATTCTGTTGTACCACTTTTTGATTACACGTACGAAAGTATGCTTCTGAATTAAGATGTTGAAGAATTTTTCCTGTTCGAACATTATTATCAAATACTATCTAAAGAGAATATTTTGTTTTCTAGAAAAGCAAATGTCCGTCTTCTTTTTCAGTCAAATACTTTGATTAAAAAATGATAACAATCAGGTAGACTAAACGGTTTTTGATTTTTAATTTGAACAGCATGTAAACTGAATTCAATTGTTAATAAATTCAGCCTGAAATTAATATGAAAAAAAAGCTTTGCATAAAACAAGAGTTCAGAAACCTTTTTCTTACCCACAATAATTTATTGTTTCATTATGCACTCTTAATAAATATTTTTCGAAATCAAAATCATTTGATGCATTAATAGCAAAACAAACTGAAGAAAAAGACTAGAGTAAATATTCTGATTAATTAAAATTTTCTTTACTATTTTCAGTATGCGAATCTAATACGTAAGTATGGGTAGCTGGATCAATGCGGCATGTTTTAAAACGATTTAAACATACATTAACCAAACGTCCAGTTGATTCTGAATATGATCTCGATGATTTGTCTGTTGAATGGTCATGATAGTCAAATAAGCCTAATGATATATCTGTCACATTATCGAACTAAACATTGATAATTATGTATATATGCATCTGTATATATATGTATATATTCAATAGAAAAATATTTAATAGAAGAATTTACTCGTTTTACAGCATAATTGATTGAATCCATGAAATCTTGATGAGTATAAACAGCAAAATCGCCCGATGCTCTTGGATATGGCAATGTTTCATCTTCGGAACTCCAACCACGGACAAATAAATGATGAAATGTTATATTACTTTCAGATAAATACATCACATGTGTTTCTCTTTCAATACCAAAAACATATAACTATGCAAAACAGAAAAAAACAGAATATTGTTAGAATTTTGTTTGTATGTTATAAAGAATAAAAATAAACCTGTGAGGTTAAAATTAAAATTTTAATAAATTGAAACCATGCTTTCCATGGACATTGTCGTTTCACATGCCATTTCCAGCATGGTGACATTAAAAAGAATCGCAATTTGGCTCGTAAATGTGTACCGTAATCATGGGAACAACTTCCATTGGATGCTCTTGTCGATGGCGGCTGTTCAATTACAACTGTGGGAGTTGATGTTGCATCTACATTATTCTGTAAATCATCAAATGGCAAATTTAGTAAGGGTACAGTGTCGCGTTTTATACCGCTTGATATTCTATCAGATGGCGATAAAAATAAAGAACGAGTCATTATTTTGATTGAAAATGAATCAAAAGAGATTATTTTGTAGATGTAAATTCTCACTTTGCAATCAAACTTTTCATTGTAAGGAGTTGATTGAATAGCGTAGGTAACCGTTTGAATAATTTTTTTATATTTGTTCTATTTCTTATCAATTGCACATACCTTGCACTTGTGCGAGACTTTTTGCTTTTGTTCGTATCAAAGGATAAATAAAACACATGTTGTGTACGCTGATATTTTATCTGTAAATATAGAAAAAAAATGGAACTTCTTTTCTTCTTCGTCTTTGCTTTCTATATGTCAAGAGAACGAGGAGATAAAACTAATCGATTTTTGTTGGTTGAATAACAATTCTGTGTTTAGTCTTGACAGATGTATTACTACCATTGGATAATTGTTTGATGAATATGTTGATCATTTGAAAGTTGTTTCTGAGTTTGTATAGAATTTTTTTAAACCTATCACAATGTAAATGCATTAAAAGATGAGGCGTCACTTGATTCGCTATTAACGCAGGTAGACAAAAAAATACATAGATATCAATAAAGTGATCCAAATTAAAGAAATTCGATCTTTTCACGCATTTCATGTGCCAAGAAAGGAAGAAAATAATATTTTGTTTCATATAAAAAAAATGAAAAACGGAAGCAATTGTTCCATGATGTTTTTGTCTTTATCGAAAAATACCGAATTTTATTCTAAATGTGAAGTTTATTAACGAATCGACTGATTAACCACAGATAAATTGGCAACCATCTGACTAGGCCACCAAGTTAGTGTAATGTGCAGTCTACTTGAAAAACAAGATGCTAGCAAACAATGAGCACTAAAATAGTTGAAACTAAAGTACCGTGTTTTGGATACATTGTAATGAATGCTATATTTTCATTTCGCGTATGTTGCTGAGAAATATACAATTAAACAGGAAAACCGAGCTTCTCATCAGCTGGCAATGTGGAACTTGATCCCAATCTC
This sequence comes from Rotaria socialis, assembly GCA_905331475.1. Taxonomy (NCBI): domain Eukaryota; kingdom Metazoa; phylum Rotifera; class Eurotatoria; order Philodinida; family Philodinidae; genus Rotaria; species Rotaria socialis. Next base: position 173,667 of record CAJNYU010000325.1, read on the forward strand.
AGTTATCGAAAGGAGATTTAAAAAATCGTCATTATTTCACAAAAACAATCAGAAAAGACAGTCGGGAAAACTAAACTTTGGATTTTGTTTCTAAGAAGTCAATGATTTTTGCTTCGTATTTTTCTCATTCGCACGGAAGAGATAAATACATGAATTTCTTATCAGAGCTTCGATGACAATATTTTTACTTGTCCTTCTAGAACCTTTTCAAGTGCAAGTGACATATATAGTTTTACGCGTAGTATTTGCAATTGTCCTAGCCCTGATTCTGATATCCCTTTTAGTCCCCAGAAAATAATATCGTAGCCATACTCGTTCATCTTTTCTAGACGATTGTTTTTGTGATAATCTACTGGCAGCCGTATGAGTTGATAACTAACTCAGATGTGTTTAATCAATAGATTGGTTACTTATCGATTAAAAATTCAATCAACAAAGTTGAAATTAGCAGCGAAGAAAAAATGAATTGATCCATAATAAATCAGTTCTCTTATATTATTTCGATATTACACGATATTGATAATCAACTTTATTGAGTGGCCAATAAACTAGATTGTATTTGAATGACGCTCGAATACAAAATACATGTGAAAGAGGAATCTTGGTTTAGAAGAAAAAGTATATATAATAAGACACGAGTAATTGTGCTTGTGAAGTATCGCAAAGCATGCCTGTGCTGTTCTTTGAATTTTACAGATTAGCGTGCATTTGTTGTATAATTCGTTTTGCTTAATTTTTATTTTATTCAAGGAAAAGAGAGATGAATTATAACAAGAAGAATAAAGAAACGCCATAGCACTTAAGAAAATACAACGGGGATAAATAAATCAATGAATTTCGATTACGAATTTGACTCTTATTTATGTGTCGCTACGACTCAACGTTGTCGATTAGTAAGAGTAAGAGAAAGGCAATGATGTAATTAAATAATTTTTAATATTCTTTTTAATAAAAATAAGCTGAGAAAATATGTTGTTAGGCACGTCTCTTTGGAAAAAATAAAAAATTTGAAATTTTCAAATTGAAGAAGAAAAGAATGCATTAAAATAATGTGAAGTTTTATTTGATGAGAACTTATAGAGTCTAAAATGGGTGCGAGTGTAAATCTGCGGATGCGTAAAGGGAAAAATAATAATGACATCCACATTCATCAAATTGAAACAAGTAATTCTGTGAATAATTTCTTATTTTAATTTCAATTAGAAGTCAATGAAAGGGAAAAAACATGGATAAGACCACGTAACAATGGATATGCTTAAATTATGTTTGGCGTAAGTAAACGTTTTCATAGTAATTCATGTCATTTCCTAATAAATAAATAAATAAATGAAAACGAAAAGAATTAAAATCATATGAAAAGAGTAATAATATAGAGACATGAAATTCAGCGACAGTACGCAACAATAAAAAAGCGTATTAAGTCATTGCTAGGTAAAATAAACTTCCAATAAATTTTAAAAAAATACGCATGTCTAAACAATTTTTTAAAATAATACAGTTAATTAATAAAATTGTAAGTACTACGTAGATATGGTTTTTCTACGTAGGATTATAAAAGACAACATCGGTGCTTATCCATGAATAAATATTTGCGGGCCTTTTCTTCGAAGGTTATAACGTCCGAATAAACTTTTTTTTCACGAATTCGGTTTTACATCTCCAATAAAATTATTCGTAAATTCAATTGTATATTCTACATGAACAATTTCTCTATCAGATGCTCTTCTTTGCGTTTAATAGTACATCTTTGATTAAAATTAATTGGTTAATTAATGCGACGCGAAGCAGAAGCATTTCTGTAGTCCGTCGCGAGTTTTCTTTTTCTTTTGTTTTCTCGACGTACGCATCTTTTTCATCATTTTGTGACCCGATGATCTCGAGTGCCAAAAATCATAGAAAACTCATTGAAATGGGAGATGAAAGTATCGAGATCGAACTTCTGACATATTTTTTCTATTCTTTAATCTGATATTCTGTTCACTCACAAATGTGGTTCCAAAATGACGCAAATGAAAGGAATTATCGTTTCAAAATTCGAGATAATTAAAATGATGTAATGAAAAAATATTAGTCACTAGTCTATTCATTCACAGCTAAAACTACATAATAAATCATAGATATATTTAAACGTTCAATCGAAATCGTTCTATGTGAACACGCTCATAAGCCTTGATAGAGAAGTTCTCGTAGTGATAGATTCGACAATAGCTGTGTTGAGTGTATTTGAAATTTCGATCATCTGCTCCATTGAAACTTTTTTTGTTTTTTATTACAACTGCTAAAGACAAGAAAAGGTGTATATTCCAAGGGAATATGAAACTAATCAGGTCAAAACGATGTCTAATTAATTTTAAGATTGCTTGTTCCTTTTCCGTTAAATTTTTTATTTTTTCATGTACTTGGCTTGTGCTTGGCATCGCATTTCGTATACGAGTGAAACTCAAACGCCATCTAGTTTCTTGTTGTACGTATGAATCGTGAGATACAGAACAAGTAAAAATGTATTTGTATGTACACAGAATCGATTCTCATCAAATAAAAATAAAAAATAAAAGTATTTGTTCTCATCGGTTTGAAAGACGGCGCCGGTGCCATTGAGGTTAAGCTCTTTCAAGTGGATTTTTGGACATCAGCCTGCATCATTCGGACCCGTGCCACGGATGGTCTCGACATTGCAGTGTCGTCGTGTTCGGTCCACTCCAGTCTCCTTCGGGAAACAGAAACCCTCTTATTAAATAAAAAATAAAATTCATTCACGACTGTCTAACATTAACTATGTGATACATGTGGAATAATTGTATTCCTATTCATACCAATATATTGGTTTAAAAATGTCAAGTTCGATATCTTTTCACAAATTCGTTAAATACAAAAATTAGTTTTAATAATAAAGATAGTGTAAGTTTTGAAATTGATCCAAAATTGTATTCATCTTTAAAGAAAAAAATAGATAATCATACTTTTATTTTGAAATCTTTCAAATTTAGATAAAATTTTTAATACATTAACAAGTGCTCGATTTGCTTCATCCATCAGTCAAACAACATCCGGTTCTTTAAGATGTGGGTGTGTGTGGTATGAAGGGTGGGTCTTAATGTTATGGACACCCACACCCATATCCTCAGGAGGGAGGGGGGGAATGTTCGATGTACACATATGTCACTATCTTGAGGGTGTGGGTGTATAGAAAATCTATCGTACTACACAAGTTCGATTAGAAGTTGTTACTATAAAACTTTCGTCAGCTGGATATTGGATAGCAAAAATTGGAGAAAGTCTCCATCCACTCACAACGTTGCGTCAACGCATCTAAGAACAAGTTTATGAAATGACACTAAACATTCTCACTCCAATTCATATAATTAATAGAAAAATAGTATCGAAACAAAATATGTCTTATTCAAATCAAAGTTTTTATATACTATCGTAAGTCGTCCACAATCCAGATATTAACCTATTTTACATCATCATACAACATACTTGAATTCTATGATGAAACTGTTAATTAAGTGTTTATTTAATTTCTCGATCATAAAATAAATATCGACTGCTGTTTATTCGATAGTGACATTCCTATAATAAGCACATGTTAATCAGTATCATTTTTAAAAACTTATATTCACAAAAATGAATTTTAAATAATTGTAAGATTTCATCTGTATTAGCATCCTGTTGATTACAATGAAAAATAATGAAAATAAAAATTTTGATTACCTCGACACCATGAGAAACGTTTTTAATATTTATTTGAAAATACTACCTGTTCTCATATATAAGAATTATATGAAGAATAAATCAATTTTCTATTGAATTTCAAATATATTTTTCGAATGAGAATTCTAACGCAACAATAAGTTTAAATTAATTAGAGATACAATAGATTACTCTACCCTATTGCTTGTTACTATTCATTGTTAAAAATTTCTATTGTCTTCATTCGAGCAAACATTCAGTAATTACCAAATTGTTTATTCAGAATTAAATAATTTCGTCCAAAAAGAATAATTTCCTTTTCTTCTTCCTTTGAATGCGTATTGTTATGTACGCAATACTTTTTCAAAGTGTGCATGCTTGAAAAAAGAAAAGAAGTGGTAAAGCTAATAGAAATGGATTGAGTTACGTCGCTTTTCAAAAAAAGGTAAAAAAAAGACGTTTGAAAAAAATATCGACTAAACCTTACGAGTTGAAAAAATTTCTTTCCAACAACAACAACAACAACAACAGTAGCACATCAACTGCTTTCACATCTTCGATCGTGGTAAGTTATTAGGAACCCATACATGTCGAACTTGAAACTTGAATTCAACTGAAACTTCAAGTTTCAACTCTCAACTTTCAACTTTCAGAGGTATGGGTGCCGGGGAAGGGAGATACGCTTGTCTACACACACATATGTACCCGTATTGTGGGTGCCGGGGAAGCAGTAGTATCAGAGCAATAACGTCAAACCTGAAACTTGAATCTTGAAACTTGAAAGTTGAAGTTTCAGTTGAATTCAAGTTTCAAGTTCGACACTACTGTAGGAACCAGGGTGTGGTTGTGGGTGTCCTGAATGTCAACACCCACACCCACCCCACACTGTTTATTTCAAATTTTTGTTCGTTGGTGCGTCAATTATCAGAAAGATTGAACCATCTTTCTATTGTTACACTAAATACATGAATAGTAAAATGATGAAAGAAAGAAGAAATTAAAGACTATTTTATGTGAATTTGTGGTCGAACTTGCGATTTTACGAAATGACGTAATTACAACATTGTGCCCCTTATTCAGTAACTATTTTTATACGTCAATCAGTCATGTTCAACACGCTATAAACAAACTCAAAATTTCATTTCTTTTGCTATGAAAACTAATGGCACATTATAGTTCTAGTTTTCACTAAACTAGATTAGGATGAACTCATTTTGAATCCGATAAACTGTCTCTATTGAATGAAAACTGAAACTTCCATATTTTTTTTATGAATAGAAAGTTTTAGCCAGCTGTTGTAAATTCTTGTCGGGTCGGCACTAATGTTATATCGATACATTACAAAATGTTAGTTCGAAATCAATCCTACTGATGATGTGGCTATTTCAATGGCATAGAATAAAAACAAACTTTAAGTTTACCTTATATTCATAAAGTTTCGTCACCTAATAAAGATGAGAACATTTCAGCAACAGAACAATGTATCGGCTATATGAAGTGACTCCAATGTAGGATTCATCTCATATAGAAGTCGACGAAAAAAGATAAAGAAAAAGCTTTAGATTAGTTAATACTAGGTGTCTTTTGATCATAGGTGTGTGGAAAATCTATCGTCCAGCACACATAGGGTTAGGAGTTTATACTATAAATTTTTTGTCGCATGAACACGAGGTAAAATGGACAGAGAAAATTCCTGAAGTATAGATCAGTGAATATAAGTTTTTGAAACAAGTAGAGTAGTAAGGAGATTTAAATGGATTTGTGAATTTTTTTTACATAAAAGCAACACAAGAAGTTTTTTCATCGTTGAAATTATGAAAAACAATGAATACACATTATTCTTACGAACATATTCTAACTTAACAATACTTGTTGAAGTGAGTGTTCAAAAACAATAGAAAATATGAACACTATAATATTGAATTGATATTATATAACTTCCTTGTATTTCGTAGAAACTTTGCATCTATAATATGTACACTATGTATTTACTTCTTTTCATATATTTCTGTCTTTTCCTTGTGGGTGCGAGTCAAGGGGGAAAAAGTGAACTTCTGTACTTCTTGTACTTCTTGGCACTTCTCTGTACTTCTATTAACTTCAACCTTAGGTTAAGATTTTTGTTTTTATTTTACTTCAAACTTTATATTATGATATTTATTTTTTTCTGGCGATTAAAATTAAAGTGTGAAGGACATGCATAAAATCAAGTTCTGTAGAGCAAAGGGCAAAATAAAGTCAAAACGAATACAACATATAGCAAGCGAAAAGAACTGAAAATATCCCAGGTCATTATCGATCAGTCGGTTCTTGTCGGACAGGTTATAATTCCGATGTAACACGGTGACCGGATTCGGTCGGTTAATTTCTGGTGAATTCCGATGATTTTCTTTGTTTTCTTATGAAATCTGGTTACTGGATCCTCCGAGACCCGGCCAGATTTACATTGCCGGAAAATATCAGGTCAGATAATTCGGTGAGTAGGATCGTTCCGTTCTGATATGATTCGATTGGCTCCGGTGATACTGATTAAGCCGGATCTACCATGAAATCGAGCGTCATGCGGCACGGCCGATTCTGGTAAAGTTTCGTTACCGGATATTGTCGGATCACGTCGTATACGATCCAATCGTATTAAGCCACTTACTACAACACAGATACGACCGAAAACAAAAGTTGTAGAAATAGTTAAATCAAATTAGATTTTGTGCTTAAAAAAATATAATATTTAAATTCAGTCAAATGGGAATTAATCTGTTTGAAACTATCGAATATCGATCACAAATGACAGCAATCCGGTTCCAGGAGTAGAATTGGAGCGAAAACACTTCACACTACTACGAGTTTTAATTTGAAAACAGTTTTATTAGAAAGAGTACATTCAATTACGTATTTGGGAAGAAAATCTTTCTGGTAAACCTCGAAAAGCTATACTTTATAAAATTGAGAATAGCATTATTTCTAGCTACATGAGTCAATTGGGACGGTATTTAGCATTTATCGATAAAACAAAATTCGAATATCTAAGTCGTTCTTATATACTCTGATAGACAAAAATATTCTCTATCGAAGGGGCCTATTTTCAAACAGTATAAATCGAATATTCATGGACCTTTGGGCCAATAGCTGTTTTTAAGTCTTCCCGAGAGTGCTTTAGATCTTTCTTAGTATCCAATGAATTTTAAAATCTAAGATGAAATTTGTGATCAGGAAACTTAACTTTATCGAAACATAACTAGTTGCGCTAAAATCTGAACAAAATGTTTTTTCGATCCTTGAGGGGTACCCCAGATGTTAAAAGTTGAGTTTTCATAAAATACACAATAAACTCGTGGAAAATAATCAGGATTCAACGATGATTCTCAAGCTAATAAAATGAGGTGCAGATTTTCTGTGAAGTCAGGTTCCTAATTTGGCACACCTCTGTTTTTATTGTGGAATTAGTGTATTCACCAAGATGGAGGGAAAACAATGATTTTAACAGAGAATTATGTCATCCTGTTGTATACTTCTCCCTTGTTTTACTGTTCCTTTTCCACAACTACTAACATCTTTAGCATGTTTCAGCATCTCTAGGATCTGTTCAGCGCCCTCGGCACTTTGCAGTAAAATTTGGTGCTTGGAGACAGCACTTTCCCCCTTGCAGCAAACAGTCATTTTGTCAGAAGCACGTAACATTCAATGCAATTGGAACTCATAAATGAAGTTTACCCACTATAGTTGATTTCGATTACTATATTTTAGTAAATAGCTTATCAGAACAACTCCTAAAACTAGAAAGAATAGTTCGAAGGAATAAGCAGAGTTAATGATGACATGAGCAAACGTAAAGAATACAACGATACTGATATCACGCCCACACCCTTTTTTCCTTACACGGTATCATAAACGCTAAGAAATATAAAAACAAACATAACTGTTTCAAATTCATTTTAGATTAATTTAAACGTTGAAATATTCAGCATCAATATGGCTAGTGCTATTTCATCAAATGATGATTTTTATACAGCAGATGAAGATATGCGCCTTGAAATATTCTATCTTATCTGGCTAGATGCTAACGCAAATGGTAAAGAGACTAGAGATACAGAGCAAAAATTACGGTCTATTATTAATAATCTAAAGAAGTTT